>VXBO01000931.1:0-105015 GCA_013400135.1 Rhinoptilus africanus | reverse complement strand
GGAGACTCTGGAGAAAGCCCGGCTGGAGCTGAACGAGAACCCCGACACCTTGCACCAGGACATCCAGGAGGTGCGGGACATGGTCATCACCCGGCCGGACATCGGCTTCCTCCGCACCGACGATGCCTTCATCCTGCGGTTCCTGCGGGCCAGGAAGTTTCAGCACTTCGAGGCGTTTCGCCTCCTGGCCCAGTACTTTGAATATCGCCAGCAGAACCTGGACATGTTCAAGAGCTTCAAGGCCACGGACCCGGGCATCAAGCAGGCGCTGAAGGATGGCTTCCCCGGCGGGCTGGCCAACCTGGACCACTACGGCAGGAAGATCCTCGTCCTTTTTGCTGCCAACTGGGACCAGAGCAGGTAAATGCAGAGCCACCCGCCTGCCTTAACCCCTTCTTTCCCCGGGCCATGCGTGGGAAAAGCCGTGGCAGAGCAGAGGATGGGGGGGCAGCGGGGACACACCCGGCTCGGCCCACAGGGGGCTGGGCAGCAGCCGGGAAGGCAGAGGGAGAAGAGAAAGAAGAAATGTATTTCGTGGCTTAGGGCCTTTTCAGCCTTCTCATCCTTTAAACTCTGAATTTTGGGAGGGAAGCAGGAGCTGCTCAGGCGCTCTTCTCCACTGGCTGATAGGAGGTTTACGCTCTTCTGCCTCCCCTTAGCCGAAGGGAGCTGGCGCGGTAGATGATGTGCTTATCCCCCTGATGAAGGCTGGATGTAATCCCGGTGCTGGTGTTTCTGCTTCAGGCGCACAGAGCTGCTCAGGTGCCATAGGAGAAAGTGGGAGACGCTGTGTGTAGAATAGGAGTATCCATCGTGGCCTTTTGAACTGAAGTTTGCCTGTGCAGGAAACTGAGGCTCTGAATCCTTTCCCACAGTGAAAGAAGGCTCTTCCAGAGCCACCTGGAGATGCCAGAATGGATCTTAAAGTAATCACTTCTTTTTCCCCACTCACGCTGCTCCAGGTGTGTGTTCCCTGCATAATAAGATACAAGCACGCAAAGCTTTGGCAGCAAATTGAAGGAGGCCAGTGCAGTCCCCAGAACAATTTCTGATCCTTTTTGGAGCTACTCTAGCCTAAAGATGACTTAGCAGGCTGACCCAAGAGCTAGCTCCCGTCAAGGCCCTTTCTTTTAGCAATCGGCTTGATAGTACGTGACACTATTTGGTTACTCCAAATACTTCATTGTGTGTCATGCCCAGTTTCTCCTGCAGTCTAAAATTGCATCCACAAAATTTGCTTGATTTTCAGCACATGTAAATGAAGGAATCCATTAAGAGTGAACTCTAAAGCCTACTGCTGTGAGCACCGCCTGGCTTCCCTGGGCTCCCTGCCTGAGAGCAGGTTTAGGACCTGAAGCACTTAGTAAGAAAACTTAAAATCTTGCTAGTTGCCTTCACATCAACCCAAACCGTCTTCTGTGCCGTCAGCATGGGCTGGGCACAGGCAGTGCTGAGTGCTCAGCCCAGATACGCCAAGCTCAGCTGTTTTGAAACATGGGGAGTGTTTCAGTAGCTTGCAGTGTGGATAGAAAGGACAAAATTTGGGGGACTGGCATGCTTAAACTCGCCCTTTTAAGTGTTTGCCTGTCTGTCCTCTTGCAAGCTGTGTCGATAGCCATTGCAGGGAGCGATGCCACAGCTCCCTGCAGCAGTCAGTGTTACAGCTCGGGATGATTCTCTGCCCAGAGGGCCTCTGGCTCATCATGGCTTTCCTCCTCTCCAGACAGGGTGGCCACATCCACACTGCCTACAGGGAGTGTTTCCTGGCCCGTGAATCATGGCCAGGGCCTGGGAGAAGGCTGTCTGGCACAAATCAAAACTGCCCACGTCCACGCTAACAACGAGAAAGTGTGGATGACCATACACAGAGCTGGGGCCAGCATCCTTTCCATGTTTTGGCCTTCTGGCAGATGGAGCCAAAGAAGCTGAGTGAAGAAGCAGTGGTAATGATGCTAAGGGCTCTCTGAGTGCGCTTCATTTCCCATATAAAGACCAGGTCAACTTTTTATTTTAAAAACAGCTTCACAAACTCTTAAAAATCCCCAAGCGAAGGATTAGCAAAGAAATGGATGTTAGGCCTTTTATTAAGTAACATGTTTACCATGAAGAAGTTCCCTTGTTAAAGATAGTGTGGCCTACTCTATACTATTATTTCTCATTAACGAAAAAAATCCCCAAAGCTTTATGTGACATTTTTCAGATTGTTAGTCAAAAGGAAGCTAAGAATTCGAATTCAGAGAGAAAGTAGCATTTAAAAAAATAATTGCTGTGTGAAAAGGTTTATTTTCTTCTTAATTTTGGATGTGCTGATATTTAAACCCCATGACATGAGCTGACACACCAGTAAATTTATTGTGGTCATTTTAATGAAGTCCTATTTATGTTATAATAGCTAAGTGACGGGGGTACACCAGAGTAGCTAATGGCCGTGTTTGCAATTGGGCGCCTATTGCGCTTCAGCACTGCCCACCCACAGTTCGCCTCCCCTCCGGAGCCAGGGATTTGTTTTCAGATAGACCACTCAGACAAAGGGGAGAGACCTGAAGCCCGGCTGCGGGGAGTGGCTGGCTCCAAGGCACATGACAGGTCAGTGACAGCTCTGGGAATGGAGCTAGGTCACTTTCTTTTCCAATTAATTTAGGGTCTTGCGCTACCTGATGTTTAGCAACTGAACCCGGGGAGCACTGCCTATCAACTTACACTGGGGCCGCTGTGCAGTTTGCCTCAAGCTTAACTGGCTTGAGATCATACAGTACATAAACCAGTGCTTCTCTGGCAGCAGCACTGGGAGGATTACTTCTTGAAGTCTGTCTTGTTAGGGCCTCTTCATATGCTTCATAAACTACGTTAACAGAGCACAGCAAGCCTCCAAATTTATCATGTGTATACAACTTATTATGGCCAGCATGTAACAATTAGAAACAAAAAGTTCCAATTTGTTATTTAAATGAATAGCAGACATACTATAGATGATTTATATAGCACCGGCAGCCTATGATTTACATCATTCCAATTAGAAAGAAAAGTGTGGGAGGCAAAAAATTCCTATGGTAAAACAAGCCTGTGTACTAGATGTTAAATCATTAAATTAAAGCAGGGCCTGAAAACTGTACCAGATGTCCTACCATCTGAACAACTAAATCAGACATGTATTTAAAACAAACAAACAAACAAAAAAGGAAAGGTGAAGGATAACGCATTGAGTAAGCCCACCAGTTTTTCAATGGGACCCTGCCCAGTTCCCCACCCTGTCTCGACTATGGGGAAAGTGAAGAGGGTGACATTTCTGCCAGGAGACTGGTAAGCACTCGCGAAGGGATCAGCCTTCCCTATTAGCTTCCAGATTGTTGATTCGTAACTACATTTGGCTTGTAGGTGTATACATGCATTTGAAGACTCCCTTTTTCTTAATGTGTCCAGCTGGTGAAGTGTTTTTTTCAGTTAATGGTATGATTAACTTCAACACAGCGGCAAAGGATCTGTTGTCATGCATGTTCTATGTGCTTCGTGCCACCCGTACACAAATTCCCTCAGAAAATCAGTCCATTTTAAGGCTGTTTATTTGAAATCTTTCCCTGTATTAATTATCTCAGAACTCTTCCTAGAAAGTACAGTAGAAAATTGCAGTGATACCCGGTGCCTGCCTGTGTCACAGTGACCCAGTCAGCTCACACCATCCTCGGTGAATATGGAAATCACTGCATTCCTTTCCGATAGTTCTGCTGTTGCATCAGTGGCAGCAAGGCAAAGACAGAGTCCCCTGATTTGCTTTCGAAACTATGCTTTCATGTGCAGAAGTGCTAGAGAAACTTTTCTTTTCCTTCCGTTAAATGAAAATTTTAATTCGGTAGCTATTAGGAGGCTGGTCTACTCCTCAGCTCACTATTACCCATGGGTGAGCTAGCAGGGTGTTTTTCAAGCTCTGATGGAGGCAGTGTGACAAAATAAATAGCAATGCTAACAATAATAACAGATTAACAATAACAAAATACCTGGCTAATTTTTGTTTGGAAGTAATATCTTTCAAATAATAATTATTAACTAGTGCAACCACTGTCATTTTTTTTCTACAGTTTCTCCTGCTGACTGATGCTGTCTCATTGTTTCCTAGCTTTCCCCCAGGTATCTATATCTGCCTATTATCACTTGTATTTAGACTGTGAGCGTTGTGGCGAGGGATCTTTTTGATCAATATTAATGTAAAATTTAGATCAGCTGAATCTTCATCCGTGGCTGTGACTGTTAGACACTGGGCTAACATTAAGGAGTAATGAATAGTATTAAATCTGAATCTAAAAGCTAATCTGGTAAAATAATTGAAGCAGTTTCTATTTTTCTGTGCATTTTTGTAACACTGGTGGTGCTTTTTGTCTTTAGAATAAGGGTCTCTAGTGGCATGCTGAATATATATATATATAGCAGAATAGCTATAAGAGAAGTTTCGATCTCCCATCTTTTCAGCATTCAAATCTGTACCCAGACTGCAAAACCAAGGAGATCTGAGGCATCATTTCTAGGTACTCCTTTGTGTATCTTGAGGGCTCATGTTTCACTGAAATTCTAAAAATATCGAGCCAGACTGCAGTAGGTTAGAAATGGGATGATGGCTCAGAGACTTGACCAGCTTTCTCTTTTAAACCACAGTGGCACAATAACTCATTTGACAGAAACCTTTACTTGTCCAAATGGTGATGAGCTTAAAATACAGATTGTGTGTTCCTTACATGTTTGGGACCTTCAGGAGACATGTGGCTTAAATTCAAGCAAAGAAGACTTGCCATTTCTCTCTTCTAGCTAACAGTTTGCATCCTGAGAGGCAGACATGCCACGCAGTTTTAATTCTCATAATAACTTGAAATTTCTTGATATCGAGGTGGGGGGTGTGGTGTGTGGTGTGTGTCAGATGACAAATAGCAATAGAGATAGCAGAGCAAGTCTGCCAAATCAACTTACCTGTTATTCAGTGCAAATGTGAGTTGACTGGAACCGGAATCTGGTTGAACAGATGACACGGTGGATGCCACCCATCATGAAGACCATAAAATACTGAAAACAGCTGACACGGCTGGATTTGACATGAGACAGCTGTACCCTGCATCCTCCCTGTCTCTTCTCTTTCTGTTGGCCTGGTGGAAATTACAGTGGCCTCTGGGAGTGAAGAGGACGCATAGACTACGCAACCAAGCGATGAAGGTGAAAGATCATAGTGAAGTACTACCAAGAGTTGATAGCAGCGTCTGCCAGACTGTTTTTCCCAGAAATCCTTGCAAATACTTTGAATCTGTTCATGTCCCATAGAAAATTCTCAAAGAACTTTTATTTTTTTTGTAAAGTGGAAATTGCTGCCACTGTTGAATTAGGAGAGAGCAGGATGCTCAGTTAATTGTTTGAGCTGTTCTGCTCTTGACAAACTGAGACCTCAGTGAGGCATTACCCTAGGAAGCTCTGTCTCTGTCGTGGTAGAAATGGTAGCCATCCCGAAGCATTTGAAAGAATCACTGTCAGTGTGGCTATTAATTTGTCAAGCCTTCCCAGGCTCATTGCTTTAAAGTCAACCTGAATGAAAAATTTCAAGAGGCAGCAGAGTGTGTCTGCACACCGGTCCCCACCTCATTTGAACTCAAGCTGCGACTCACATAGAAAAGGGAACATTAAGAGTGCATTATATATGTGATAACATATTTCCAGCATTTGTTACTCACATTGACAACTGGGCTAAAAAAGTTATCTAAGCTCTCCATTGAATTAAGCATGGTTCTATAAATAGAGGGCATTAAATACATTTAAATTAACTGTGAGTTCTCGATTATCCTAGCAATTAGTAATACCTTGCTAGCTACACTATGTCCCATAAGAGTCTGTTTAAACAAGTGAATGCAACTGAATTTAGCCATAAATAAATAAGGATTTATTTCTGCACAGTCTAACTCCAGGCTACTACAGCAGCTCCTGCAGCAAATCAGGTCCAGCACACCCTGCCTACCTGACGGCACTGGGGCCATTGTTGTGAAACTGGGGCCAGGGCAACATGAGGGGCTTGCTGTCCCCTAAATACACACTGTTGCTTAACACAGGTTGGTGAGAATAAAGCAATACCATCTTCCCCTCAGACTGAACACCATGGTCTCTTAAAGGCAAATATGTTTGTTTTTTCTTTTTTTTTCTTTAAAGTTGAAAGGCGGTCAAAGCCATCTTGGACCAGATTTATTTCACGCTCACTAGCTTATCACATTTTTCTCACGTTTGATTGGTTGTATCTCTGTATCTACATGGAAAGTAATTTCAGTGTGGAATAAAAGTTTCAGCAGCACAATCCAGAGTAAATTTTCCCACCTTCTTTTTATGTAGGATTTTAATTTCTCAGAAGTCCAGCTGAGGATGGAGCGTATTTAATGGCAGAGCCTGTGTATCCTGGCGCTGACATGAAGAGTAATAGCAGTGAGGTGAAATGTTGGGCAAAATGGGGCTGGAGTGGATTAAAGACGGATCTTTATGCAAATAACTCTGTGCTGTGTGAAAGCCTCAGTACAGTTTCTTTAATCACGTTTCATTTGCTTGGGCTGTTCAGATGATACTTTCAATAGTTAGTTTGCCATTTGCACCACCTAAGATCTCATATATCACATCAGGTTTACATTTTTGGCTTGCCTCAGCATGTGTCCAGACTAAAAGCTGCTTTAAATATCCACTAATGGATTTGCCTTTCTTGTCTGGTTTTGTGTACTGTACTTAAGTAAGGTATCAAAACCAAGAGAAGAGGTCCATTAGAGAATGAAGGACAGCTTCTATCTTCAGCTAATTGCCCTGAAGGGTGTTTGAGGTGGGAAGCTTAGTTGTTAGTGACACGACCCTGTATACTCCTAATGTGGCTTTTTAGACTTAAAATTATTGTTTGTATACCTTCCTCTGGCAGAAGGTGTTCTTGCCTCCTTCTAGCTAGGCCTGTGTTCTTCAGGACTTGTTTTCATTGAGAGGACAACCTTTTGTCTTTTTCAGTGAGTAAACATACAATATCGCCATCGTTGTTGTGGACTGTATTCCATACACTAAGCAAATCTGCAATAGGAGTTACAGTGGTGGTGAATTTGCCATAGATTTGTGGAAGCCCAGCTCTGCAACCTTTGGTTACTCTCTGCGGTGGATGAAATCCTGGTCTCGTTGACACCTGACAGTTTTCCCAGTGACTTGAATGAGTTCTGGACGTAATTAGGTGTATTTGTGTTTATATGTATTCATCTTTATATTTATCACTTAGGTATATGTAGCAGCATTTTATGTCCAGTCTTAGAGATATGATTGACTTCATAAACAAAGAATCTTTATGTGCAATGCACCAGATTTCTAGCAGCCTTGTGCCACGAGGGAGCCGTTAATACAGGGCACGTGATGTCTTTTTGAACCCCCTAGGGAGGACATGTCAGGAACTTGGGACCTGTCTTTTCAGACTGGATGTACGGTGCTTGCAGCAGCCTTCTGCTTCTCTTCTCCTGGAGAATGAGATCCTCTGAATGGGGCAGCATAAACGTCAAGTGAAGCTGAGGCTAATTTTAGGACTTGAGTATTTCTAGTGTCTGTTTCTTGTATGAGCTCTGGTAGATGATCTTCCTCAGACTGAAGCATTAGCTGCTCTCCCAGTGTCTCACCTGATGCAATTTCCTTCCCGATGCAGTATTTCCCCTGGGAAGGCTTCTTACAGGGTGTATCTTCATCTAAATTTCACGAAGAGATAAAAAAAAAAAATAGTGTTTCTGAGACCTCCACCACCTCGTGGAGGTAACCAGGAGTTTGAAGGCAGTTGGCCATGCTCTGAGCCCAGCTCTGAGCCTGAGCATGACTCTGTAAGCCTCCTTCCCTCAGGCTAAGCATATGTTTTAATCCTGATGCTGGCAGTTGTACAAAATGCACGTTGTACAGGGGATTTTTAGTTCCCATGTCAATTAGGTGCCCTCCACTGTCCATGCACCAGTGTATACTGGATAGGCAGACTGGTCTGCAGACATGCTAGGCAAACTAAGACCTTTTTAGGGCCAGTAAAACTATCTATAGTCTTCATGCTGCCAAACACTCCCTACACGTCCCATTATACATGCACAAACTCCTTTGGGAAAGAGCCGATGAATGATTTCATTTTTCCTCAGGTCGCTCCTCGCACTGCGGCGCTGGGGGTGTGTGTTTGTTTGCTTATTCAGAGGCCTCAGCAGCAACAGTGGCATTTTCCCCATGCATCCATCAGTGGGTCTTGGGGGAGCTGCTGTGCCTGGGCAGAGGGAGAGCATCATCTGCCCTGTGCCAGAGGCATTGGCTCTGCTACCCTGGCCCTCCTGCCCCCGGGCAGGTTGGCTCAGGGCAAGCAGGGTGCTCTGGATTTGCTTCACCATGCCTACTGCAAAAACAGGGTCCTGGCTTAACAATTCTTTGACGATCAAATTGCAGCTAACAATTTCAAGGATCCAGGTTTTGAACGTTTTCCTTCAAAAAAGGTTTTAAGGCACGTCCTTTTTTCTCCCCCTGGACAAGATTCAATTTACAGAAATTGTCTTTTTTTCCCCTTTTTTCTCTGCCAAAAAGAAATAGAGAATTTTAGCCTTTTGAAGATTTCCTGAAGATTTCCATAGGGAAATTGCAGATAAGGATTTTTCTTATGCTGTTTCCTCCCCCAGTTGAAAAAACCTGAACAAAAAAGAGGGAGCATGCCAAACTTACTGCAAACCTTAGATCTCATAAAAGTATAGCCTTAAAAATAAGTTAAATCTCAGAAAAATGAAAAGGACTGGATGTGAAAACTTTTATCCCAGTCAACCAAACCAAATTCAAAACACAGTAAGTATCTCCAAAATGAAGAGAAGAATCGTGTAAAACAATGCGTTGTTTTCCGGGGAATACACACTTTGTCTTGTTCACTTGTTAGGCTGACATTAAGACAGTCTTTTTCTAGTCCCTTTCCTAGGAAGGCGTCGTTTGGAAGTTCACTGAATTTTAGTTGGTTAAAAGAAAAAGATGGAAAGATGCGAGGAGTCAGCTAGAGCAGATTAATTTCATTTGTGTTATTTCCTCTTGCAGATACTTTCAAAATACAGTTATGTACACAGTGGAACAGCGTACTCATATTAAAGCAGACAGAAATCAGTATAATTTAACGTAATTTCTAAATAGGCACACGGGCTCTTTGCTACATACGCAGTGTGCTGAAGATTTCTCTGGGGACTCACAATTTTGAGAACGTCTATGTCTGAGGCCATCATGGGAGACTTTTAAAGGGCCTTATTTAAAAATATCTGCACAAACACTGAAGATTTACCTCTTTCTTTTGTTCCTGGAATATTTGCTTATCTGATGTTTTTCTGGTTTCTCTCTCTAATGCTGCATCTGATGCTGTGGTGTGGACTGGCAAATTTACATCTGTTTCAGTAACTATTTATCTTACTTTTAAAAAAGACTTTAAAATATAAAACATAGCTAAGCCTGAAAAAAAAAATAAATCAAAACCTAAACTACTACTTCCATATCTCTTATAATAGCCCAGATAATTCAGGTGTTTCACCTTTTTTAAAAAACTCAATAAGCAAAACTGCATGTTGATTAATAACTCTTATTATATGGCAGTATAAAGATGATATTACTGTATATATATTGAGCTGCTGTATTAAGTGCTTTAGCTTCAAAAAAGAAAGATTGTGCTCAATAGGGCTTGTCAATATGGACTTATGTCTTCTTTTACAAGATCATCAATCTCAGAAAAGATTATGTGCATATATGTAAACCATATAATTACATATTGTAGGTGGCATCTTTGTAACCCCAAGTTTAACACAGAAAATTCTAGGACTGATGAACACTGCATTCCAGACTTACTTGTGAAACCACGTAATTTGGACATGCAAAGTAGTCGGTCCTCAGAAAGCAGTTAAGTAACCCTTAAATGGTTGGTATTGCTCTTAACCAGAAACAGCTCAAAGCCCTAGTGTGTGGATTACTTTCTGCTTTCAAGATCCTTGAGTAATCAGCCTTCCGTAACACCCTTTGTAGATTTAAGAGAAAACATTACCCAGAGAGAGAGACAAGAGGAGCATGTAGAAATCCCTTTTTTAGCTGATAATTTTGTAGAAGCTTTTATTTCAACCCCTTGCAAAAATATAGGAGGAAACTTTGGGTCTAGGTGTCTGGTGTCTGTTAGACTCTGGTTTTGGTATCATTATGATTTTAGAAAAATAATTTAATACAATGCATAGATAATAAAGCAGCTTAGGAGACTACAGAAAAGCTCAAATTTGCTTTTGGTGCGTTATATTCCTGTAGTTTGTTCTGGCTGGCTGATGGTCTAGATGTGCAGAATCCTGCTCCAGAGGATGAGTTCAACTAATTGAGCTTTTGAGACTTTCCCAGCTTTACATACCCAAGACTTCTGAGGATACGTTTGCATTCCTTTGATTTAACCTCTTGATAAGCAGTACACGGGAAGAACGCCCAGAACTTCTCCATATCCGTGGTCCTTGCTCCTTTCCTAACTGGATCTCCCCTTAACGTTCACAGGTACACGCTGGTGGATATTTTGCGCGCCATACTTCTTTCGTTAGAAGCTATGATAGAAGACCCCGAGCTTCAAGTGAATGGATTTGTTTTGATTATAGACTGGAGCAACTTCACCTTCAAGCAGGCCTCCAAGCTCACACCAAGCATGCTTAGATTAGCCATCGAGGGCCTTCAGGTAACTTTCATATTTTCTTTCTTTTCCTAATTCTTCGTTTTGCAGTTCCTTACAAAATATAGATGGCTAAAAATACACAAACAAAACAAAAATCCAAGAAATTCTGAATAGCAAGGCTTCCTAAGGTATGGGTGAACAGGCAAGCTGCAGTGGCACAGGCTAACGCATGAACTTGGTCGGCTAACTGCAGTAACTCCTGCTGTTTAGGTTCCTTTTTTTTGCCATAAATAAGAGGTAACTTTTCTGTCTTTATTTCGAAGTTGGCTGGCTTCCTGTAAATTCAGACTATAGCTTCTGCAGCAGCAAGTTAGAAGTAATCAGTTTATCTTGTCATTTTGCACAGGGCTGATAAAATATGGGTTGCTGCTGCCACTACGGTTGTTTTTTTTTGTTGATTCCGTTGGAGACAGGCTGTAAATCATATGTCCTGAAAAGTGTAGGGCACTGTGATTAGATGGTTAGCCGGGACTACTTACTTACTTAAAGTTCAGCATATGCTTGGCTCTTTTGCTGGGTCAGGATTAATTTGAGCAGCACCTTCTGGGACTGAGTGTACAGTGATTTACATTTCTTTCTGCTCATTGTAAATGCTCTTTACGTGGCACAGGCACATTGGTGGAAAGGATACTACATAACTCTTGTCTGTCTCCTACGATCCTTAATGCTTATTAAAATGGAAAACCAGAATTTGTAGAATAGTTGTTTTCTGTGCAAGCTTGAGTTGCTGTGTTAAAAATACCAGTAATTCACTCCTGTGGCAGCGGTCCTTGGTTTTACAAGGGCATATATTCATTTTCTGTGATGGTTTTATCATTTATACATTTTTATTACTTATAAAACAAAATAACAGCCTTATCTTTGAACTTTCTTCACTTTGATATTACTATTTTTGAAGAAACTTGTATAGTAGTAGTATGGAGTTTTGATCTAAATCTTGAAACAGCTTAACCAGTATTCAGCCTGCTGTTGCGCACAGAAGGGTCGTGACAATCATGAGACAAAGATCTGTTTTTATTTTGTTGTGTTTCCTTATGCAATGGTGTGGTTCCCTGGTTTTGAGAACTACATTAGAAGACAGCAGTGAGATCTGTGCTCTAATAGTGCTACATTTCCTTTTATTGCTTCCAAAGTTGTTTTCTTTTTTGTGCTATTTTTCAGTTAGCCATTGTTTTCTTGTTTAGAACATGAATAAATACTTTAGTAGTTATAATTTTTAAATGGTGATATTTCTTCTTGGACATTAATGAGAGATGGTTATTTTGAGGAGAGCTGCACTGGATAGTTGCACCTGAAAATATGATGGATGACCTACCAAACTTCAGGTGGGCTCTGAGACTGTGTTCTCCTGCCATGGATTGGTTCATTACCGAGTTGAGGTGAAGGCCATTGGCTTAATTTAACCATGCTCCCAGCTTTTAATGTTTGAATATCCTGACTCTGATGTTGGTCAGCACCCAGGGCATAATTTTTTGCCCAGACTTCAGTCCTGTTGACTTTAGAGATGTAAAACTGGTGCATGAAATGCTCCAGAAGAGGGAATGAGAAGGCGCTGAAATGGCAAATGTGAGATAAAATTCTCCTGATGCTCAAGGAATCTGTCCTAATCTGTGACAGGTATTGTTATCTGTAAGCAGCAACGTATACTAGGCCTTTTACCACAAGTTGTTTGAAGAAATCAATTAGTTGGGCTCTAATAATATGGTGTTTAATTTTCTTTGGAGAAACACTGAGGGAACGAGGACTAACGTTCTTATACTAGCAAAATTGACTGGTTCTCTAGTGGTATTTTCTCAGTAGCTATACTACCTGGGGGCCTAATTATATTTAATTTAGGGTTTTTTTTTCTTTTTCTTAGACATTTTTCTATCTAAAGACATATTAGAATCAATGTAAAGGACTAAAGACAACTATACTGAGCATCTTGGAGGGAGAACCTCACTTCAAAACCAATTGCTATCAGGAAGGAAATAAGAGGAAAGCATGGTGAAAAGGTGGTACAGAGAGAACTTGGGCTTGCATCTTCTTGCCAGATTTCATGCCTGAAATGTTATACTCCCTTACCCTCAACAGGGACTGCCTTTTCTTTTATTTTGGACAAAAAAGCATAGTGGAAACATCATTCTGAAAGATGTCGAAGTAAAAAGTGCTTAGTCAGGTTGTATGAAAAAGAACAACTCCCACATACTGTTTATTTTTGATCTTTGTAAATACTTTCTGTGTAATCAGAGAAATGGAATTTACTTTGGCTTATAAGATTTAACAGGGCTTAAAATGCTGAACTTTACCATTTGGGGAATTTAAATATTTGTGTTACTTGGGTGGAAAGGGACAGGGGAAGTGGGATTAGTGACCACTGAATTTGATGTTAACCAAATCTCTTTGCCTTCTGAATGAAGTCTACTAAATTTGCACTGTATTTGCTTAGATTCCACGGTGAGTGGAATATTCAATATGGTACATACCAAAGAGAGTTGATCACAAGCTGTGGCATTTCTGGGCCCTTTGCAAGTGGTTATTTTTTAGAAAATTGCTTTTGAAAGCAAGGTAAGTAAATACATACAGCTTTCTACTGAAGACAAATTCTGCTATACACTTTGTCTGCGCATCTATGTTAAATGGGAGTATGAAAAGAATTGTACCCCTGACTAACTTGTATACATCAGAAAAACCTCCTAGGTAGTAGTTTTCAGGAAAAGAGCTTTTGGCGGTGGTATTTTTAATGTTAAAGGACAGTGATTATCTGTAAACTAATGTGAATTTCTAGCACATCCATCCCAGCAGTGCTGTACCAATCAGCAGTTGGTGCAGTGTAGGTCAGTGCTAATTTTTAGATCAAATGGTTTTGATAGCCAAGAAGCAAAAGCCTCCTGTGGAGGTTGGGACACTGGGCTGGGACTCTTGATGCTCAAGTCCTAGCTTATACACTGGCCTTGTACTTCTGGAAGAAAGGAGCAATACTCATCCCTGCGGATGCTGGTGGCTACAGCATTTATGTTGCTCTTCGTCAGTGGGAAGGAGGATTTACACTTAGAGCACCTACACCTTCTGTAGTGAAGAATAAGAACACCAGCAAATGCCATGTGTAATACATTTCATTTTCTGAGAAACATTTTGTCTGGATTAGGTACCTGAGAGTACTTAAGAGCACCTAAGAGCTCAGCACTGTGAAACCTGAGCAAAAGGAAAGTATTCTTTGAGAGGTGAGACTGAAACCCATGCCCTGGCTTTAGCATCTTGTGTTGGCTTTCTCCAGCATATTCAACGCATGGGTGCCTGTGAATCCTAGTCTTTAGGTGCCCACTTCTCCCCATTGATTGATTTCTGTAGGCTAGCACTGATATTACGCTTGTGAAGGAGCTCGTGTTTCTCAGCAGCTGGGTTCCTGAAACCAGGGAATGTGCTGCAACATTTGAGTGCCTTGAATAAGTCCCTTCGAAAAACTACAAAATTTTGCCAGCAAGGGGTTACAATCTGTGTGCTTCAGCTAATTCTCCCTTATTAAAGAGAACTCTTGAAAGCTCAGAAGAAAACCAGTCCTAACTTTCCACAGACAGTGATGAACTCCAAGCTCTTACCGTACAAGAATGACACCTTGGTGTTATGGTCTGATAAATAGCTCTATGAAAATATCATCTCAGCCATAATGGTGGTTGAAAAAGCAGATCAAATGTTAGGAATTGTAAGGAAAGGAATGGAGAGCAGGGAACATGGTGAAGCCACTGCAAAAATCTGTGTCATCACTTCCATCTTGAATGTTGTGGATGCTTCTAATTTTCTGTCTCAGAAAGGCTACTGTAGGGCTGGAGAAGAGCAAAAAACCCCAAAAGGTATGGACTGGTTTCTGTATAAAGAACAACTAAGCTGTCTGAATGGAAGAAGAAAGACTGTGGAGGGGAACTCCAAGTATCTATAACACCATAGGATCACAGAATAAATCAGGTTGGAAGAGACCTTTTGAGGTTAGTTGTGTTCAGGGCAAATGGGTAAGTTTGTGGAAATGAACTGAGGATTACTAAATATGTAAAAATCACATCAAAGTTCAGAATTTCTCAGGCTGCACATAGTTGGAGATGAGCTGAATGCTGAGTGGAAATATCACATATGCTGTCTGCTCTAGTGTCTCATTTTTTCACCTTTGTTAAGGACAGGATATGAGGTTAGATGGACTTTTGGAGGGACAGAGTTAAGTCAAGTGTATATTCATAGGATCATAGAATTGTAGGGTTGGAAGGGACCTCTGGAGACCATCTAGTCCAACCCCCTGCCAGAGCAGGGCCACCTTAGAGCAGGTTACACAGGAACGCGTCCAGGCGGGTTTTGAATGTCTCCAGAGACGGAGACTCCACCACCTCCCTGGGCAGCCCGTTCCAGTGCTCTGTCACCCTCAAGGTAAAGAAGTTCCTTCCACTCCCTGTTCCCTCTTTTTCACTGCTCCTGACGCTCCCATGGCCTTTTCTGCCTGAAAACGGAGCTGGGAACACCAGAGCAGAAGGAGGGAGGAGGTTCTGGGAATGGTTCTTTGTGATAGTTCTTTTATAGCTACGTATATGGGCTTTTTATTAGGTATCAAGAGAGCATTGTTTTCACAAAGCAGGTAAAAACAGTGTGAAAGACCAAAAATTCAATCTGAAAATTATGTTGAAAGTTGGGGTTTATTATTAACTCCAACAGATAGCTTTCGGGGTAATTATAAGTGAGCCTTGCAAAATGGAAAGTTGTGGGTATGCATAAGACACTTTAGCTGATTAACTGATGTTTAGGATTTTAAAACCTGGAACACTAAATCCTCCTTAAATACTTGATTTCTATTTAGCTCATAATAGTAGTTGCATACATGACAGATTTGTTTTGCATGTTGTCACTCAGGCAGGCTATACACCCGAACGCTTTGCAAAACTGCATAGATATTGGTGGGCTGAATATTAATGTGTTTTCCTTTAGGGAAGAAGCGGGGGAAAAAGAGATGATACACATTTAAACTGGTAGCTAAACATATGTGGACAGTCAGCATTGTTGCAGAGACAGAAGACTCTTGCTTTCGGGTTGAGGATGTTTACAGGAAGAGAGAGCGATAGTGTTGTGGGGGACAAGGCAGGTCTTTCAACTGATCGTGACTTTTTTTTTGTAACAAAGGAAGGCTTCATAAGCTAAACCAAACTCGTTACTATGAACATGAAAGCAAAACAGAAAGAACATGAAGGCAGCATGCTTGCAGCTACTATTGCTATCCAAAGTGTCTTTCAAACAGCTGTTCTTGTGGATTGTAAAGATAGTGTCTCCAATTAGATTTACTGCAGCAGGACTTCCTCCTCCCATTTTAAGCATGAACTTCATCAGTATCTTACAGGGAATCTTATCTGGACATTGTAGTTGGTTCATCTTTCTATTTAGATATCTGCAATCAGTGTTCAAATTTTGCCACCTAGTTCTGGACTACATCTATACAAGCAGCAGGTTCCAGTGCCAAGAATTTGTAAGTCAAGAACTTCCAGAACTAAGGATGCCTCTGAAAACAGTATTTTGACTTCATATTACATGGTCATATGCTCTGTGCAGTGCATAAGACTGTTAATAATGAGCTTAAGAAAGTTACTCAGTACTAGCATGTATCAATGAGCAGCAAAGCAGAAAAAAAAAGAGCTTTAAATGTCTTTGCACCCAAACTTAAACCCGTAAAACCCACTCATTCAGTGCTTGAGTTTTCCTTCAGTTTTTGAGAATGGGGTCCTGACATGTCACGTACTGTTTGGGAGGATATTAAAAAGTAACAGGCTCAAGCTTTTAAAGGGAGCATCATCTGCTTTCAGGAGGGCTAGTAAATCATGTAGCTGTTTTCATTCAGTTTTTTGTCAAAGCATTAAGTTGTTTGTAAATGCTAGAGCCCCCTGAGCCCAGGACCAGCCCAGAGAGTGGAGGAATGTGCTTGTAAACAGCACAATTTTGTACCAATTCAACTCATGTTCTGTAGCAGCAGCAGCATGGGATATTTTTCCTAAGAGCTTGATATTTTACAAGAGTGTGCCTATATTTGATCTCATCTACTTGTAAAAACGTCATCAAAAAGGCTTGCCAGCAGCTTACTATGGAAATAAGGTGGCCTGGAAGTGCTTGTTAGTGGTAGCTTCTCACCGGCTGTCTGGATGGGTTTAACCTGCCAGCTGAGAAAGGACTCGATGGCCGGAGCTTGAGTTTAGTTGCTTACAGGCATGTCTGTATAGGCATCGCTGTTACTCAGTGTCATCCCAGCTGTTATCTGAAGACAGAATAATTAATTTCCTTGACAGATTCTTTTATATGCTCATCAATAAAAAATCATTGAATGCCATTCAAATGGTAATTTATTTATTCTCACAAACACACTTTTAAGGTGAAGGTGTACTATTATCTCTTCTTTTTTTTTCCAGCCAAGAGGTATTCCACTGAAAGATTACTGTTAAAAGTGTCTGCTAATTTGGGTTGCTCACTGTGACAGGCCATGGTCTGATTTTCACTCACCTTTTATATATTCGGAGTCCAGCTGCCACTTATTTTTAATCAAAAGGATTCCATACTTCTAAAGTCTTGATCCTGAATGCCCAAGCCAGAAGGCTGAATTCTAGCATGGCCTAAATTTAGAGTTCCTTGTTAGATGCTCTTTGAATGCACGTAATGCCATGCAGGCTGCTGCCTCTTTGAAACAAATGGTAAGAAGCAATAAACTGATCTCCCCTTTCACTCCCAGAAACTCTATTGTGTGGCATCTTACTGAAAACTGCAGGGATGCTTAACGGAGTTAAATATCTGCCACCCAAACACTGCCAGTGGAGCTAGCGCGGTGACTGCCTACAGTAGGTTGTCATCCTCCATGTGAACCCGCACGAGGAAGAGAGTGGGCACTTTGCCAGCGTTTTGCAGATATTTGCTGTAAGCAAGGTCTGATTAGTTGTGGGGATCTTGGCTTTTGTTCAAGTGCTTTGATCTAACTGGCACAGACTCTTCTGCCTGTTCCTCCTGCCCTTTTCCCCCTGAGCAGCCTTTGCCCCAGTCCTACCACTTCCCCAGTTCCTCATCCCACTCCTGTTGACATTGCCTTGCTTTGTACTAGTCTTCACTGATGTGGTTTTTTTGTCTCGGTGTACTGATACCATGCTCCAAAACCTCAGTACTGTGGGTGATTGCATGGCATGTTAAGTTCAACTTAGACTCCTTAGGAGATCCCAGCTTTTTGTGGTCTCACTGTCCACATACTTTCCACATCTGGCATCTAAACAGCTTCCAATCTCCAAACTTGAAATCTCCTCTTAACCGTTGCTCTTCATACTACTCTGGAAAGCGGTATTAGAGAATGAGTCCTAATCTGTTCACATTTATGTGAATCCTCTGGCCACCAGGCTGTTAAGGAAGCAGTCCTTGTAGTTCCTCAGACTGCGGTTGGTCTGTTTGGTATATATGACGCATGGGGCTGGGCAGGAGATGTTGGGAGCTTCTGGGGATGTAGTGGAATGACATGGTATGATCTGGGAGAAGAAGACTTTTTTGTATATGAAGTTTTTTTCTAATTCAACAACCTGTAGAATCATAGAATGGTTTGGGTTGGAAGGGACCTTAAAGATCGTCTTGTTCCAACCCCCCTGCCATGGGCAGGGACACCTCCCACTAGACCAGGCTGCTCAAAGCCCCATCCAGCCTGGCCTTGGACACTTCCAGGGATGGGGCATCCACAGCTTCTCTGGGCAACCTGTTCCAGTGGCTCACCACCCTCACAGTAAAGAATTTCTTCCTAATATCTAATCTAAATCTCTCCTCTTTCATTTTAAAACCATTACCCCTCATCCTATTACTACACTCCCTGATAAAGACTCCCTCCTTATCTTTCCTGTAGACTGCCTTTAAGTACTGGAAGTACTGGAAAGCTGCTATAAGGTCTAAGTACCCATAAGGGTATATGTAGCCACGGTTAGTGTAGAAGCCAATAAAAATGCTCATAGTTGACATTTTCCCATCAGTTCCATCAACAAACATCCAAACAAAATTATTGCAGCTTGAGAGAAAGGAAATAGAAGAGATTCTTCTTGTATGTGCATACTGCCTCTTTCACAAGCTTTTGCTAAATGCTAACCACTTTTCTTTTTTATTTCTTTTATTGGAAAACTGAATCTATCTGTATTAAATAAAGGTAGTGACTAAATTACCCTGATCAAGCTGAAAAACTAATATTATGCTAAGGTGAGTGGCACCAGTATGAGAAAAGAAAGGCTTGTAGCACAAACTTAGTGTGGGGAATTAACTCTTGACACTGTGATTGACTTCCTGCTGTCTCTGGTAGGCCACAGTTTAACAACTACAGGGTTGTGACCATGCCGCAGCTTCAAAATATATAATTATTTTTGGAAGTGATTTTTCTCAATTAAGGTCTAAATATTTCTCTTTGCTTCAGTATCTTAAGGCCATGAAGGGAATAAATAATATTCCTCCTTGTAAGGTCACTCAGAAATAAAACTAATTTGTTCTGAATTATAACGTCAGAGACAGAAGGCATGTTTTAAGATCATAGTTCACCTTCCTGCTAAGGTAAGATTATCTCATGCATTATATTTTCTAGTACTTCACACAGTTTAATTTAAAGTCTCGAAGGCAGAAACCTTTCTATGACTGCTTGCTCTTCAGATTTCCTCTCAGCATTAATTCTAATTTTTTTTATTTCAAAATGTCACCTCCTATAAAACTCTGTGCTATTTTACCATGTGCTGTTGAGTTCAAAGCAGCAATTGATGTGTGATTTTCAGTAACCCAAAAAAAAAATATTGTTTCATGGAGTTTCTATCTGTAACAGCAATGATATGGGATCAGGACCTGGAGACATGCTTCCTGTCTTGCTTTCCACAGGAGATGGTGAGATGTGAAAATCAGTGGGATCCTCTTTATTTGGGGAGCTTAAATTTACTTTTTTTGATATCATCCTAATTGCCTGTCTTATCAACCCATTTTATGTACACATCTCTCAGGTTTACCTGATAAGGATATGCTGGGTCATTTTTGGAATTATTTTCTGAAATCAGTCTAACCTTTGTTTTCTATGATGCTCATAAATCCTCTATGATCTTATTAGTGTGCACAGTTGGCTTTATGTTATTGTCTTCAGGACATACTGCCTTTGCAATAGTCCCTGTGATATCAGTTAAGCCTTCAGTGTCCCTTCCCCAAAACAATACAGTGTAATTTTCTGTGATTCTTGTTTATATTCCTTAGCAAGTGTTCAGCTCCTACGATGATTATTTTTATGAATCCAATTTGACTTTGGTTATAAGCAAAAATGTGATTTTGGTTGTAAGTGATTGCCATGCAGGAAAAGCACTGCTGTGATATTTCACTATTGTTGAAACACAAACGTGGGAAAGTTCTCTAGGGGAAAGTGCCATAAAAATGTGAAATTATATGGCTAGTGATGGTTTCTCTCATCCCATGTTTCATAGTCATAAAAAATTTAAGACAATTAAATTCTCATATGTTTTAATAGGCATAACTATGTTTAAATAAGTGCTACTGGTGATGTAAAGTAGTTCAGGAACTGAACATTTAGATTTGTAACACATAAAGAAAAGTGTATTTCTTAAGGAAAAATTAAGTATGAACTCTTTCTAAAACATCATACTCCTATTTGGATAATACATTTTTTTCAACAAACCCCACCCTGATACCCCAGGCAAAATCCATTTCTCCAGTCATTTCCTGCATGTTTTGCAAAGATCAGAATAAGTTCTTAAAAAAAAAATTCTGACTTTTTTATGTTGAATAGGAAAATAGTGCTTGTGATCTTTCCCAGTGTCGTCTGTAATGAAAAGGATTCATAGAATCATAGAATCATAGGGTTGGAAGGGACCTCTGGAGATCATCTGGCTCTAGGATTGAGCACTAATGTTTTGTCGATATGTAATGAATGGATATGGGCTGAAATCTGAGGTGGCTGCACACATCTGTGGATTCCCAGATGTGGAAATCTGGGTGTACATTCAATCCAAAGAACTGAATATAACTCCAATGCCTGACACTGAGAAAGTCTCATGTCAGAACAGTTCTGGCTACACTGGGGTGCTTGCTAGTCCTCATGTGTTACTTTTTATACTGTTCCTCACCTTATAGGCTTGAGTTCTGACTATAAAATGTGTATTCAGCTCTCTTGTTTTATGGGTCTAACTCCAATACCACAGAGTGACACTGGAAAATGCAATCTTTAATCAGTGATTTTCAAATGTATTTTAAATTTTTTGCTCATTTAAGTTGGTTCTTAAGAACCTGTTATTTCTGTTAGAATAATTTTGGGGAGGGCTTTCTGTCTGAGAAGAACTGTATTTCAACCCTTTGTGCTTCCCCTGTTGAAAACATTTTCTGGAAGGAGAAAGCGGTTCTGCTGTGATTCAAGAGAGGGCATCCCTAAAGGTATCTTTAGACTGTAGTTATCATTAATTCTTACCTGATACTGCACTGAATGTGGCTTATTACCACAAAATCTTCCGAGTTTGTTGGGAGGTGCCTTCGTTCTGCACTAACCCATTTGACTGAAAGTATCATTTAAGAGCACTGCGTCTTCTGGATGAAAGCCACCATGCTAAGTATGAAGGATCCAGAATAAATCATCAAGTACTGTTAGTTCTCCAGCATTCTTCTCACAAATTCTTTGCAAGGTACAGCCAGTCCTCTGAGGTCTGCAGTGGATCCTTCAGACCTTCATACATAAAACCCTTAGAGTATACTCCAGACAGCAGTGAGCACATACAGAAACAGTGGATACATTCAGTAATTCAAGTGCAGTAATTAAAAGCCCATCCTTCGCAGTAGGGATTTTCAACCTGCAGAAGAGTTTATGATGAAAATGTAGCTTAATTTTGGGAGGAAGATGGAAAAGATTTTGAAAGGTAGTGCTTAGCAGAGGAGAAAAGAGGGCAGAAAGGATGTTAGTGGACAGGATAGTTATGAAAGGATAGGGCAGGGTATAGGGCAGAGTGAAAACCTTAAAGCTGGCCTTCAGATTAGATTTTGAAATGTTTCAAAGCAGACAAATC
This sequence comes from Rhinoptilus africanus, assembly GCA_013400135.1. Lineage (NCBI taxonomy): Eukaryota > Metazoa > Chordata > Aves > Charadriiformes > Glareolidae > Rhinoptilus > Rhinoptilus africanus. The sequence continues at coordinate 83,271 of VXBO01000931.1, read as the reverse complement.
CATTTCATATTTTATGTCTGTTTCCAATCTCATTGAGTAAAATGTCATTTCTAAAAAAATTTTCAAAGGCTATACTGCCATACCATTACAAAATAAAGATTAGCATTTTTGAAGTCATAGCTGACATATACCTGCACTAATTAACCTGTATCATAGCACCAAATATTATCAGTCCCCTCTAGTTTTAGTCGGGAGGCACACCACCATTACACGGTGACTTTCATGGACCAATTGCCTTGGAATTGTGTTGCTCCTTGAATCCTGACACCACTTTCCAGAAGAAGGGCTTAGCTGCATACCTCCAGCAATATGTTTCCATTATGAGGGGATGCAGTTAAATAGTTATGGCTGACGAGGGATTATATACTAGTGGGGAACTGACTGAGCCCCTTAGCCGCTTATTTTTGCATCTTTGGGGGTTTTAGAGATGCAGAATTGCAAGCAAGGTTTGATGTATATTTTGGGCACTACCTGAGCTCCACTGGGTCGTGCTTTTCAAAGCTTTTTGTTAGGAATATTGAGCAATTGATTTTCACTAGAAAACCTGAGGGCATCTTCATACTATTGCTATCAGTATGATCCAATTCTATTCTCCACAGAAATACAGCAGGGGTGCAATTTAATGAGACCAGTGAAAGGAATCTGACTGCTCTATTTATAGCACACTAATTGATCAGAGTAGCCACGATAGGAGGAAACTTCAGAGAAAATCAATGCAGTATCAAATGAAAGTAACACTCAAGCCTTTAAAGAGAGCTGCATGGAAAGCCAATTAAGAATGAATCCATTTGACGATGCATGGGAACAGCTTGGACCATGTGTGTTCTTACTTGAAGTTGTAGAGATGAAATCAGAATGAGCAGCATCTTGCAAGGTGAGCCTTACTATATAAGCTCTTCTTCATCCTGTTGGTATTCTGTCCCATTAAATCTTCTTGATGGATTCTTTTACTTTCCTATGGCGACTGTAAATGTCTTCTTTAAAGAACTCCTCTGGACAACCTTACACTTTTTCGTATTGAGCTCTGATGTCCCTCCCGGAGGGTGGCAGCCACACTGCGTAGCAGGACTGCGCAGCATCTTGGCTGTGTGTCCAGGACTCAGGCATAGTCCCAGGTCTCAGGGCTTTCACTTAAATGCAGGAAGTAGGTAGTCCATCTACCTCCATTCTCATTCCTGTCATCCAAATACTTGTAATCATAGCAGATAAACAAAGCAAAACTATTTGGACTCATTGCTAGTGTTTCTTAAAGCTGTGTAATGGATCTTTGTTTCTTTCTCTAATTGCATTTTTTCCTCATGATATCTGCTAAAGTCCCCAACAACCCCTCATGCTCCATCTCTGAGAATTTTAGCTTTGTGGCAGGTATTCTCCTTTACTGCGTGTACCTGTGTGCCCTGGGGCAGACTGCCTTTCAGTACCCTGCTTCTGGGTTGCTGCAGGAGGATGGAGCAAGTAGCAAACTACCATAAAGACATTTTAGCAGTAATTTGGCTCAGAAGGAGCCAAAAGGGGAACACCCATACACTTTGGCGACTTTAAATGTGCTTTTTGTTCCTGTGTTTGTACATACACAAAACTTTTACCTCTTCTAAAAAGGATGACAAACACAGCGAGGGGGAGAATCTCTACTTGTGCCTTACATGCAAAGCTGTCCAAGCTAGTAACATGTGTCTCCTTTCCTTCAATGCTTAAACGTGCTTGCAATTTTACAGCATGTGGGATACGGCACTTAGTTTAATTTTCTGAGGAAGAATGCACATTTTTTTTTTGGTGGGGTAATCAAGGGCATGGCATCATGAAGTAGCTGCATGAATAATTATGTTTTTCTGCTGCTGAATGGGAAAGGAGTAAATAATCTGTACTTTCCATGAACAGTTAATTTCTGGGTGCTAAATTTATATAACAGCAATAGCTAAGCATATTAATGGCGCTACATTTTCTGTTCATTCAGTTTTGAGCATATACAGTGGCATGGAGTTGTGGCTTAATTAGCTAGATGACTAATGTCGGAAATTTTGTCAATTATCAATATGGTCTTCATCTTTCTTTAAGCCCCAATTGGGAATCCAGTTCCCAATGACATCAGCAGTTGCCGTGGTGAACTTTCATAAGCTAGTCTTTAATCTTTCATTAAATCACAGGCTAGGAAAGCAGACATGAGGACTCAGATGAAAAAAACATGCATTTGCAGCACTGATGTCTTCTCTGAAAAAAAAAAAAGAAAAGAAAGGCAAGCTTCTGTGTTTTTGGAAGAAAAGATAATTTGCTGCACTGGTAAGCACACTCTCTCAGCCACATATATCATCTAAGCAACACCATGAAAGCAGAATTTGCAAGATGCAAACAGAGGTGAGATATGTGGTGGTTGAGAGAGGTCAAAATCAAATACGACACTAGGGCCTGAATGTGATGAATGGCTCGGCTTTGTAATGTGCGGTGTTTGAGAACGGAGGTGAGGGTGCCAAGTTTGGCAGCTCTTCTTCTAGCTACGTTGGGCTTAAAAGGTAGACATTATTCAGAGAGACAGGCTGTGATTTTAAGTTATTGTATGGGAGGGGGCTGGAGAAGAGAAGCCTCCATGTGAGCTACCAGCAGAGAGACAATGTTTGAACTCGTGCTGGTGGAGGTGGGTGGCCAGGCTGACCCACGGGGAGAGAAGAGAAAGGGGCAGAGGGCAGAATGCTTTGGGGACCGTGCGAAGGAAAGTGGGTTTGGAAAGTCTTTTGAGAAACAGCTCAGAGTTGGGACGGCAAATGGAAACCGGGTTGTGACTGACCAGCGTTTGTTGCACTCAGCTGAGGTTAGAAGAGTGGAAGTATCTGTGTCGCTGTTGAGGGACATAAAGGTGCCATCTAAAGCTTTCAGTTTGGAACAACCCACTGAAATAGTAGTTTGGGTCAATATGTGACTGTCTCATTCTGTGCTATGTTGTCTACTAAGAGAAAATTATTCTCCCCTGTGAACCTTTAATGCGCTTAAGTCATTACAGCATTAAGTCACTAAGGATACCATCACTGTAGCTGTTACTGGCACAGGTCAGAAGTACAATTGCAATTTCATATTTGTTTTCCTGCACTAAAAATGGGAAAGCCAGAATTTTACACTTGGAAATGGTAAAGATTTTAAAGTGGCAGCAGGGAACAGAGCTACAACTGCTTTGTTTTATTTTGCAAATACATTAATTGAAAAAAACCAGAATCTGGAAGGTTTGGTGTTTGGTTTTTTTGTTTGTTTGTTTCTTTTTTTTTTTTTTACAGATTTTGAAGTTGGGATTGTTTTCTTTTAAAGTTATGAAGTCTTGTGCACAAAGCTTTTATGCTTTCCCTGAGGCTTTTCCTTCTTGGAAAGGTTTTTGACAATTTTAACTTAGTCAAAAGTAGTCCACTAAGCTGTAACTTATATTGCCAAGCATTATTTCCCAAGGCCCTGCCTTCTCACATGTAGGAGCACACTGGTGAAATAGTGCAGAATGGAATTATCTTTGCCCAGGTCACAAAACAAGAAGTTGTCCCTGAGAACACTCTGTCATGTTTTCCTGCTAGCACCAAGTTCATATTTTTGCCCTTGAAAAATACCATTTGCATGGATGACAGACTGTCACAAGGCTGGGACATAGGTTATTGCTGTGAGATGAGAGCCTTTTGGCATTCTTCTGAGTCACTGGCACCATCTGTCCCTCTTCCTGAGGTAAGGCCGGATGGAGCGAGTGGAGCCCTGGCATGCCGCTCAGCTTTTCATTTGGCATTCCCGAGCCTGCATCAGTCGCGGGCTGATGGGGAGGCTGGTTTAGGATAACTTGTTTTCTTCCACGTTCTGCAGTGAACCCCAGGCATAACCAGCTTTGATTCACATACTGTATTGCAGGAAACATGTTTTACTGCAAAGCAGATGGTTTCAAACTGGTTGTTTTTGCTACATCACATTGGGCTAGGTGTTGCTTCTCACCTCTCCTTGTTCAGAAGCTTTTGAATGCACAATGAAAACTAAAAAGGGGATTCACTCAGGATTCACACAGACCACAATTCTGGTCACCTAAGTAGCATCAGCCTAGTCTCCTTCTCTGCTTTTACTGGTGGAAGATGTGTTCTTGTCCTTTCTCTTCTGACTTTGATCCTTTCAACATGGAGTGAAATTCACAGCCCTGAACTCATCAAACCCATACTGATAAAAAAACCCCAACCCTTAAATTGAATAGGCAACAAAAAGCGTGGTGGTAGACTAGTAAAGATAAAGGGGACTGGTTCCCCACAACATTGACTGGGGGAAGACATGGTAAGTGTTGGTCTTGCAGTGGAAACCATGGTGTTAGAGGAGGACAACACTGTACAGATAATTCCAAGGATGTGAGTTTACTAGCTGAGTGCTTTGTGGGGATAGTTGCAACACTACAGAAAGTCAAAACTGTGAGAGAATTTGAGCTCAGTGCTGTTTGTGAGCTTTCAGCCAAAGTAGGATGACGAGTGAGGCTTGACTGTGGAGGACAGAATGAGTGGAGGGACGTGCATTTCAGCACAGGGATGACAGTGAAATGCACGTAGGTAAAGGGAGTTCTCCAAGGATGATGTTCAGTAGGAAGAGAGCCGGTAATAAGGGCTGAAGTCGCTGGGATGGTGAAAGATGACCTACAGCATTGAAATGTGGGGATGACAGTCTGCAAAGAACAGGGAGACTGGGGAGGAGGCAGAGAAAATGGGTAATGCAGCAGCTGAGAGCATCCTGTTTCCTGAGCAGTGAAACAGAGATGGGATGAAAGGTGAGTTATTTTACAGTGAAAGGTACTGTAACGCGTTTATATGCGAAAGAAAAGGAGAAGGACAGGTGAAAATAGGAGCCGTCACTGCAAGAAAATGTCATCAGGCGTACAATTAGAGGAGTTGGGGCTGAAAAGTCAAATCTTTGGATTGTTTCCCAGGTAACAGGTGAGCCTGTCAAGGGAAAGCGAGGTCCAGGCTGTGGAGTGGGATTCAGGGGTAGAGGTTCATGTTTGTGCATGCCATTTGTTTTGCCCTCATTTTCAGAGTCCCAAAATAGATCTCATTTCCCTTAGTCTTACATAACACCGAGTCAAACCCAGCTTTTAAACATCTTTAATTAGTTTTAACAATCACATTCCTAGTTAACACATTTCAAGTAATGAACACTGCTCTCCATCCTTGCACAACAGGCTCAAAGGTTACCTGCAGTGAGTGTTCAGGTGCCTTTCACCAAAACTGATCCAAACCTCTTCCCCCACTTTCCATCCTCTTGAGCTGGACGAGATGCTCCAGTGCAGGAGGTCCAAACTTGCCTGTCTGTAATGCCAGTGTCTTTCTGTGTGTGACATCGGTCTTTATGCTTTCTCTTCCCCTGTGCCCATCTGCAGGCTCCTGTGAGCTCTGGTGGAGCCTCCTGCCCTCCTGAAGCCCTGCAGCTTTGGAGAGCTAGCGGTGGTCGTCTGTCCACGGAGATCACCAGAGCTGGTGTCAGTTTGATGCGGATTTAAACAAAGCTAGGGATGCCAGGTTGGACAGAGAATTACTTGCTTGAATTTCAAAATTTTGACTTCTGGTTTGATTCTTGCTTCAGGCATTATTTCAGATCCCGCATCTGAAGAAAAAAATATCCTCTCTACCTGGCTGGGAGCCATGTCCTAGGCAATGCAGTATGATCTTCACAAAGAATACTTTTCATCTGCAGCAATTGTAGATAATGCACTTCCTTGTCCATGTGCTTTGATAATCAATAGCATCTGTAATTTTTACGGTTTTGTGTAGTACTGAAAAACACACCCCAGTATGATAGATGTGGATCAGGGAAGAATCATATTTTATGTGGACTATACAAAACTGTATACAGCCTGCTAACCATGCCACAATGCTTTTACTTTATAAAGTTGGTGCTGTAGTGGAATGCACATTGCAAGCATTTTGCATTGATGCTGTGTTACATTAATCTGTCACCACTTGTTTAACAATAGCACTTTAGAAAAGATAATTTAATTTTTTTGTGAACGCATCTACATCTGTATTAACATTTCTGACAAAAAACACAATGAAGGAGATCTTTATTCCAAAAAATAAAATACTTGTAAATTGATTTTTCTTCTGTGAAATACAAAACCATGAAAAGGTCTTGATCACATTATTTATTTACCATGAATTCAGCTTCTCTGTTAGCCTAGCTCCTATTCCTTTGGGGCTGTGCTGTTCACCCTGCTGATGATAGAGGATAATTGTTTTTATTATTATGCTTATGAAGCCTCTAACACAGAAAAAGCATTCAGTAGTACGCAATAGTGGAGAACTGTTTCCAGACAGGTATGCTGTTTTGAAAAAGGAGAATCTCACAGCCCAGATGAGTTACTCTTTAAGACCGTCAGAAGTAACTATTTGTGTCAATATGTACAACCCTCTATGTGGATTATTATTAACTTTGGATTTGTTAATTGTATAATCAGACTAGGTGTGATTCTCATCTGATGCAGAGTCTAGCTCCTCAGAAGCAGTTATGTTGCTGTAGCTGAGGTTCTCCAAACCCCCTGCGTGCTCTCAGCAGACCTGCTGCTCAGTGAGCGCTGCTGTCCCTCGCTTCAGGCTAATGTTCAGAGATGGTCTCTTTCTGCTCCCTCACTTTTCCCCAAGTGCCAATTTCGTTATTGATCCCAGTTTTTTAAGGTTGAAACCTTTGAGTTACCTACTGAGTTAATGGAAATATGGACAGAACTTAATTACTGAACACTTATCGTAAATATATGGTATATTGTTCAGTCCTGTAGGAAAGGAACTGGGATGTGAAGGGATGATGGATAAGAGAGTAATAATTATAGAGTGTTTTGCCTGGATAATTGTCAATATCTTGCAGCCATTTCTAGTCTGCATTTCAGACTATACAGAATGTGGACAATAGAAGTTTAAACAACAGACAAAATGAACAGAAGCATTGGTGTGATGCTAATTTTCTTAAAAAAAAGCTATTCACTAGAGGTCACTACAGTGGATGGAAACAGCTCCCAGGACTCCTTAAGACATATTTACACAATAGACCTCATAGTGCTTGAGTAGCTACTCTGTTTAATTAGTGGTATTTAAAAGGTTTAATCTGTGTAATCAATAGAATTTAAAAGGTCTATAGCTTACATTTGAAAGCAAATATGTTTGCTTTGTATGAGACATAATAATTTAAAATTACTTCATATTTTCATGGGTTTCTTGCTGTTTTATAATGGGCAGCTGCCAATGGAAAATGTCTCTAGGAGAGTGTAGCTATGGCTGTGCTAATAGACTAGACATGCCCAGGGCTGCTCCCTATTGCTGGAGTGGCTGCATTCTGACTATTGAAGTTTTGATACCCTCAAGAGATAACTACATCCAAAGAGCATTTTAGGAATGTATCTGATTTGTGCTACCTTCCAAATTACTCGGAGAATGCTCGGTGGCTTTGACTTACTCAAATGGTTTCACAGTATAGATAATTGAGTTTCTTCTCCATGTATGCTTCTGGGCACTGTTAAATGCCCATTATAGATGTTGCTTGGGTTTTGCAAAACATTATTTTGTGTATCTTAGTATTTCCTCTAGTACATTTTAAAACTAGTAGTAGTCAAACTAGTGCAAGTCCCCAGTGAGCTCAGTGAGTGAGCTGTATATGAAGAGCATCACTTTGGAGAACTTTGCACTCACCCTTGCAGGGTGGTGGGGCAGGACGGGAATGTCACAGAACTGAGCTGAGCAGACCCACTTGCTATTAACTTTTATGGATCTTTTCAGTGTTAAGTGTTTGTAGTGATGACACGATCACATCTTGCATTGAATAAATTGGCATGTCTGATGTTTTTCAGTGCTTGGTGACACTTTGAGGCAGCTGAATGCTACTGTGAAAATGCTGGAGTCAACTGAAAGTATGGAGAGAATTTAGATAGGCAGAATGGGATTACTTGAGTTGTTATTTGACCAAGACACTGTGGTTAACGCTTCTACTTCTACAGTGGCACCATGGGAGTTTCATACACCCAGAACTGGTCGAGACCTTAGTTGCTTTTTTCCTGCTGAAAGCTGGCGGCTCCAGCAAGCACGCCAGTCCTGTTCAGTTGTGCTGGAGCTTTGGGGCAGAGTTGAGTCCAAAGGAGAGGAACCAGTTAGTGAGGTGCCACCCACTGTTGTGCAGCCCTGAGGCTGCCACTGGAGATTAACCTGCATGGCCTCGCGTTGCAGTGAGGTCTGTTGCAGTCACACAACAGGGTGATGAAGTTTCCAGCAGCGCTAACAGCTCAAAATAACAAAAGAATCTGTGTGAATGACGAGGGTGTCTTGGGACGCATGGATGGTGCTTGTCTGTAATTTATTTCATCACGTAACTCTCCAGATCAGACCTGCATGAAATTCAATTGCTGGTCCCGGCATAAACTTGCATTTTGTATGATCACGGCAAGTAAGAGAGTGGAATTTGTTAGTATAGCTCCAAAGTGCTGCATTCATATGCAGAAAAACTAAGGCACTGTCGTTCTTTTAAAAATTTAAGCAGAAACATTCTGACCTTTGACATTACAGCCTTTCTAAGAAGAGTCGCAACTTTTCCATCAGGACTAAATGAAAATGTTTGTGTAAAGCGTTTCCCTTCTAAACATTTTTTTCTTTCCATAGACAAATATCAAGTGGGTCAAAACTGAAATGTTTCGGTTTGGGAAGGCTGCCAGTATTGAGAGGAGCATTCAGACACCTCACGTCCCTCTTTACCTCTAGGCTGTATCTGTTCCTGTCTCCAGGAGACACTACTGTGCACTGTAGGAAAAATATTTCAGCCAAATAACGTTTTCTTTGTAAGGAAATGGAAGGTTAGAGCACTCAAACTACAGCTCCTGGGGCAATAATAATAGCTAGCAAGCATTTTGAGATAATTCTGCCTCCCTCCTTTTTTTTTTTAACATCTTTCTTCCTCCCCTCCATCTTGTATTTTAGTGAACTCAAATTTTAAGGTTGCCTTTGCCTTTTGTATACTGGCAGATTTAGCTACTGCATTCTTATCACAAAACACTTAAATATTCATACTGCTTTTAATTTTAGTGCTGAAAGGCTGTAGTGGATGTGATGATGCAGGAATTTGGGTTCATAAAATGGAAGACTTTTTAATGCTTCAGCTATGTGTGAAGATTTATCAGCTGGGCTCCAAAATGAGCAAAGCTTTAAATTATCTATTTCAGTAAGTACACAGCCAGGATCTTTAAATGGCTAAGCATACAGCTGGTATCTGATATCTAGAATGTGGCTCGAAATGTTGTTCATTCAGGACGAGAACAGGTATTACAGATCTACAGTACTACAATGTACACATATATGCACATCAGCACATTTCTTTGCCTGAATTGCCAAAATGAAGGGTAACAATGCAACATATTAATAGTGATCTTATGGTTATTCCAAGTGGGATTTATTACCTTTAAGGGAATTTAAATTAATTACCTGTGCATTTCTTACTTGCCTGTGTGCTGGCAGTAGGCAGCCTGTCTCTCCATTGCCAGCATTAGGCTGAGTAATTGGCCCCTTGCTTGATCTCTTTTCCTTTTTTTTTCCTGTATAGCTTCTTCCAGTGCTTTCCCTTTTTAATATGGTAATATCAAATTTGCTCAAGGTCTGTGAACTAATGTGGATTAAAAGTCAAGCAGCAGCAGCTCTAATACATAATTGATCTACCAGTAGGACACAAAGAACTGATTCTGGTTCCTAGATAGGAAATGCCTTCCTTTTTTTGTCCTACGCTGATAGTCTGAGCTTTTAAATCTATTTTAAATGAAAGTGAATAGGCTACTGGAAACTGACAAATTATCTGTGGTAATAAATTGTTTAGGAGATTAATTTGATGTTGGAGGCGTATTGATTTTTATACAAAGACACAGACACACACACACTCTATTTGACACATTTTTTTTAGATTTTGGTGCAATTCTTTTCATTGGCAGTTGAAAATACCTGATGTCTAGCAAATGTACACTTTGGTTCTGCATTTGTCTCTTGCTATGACCCCACACCTGTTAGTACTTAACAGAAGATTTTGCTTGCTTAAACTGTTTTTTGTAGAGGTGCGAGAGCTTTTTGACATACTCTCCAGATACCCTCAACAACTGCATCCCTTTTCGAATGGACAGGTTGGAAAAGGCCATGTCTACTTACATTAACATCGGCTCTGATTCTGCTTCGGCTTGTCACATGTCACTTTTCTTAGCTGCTGAGGAATGACTCTTGACTGTTCAGTTAAGCGGGGGTAGGAGCTTGTTTAAGGTTTAATGTTTAATGATATTCTCACTGAAGTGAGGAGTTCTGTATTTTCAGGCTCCTTTTGAGCTACACAGGGCGGTCACAGCAGGGGGCATTTGCAGCTGTAGCATGAATGACAAGTGGATGATGGTTGCACGGTTGTGTGACTAATAGTGTGCATGTGCTGGATGGCATGGCGTGGTGCAGGGCATGGTGCTAATGGATGGGAAGCAAGAGACAGCCAACAGGGTGTCTCTGCCTCCCATTAAGTCCATTCAGGCATACCATATGTCATCGTCCCTGTGCTGGGGGTTTAATTCTCCTGTTCGCATCAACTACTGACATTGGAGTGACAGTAATAGAAGAAAGCAGAAAATTTAAGCCATGCTGTAGAAGAGGGCTGTGTATCAGAAGGTGGCCAAGTCAGAAAAGTAGAAAGGAAGGAGAGGGAAGTAGGATCTTTTTGTGCACATTCTTAAGCTGTCTGTAAAAAAAATAGGTTACACTGGTTTAGTGTACTGCATGGGACTTAAGATGCTACAATTTGATTAACCTTTGAACAGTAGAGCAACGAACATTTTACGAACTATAGTTACAAACATTTACAGATGCTACATATGCAATAGCAGTATCTTTTGCTAAACAATGCTATATTTGGAAAAAGATATACTTTCAGAAGCAGTTACCCTTTATTAGGTTGGTAGAGCTAAGAGCGTAGCACTAAACAGTCAGCCTCAAAATGGAAATTTAACTTCTTTCCTAGAGGTTTTGTTAATGAGTGGAGTTAATCAGAATGTTGCAGGCTTTCCCTGCTCTGTGAGCTGCCTGCATTGCCCTCTGTGACATCTCCGACAAGCTGGGCTCACAGGCTGGGGACTCGTTCCCAGCCTTTGGAAATGGGCCCTGTTCAGTGTTGTGCAGACCGATTGGCAGCAGCTACATTTTGTCAAGTCCTATTTCAGAGAGTGTGATGCACGAAGCTTCTGAGTTTTCAAGGAAGGCAAGCTTTCGTTTGGGTGTAGTAAGCCGTGCACATTTTCATCAGTCACTTGAGGTGAAAAGATGAGTGATCTCAAGCAAGCCAAGCAACTTGAGTACATTGCATAGGGCAGATATTAACATCTACCTGCAAATCATTTTTTTATTTAGTTTGAGAAGTCTGTCATCACATTGGTTGCTTTGGCTGATGATGAACTTCAAAAGCAGCACAGCTTTGTGAACTGAATTGTTTTTTGGAAAGTGCCAGCTAAAAAGACCTCATGTAGCCTCAATGATTTTATATTTTTCATCAATGTCTGACTTGTTCAGAACTGTACACTCTTACATGGTTTCCTTACATTCAGAAGGATCCTCCTGTGTTTTGATTTGCGCCCACTGCCTCTGGTCCTGTCACTGGCCACCTCTGAAAAAAGCCTGGCTCCGGTTTCTTACACCCTCCCTTCAGATATTTATATACATTGATAAGATCCCCCTGCGTTTTCTCTCCTCCATGCTGGGCAGTCCCAGCTCTCTCAGCCTCTCCTCATATAAGATATGCTCCATTCCCTTAGGCATCTTCATGGCCCTTTGCTGGACTCACTCCGGTACATCCCTGTCTGCTTTCTGCTGGAGATCCCACCACTGGACCCAGCACTCCAGGTGGTTTCAGAGTTCAGTTCTTTTTCTCTGTGGATAACCATGTAGCATGGAATGAGGCTGCTGTTATTTTCTCTTGCTGAGAAGACATTCACATGAGTTCCACTTTTGTCTTAGCAAGAAGAGATCTGCATTTCTGATTTTGATCTTCCAACTGCTTGGATATGAATCTTCAAGAGTTCAGAAAGTGTGATTTTAGGGTAGATTCTAGCATCACATTTATTCATTACTGGCACGTAACTGATAGCAAAATAAACATATTAGCTTTGTCCTAGGCATGTATGTTAAAACCAAATAATTATTTATTTGCCCAGATATTGTGAATCTCTTTTTTTTTTTTTTTTACTGGGAGTGTTTTCTTCGTAGCAGCTAATGCAGAGGCAGCCTTGCTTATATGGCTTTAAAAAGACAGAGGATTGATGTCTGAAGTTAGAATTCAACAACAGTGATTTACGATCCTCCAGAGTAATAACTGCAATGACAGTTCTCCCTCAAACAATATAGAAATTCCCTGGGCTCCCAAGAGCATTTATTGTGTGTATACCACCAGTAGTCGTTCAGCAGTGCAGAAGAGGGAGGCTGAGGTGGAGTTACCTTGTAGGAAACCGTATCTTTTCACACACTTTTGTAAAGATAAAATGTAGCTGAGCAGTTCAGACTAAAGCCTTCTTGAAGCTGAAAGGCTGAAATAAATCTCCGTTCTGTATTATGACAAAGGTACTTGAACACTTTGTAGATCTGGAAATAGTTTTGTGCTGCTGGGAACTGACCTCTTGAAAATTTGTGTGCTGCATAGTTCATGATACCTCTCTTTTAATAAAATATAATACTTATTAATGGATCTCAAGTCAGTTATTCAATTTCCCCAGTAATTTAAAGCTTAATTATATTGCATTCTAGATCTCAGTGGCTGTCCTCAGCTGATTTTTCTTAAATCACTATCCCTCCAATTTTACAGTTCAGTTAAATTCTCAGGACTCTCATTTGCATGGAGTGACAGATTAAAATTGGATGGCTAAAACGATTACTGCTCTTAGTGCCTACTGCAGTGATGGAGATTGATTCCTCATAGCATGAGGAAACATATGGCTCATGAAATAACTCTTGAATCACTGCAGTTTTCAGTCTATTGTATTATTGTAAATAGAAACTGATAAAGCGGTAATCCAATTTTAATGCATCCGATGTGAAACTGAAACTGAGAGTTGCATTTTTGGAGGAGCTTTGGATAATAAAATTGTAGATGACAGTTTAGAAGTTCTCCATTTCCAGGGAAAAAAATGAATGTTCTAGTTGGAGAGTTGGTATCTTTTAACTCTGTCACTTGTTGGCACTGCGAAGCTACGCAATGTTGTTTGAAAGCTTCCACATCCAGGAAACTTGGATTTTTGCCTCCGTGAAGTATCTCTTCACCCTATCCACCTGCAGACCTGTGTGCCTCATTGACTGGACAGCTATACTGATATTCCACTAAGGATAGTCAGTTCAGATGTAGTTTCTTGCAAATCTTGGCTGAAGGAAAACCAGAATTAAAAATCTGTAGATCGGCTTTGGTTCTTCTGGGAAATTGTCAGTTGGGATGATACGCAGAAATTATATGGAAGACATAAGATTTGGTATTTACTTACCCTGTAGGAGTTTAAGTCTGCAAAATCTGTCTTTGACACGTGACTATAAAACATGGTCCCTCCATGTAGGAATACTTCACATTTCTCTTTCCCTGCCTTTCTGTGCAAGTTTTGAAGAGGGTCTAGAAAAGGAATGTGATGAATATGTTTTTCTCTTGTGTGTCATAGTAATTTCTCTATATCCCTCTCTTTTTTCCTCTGCTCCTCAATTTTATCTTATTTCTATGGTTTCTGCCTTGTCATTGTTTCTTTCAGTCCTTATCCTAACATTATCCTAAGATTTCCCTTCCTTCCTTTTGCTATAAAGGAAATGTGAGATAGCACAAGAGATCACGTTGTGATTGAATAAAACAGAACAAATAAGTGTAGTTCCCCTAAGGCAATTCTAGATAAGGTACTGTTTAGCCTACTCACGTTTGGAAGCAGTCAGGCACTAGGCAGGGGCTATCTGATAACTACTGATGCTCCTCTGAAATGGCCTCAGGGCTGTGGAGGCTTTCTACATGATGAGAAGCATCATGACAGTAATCTTGTGGTCAGGGGTCTCTGCAGAGGCCAAGGGCTCTTAGGGCATCAGGACAGCCTCACTGACAAACAAAGGGTGACTTCAGGACGAGGATGGTACAAGCTGAGATGCTGGTGTGGCATTTCATTTCCTCCTTTACAGTCCCTGGCCAAAGACTTTTGCCTTCAGGAAAGAGAATATGCCATTTTTATGAATAGTAATTTTGCACATTATTTTTATTCCACCAGCATTATGAAAGTATTGTTACTATATTTATGCACAGCAGTTTGCAGTATAGTGTTTTTTCCATTTATCTATAATCTTAATCTAATAAGACATTCACAAGGTGCCTGGAAAATGGATTTTTTTCCCCCTATGGGAATTTCCACAGAAGAAATCACTATCTGATAATTGCCTATTGTAAAGAATGATTTTCATCACAGGAAAAGAAAACAGTATAGAAGAACCTGCTTCTACCATCTTTTTTACTGTTTTTCTGGTTTTGCCAATTTGGAAACAGCACCATGCTGTGTTTAGGTTTGGGTTTGGATTCCCCTCTACCTTTTTAATATCTCGTGTTCCAAATGAAGTGTTACTTAGAATTAAAAAAGATACAGTGTTTGTAGTTGGAGACAGAATTGTCCTTGGAAAACAGCATTTTCCATTTCCTCTTTAAAATTAAGCCTTCATTTTTCCATGTTCAGACTAAACGAATGAGATAGGGGAAATAAAATACCCGAACCCCGAAGCCCCTGTCAAAACAAGGAAAAATTGCTAAAAGAATTTCACACAATTTCTAATTAAAACTTTTAAAAAAATCAGGCCAAAACCTCTTGAAGTTAATTTGAAAAAATAAAGTAATTCCAAATGAAAATTAGAGGTTTTATATAAAATATTGTCTTTATCAAGCCCTTCTAATTAAAAAAATGAGAGTGATCTGAGCCCTTTATCCAAATAGTGGAAGAACAAAATCTATGTAGATTTTAAATTTTATTATATTTATATATAAACATGCAGACACATGTTGTCAGATGGCTTTTAAATCCCTATCCACCTAATTAATTTAACCAATATATAATTTTTATGAGTAGCATATTGAAATGGAAGATGGAAGATTATTTGAAATTAAAACAGATACTTCAATAAAAAGAGCAATATTCTCACTGGATGGATATCATCTCTCTCTCTTCTCAACTCATTCAATTTAACATATTTCTATATGAGCTGTAAGATAAAATGACTAATAGAAATGAAAAGGAGGACTGCCAAAAGTCAAATTGCTTCACTGGAAGCTTCTTAGCAAAATGACAACATCCAGTTCTAGATAATTAAATCTTATTTTGTAGGAATGTCACTGAATGATGTTAATTTGCCTTTAGGTAGTGCTCTTTTGGTTGAACACAGTAACAAAAATTTATTTGGGCACTTTTTGTTTGTCTTAGATTCCCCTCTACATTGTTTAATAAAAATGAAAAGCTCAAGCTAGGAGAGAAAAATGTCATAGTCACCATTAAACCTGAAATTCTTTTTGAATCTGAACCTTAAAGAGCCTTAACACAGAGGGACAGAGATGAAGTCTCCTATTGTTACAGACAACCTGAAGCTTAGCTTCCTCATAATGTACTAATCTTTGTCTCAAAATGAGTTAGGTTGCTTATTCCCCACTAAGACTTGTTGGATATTTGATGATTCAAAACTGTCTACCACTTTCCAGTCTAGCTGTGTTCATGGTGCTGGGTTCATTGAAGTGCTGGGACATTGAAGTGCTGGGCCGTGTCCAGAGGAGAGCTGCCAAGCTGGTGAGGGGTCTGGAGACCAAGTCATATGAGGAGAGGCTGAGGGAACTGGGGTTGTTCAGCCTGGAGAAGAGGAGGCTGAGGGGAGACCTCACTGCCCTCTACAACTACCTGAAAGGAGGTTGTAGAGAGGCGGGTGTTGGCCTCTTCTCCCAAGTGAATAATGACAGGACCAGAGGAAATGGTCTGAAGTTGCAGCAGGGGAGGTTTAGATTAGATATTAGGAAGAATTACTTGACTGAGAGAGTGGTCAGGCGCTGGGACAGCCTGCCCAGGGAGGTGATTGAGTGACCATCCCTAGAGGTATTTAAGAAAGGTGTTGATTTGGTGCTTCAGGGCATGCTCTAGTGGCAGAGATTGTAGAGGTGGGGTTTTTTGTGTGTGTATGGTTGGACTCATGATCTCAAAGGTCCTTTCCAACCATGAGGATTCTATGATTCTATGATTCAATGGTGAGCTTGTTTTCATTTGTTTGGGTGTCAGTGTTCTTTATTCTCCCTAGTGTGTTTATAGATAACATCTGCCTTCCAGTATTTTTCATAAATAAAACAATCACAAGTCATTTAGACAGCACAGTTTCACTTTTCAGTCTCTTTATCATCCTACCCTACCACTGGATAGGATCCCAGTCTAAGGTCATGCCTTAGATGATCAGTTTTGACACACAAGCTATTTTGTATTGAGGCATTGCAGTTACCCTTGTCATGGATGGATGCCTGCAGGAAGTTTGGTGTTAGGAATGCCTTGCCCTTTCACACCTTCAGTGAAACTTACAGTTTGGGAGCAAGACTTGGGTTTCCTTTCCTGATGTGGATGGCTGTGGCTCTTGGTTCCTCTGGTAATTCGACCCTTGGAGTATTAAGGAAATGAAATATTCTTTCTAATCAGAGCCTTTTCTTTCTGTGATTTTCCATAATTTCCTCTTTAGCATGCTAAAGATTAAGTTCTGCGTGGTGCATCTTGCATCAGACAGGATGTTTTGGTATCTTTCTAGTGGAGCCTTCCATTATGAAGGTACTTCTTTGATTCATTGTAATGATTTTTTTTTCTCCCTGAAGTGCTTGACTTTTTGAAATAGCTGGAGGAGACCTGAATTTGTTATCTTCAGGAGTAACGCTTAAGTGACATTTAAGATATTAATTTAATATGTTATCTTTCAGCTTGTAATTTTTGTTAGGAAGATGCAGTTTTCACGGTTTTGACTCTGTAGCCACTTGTCGCCTGCAGATGCTATGGCCTGAATTCGTCACAGCACTCAAACGCAGCCTTTAGTAAACTGTGTGAGTGTGTTCATTATATTTATCTTGACAGTCCTTTGAAGGGTGCCTCTAGACTGTCCGCCAAAACACTTTGACTGCCCATGAGGACAACAAACCCTCAAACATGACCCCAGAGCACATGTTCCCAATCACTCTCGTGGTGTTAGTATGTGACAAGGTGTTTCCAGATGGGCTGTTTGAGGGAGGTGTGCAGCCAGTGCATCTTCGGCCACACAGTGGTCCCAGCAGTTTGTAAGACTACACTTCTAAGAGTTGTACAGACAAATTTGACTCCAGTACTGATTTCAGCTGGGAGGGTGGGGGGCTAATTCTTTAAAAGTAGGTTTATATGTAGACACAATACCCAAGGTGTGGAGAATGCTGTGGGTTTTAACAAGTTCTTTCATTTTTTGCATTTGGTAACAATGAAAAAGGTGTGACATTTTTATTATCTCTGTGATAAAAGTTCTGACACCACTAAGAATCTCACTGATTTTCATTAGGAATTTGTCACTTTCCTCTCTTAGGTACTACTGAAACTATCCTGTACTGGTTTTGTTGTAAGAGTTTCTGCTGGCCACAGTGGAGAGCAGGACCCTCTATGAAACCCTTGAGAGCTGGCTCAGGTGATGGCTGAGTCCAGCAGAGGGTGGGATGTGATGCCCAGCAAGCAGAAACCTGGCTTCTTAGCATGTGCCAAGGGCGGCAGCAGGCAACAGCGGCTGGGTCCTTGTAGAGGAAGCTTGTGGAGAAGGCAGGTGGTATGAGTGATGTGTGGCAGAGAGATAAAACTGCTGTGCAGTGAGGGAGCAGAACCACGTCATCAGGGATGGAAACTCAGTGAGGCGGTTTGCTTGGGATCATTCTCCAATGCTGGCTTATAGATGTTCGAGGAGAGGTCAGTTACTGCTGGACTCTGGTAATCTCCTTGTCCTGCAAACAGAAATGTAGGGGTCTGCCTCTTCCTTGGCAGCCCACTGTTAATTGTCACTTGTAAGCCTTGTATCGCAAGGACTGTGATCCCTAATAGTCACTACCTGCTTGCCTGGGTCTGTGGCGTGGCCACGTCCCAAACTGTGTTCATCAGAGGCACACTTAGGTTGTGTTCTGCTGCCTAAACAGAGGTTATTGTGGATGTGTACATATAATTAGTTCTTTTTAGTGGTTTGGTAATACCCCATCAGATTTATTGCTTTTCCAGTCAAATGTACAGCTCGCTTCATGGCTGATCTCCATTTCTTACTGTTTTCTGGCATGGTATTCCTTTTACTTAGAATTCATGTGATTCCTTTTACTTAGAATTCATGTGATTCATGGGTTACAGGCTTTTCTGTTAAAGTGCAATATGTCTACAGAGGCAGTTGTGACTGCCACCACGCTTGTGACTTCATCTATGCAAAAAACCCACAAGAATCAATGATTTGGAAGAAATTCCTACCTGCTGTTGGTGTAGGATGGCCATCTGTCTGGCAAATCCCCATGCGGAAGTCAGATCTGTCTCAGAAGAGCCAGACAACCTTCTGACACCTGTTTCTCCAGCAGCTGTAGTTGCTTATTCCACTTTTCTATTTTCTCACCAGGTGCTTTTAAGATTGGGTTTTAGATCTGCATTCAGCAGCTTTTGAATTCTAGTCTCAGCACTGTGTACAGTGGAGGATCATTGTGACCAAATCACCCTTTCTCTTTCTGGGCCCCAATTTTGGGGGTTCCTAATTACACCTTAGGAAGTGCTTCTGTATTTGAGCACCTCAGTTCAGTCACAGTAATGATTGATAAATACCTGACTTCTTTAATCAGTTCTAGAAAATGCCTCTAGAATTGCTGAAAAACACCGAGACAAATTGGCTTTTAATATCAAGTGGCATTTTCTGTTCAAGGATCATTCAACATATATTCATGATCTTCCATGTACATGATTTCCAAGATGCAGGAAGAGATAGTGGAAGTGTCAAAGTGGTGCTTTCTAAAGATACTCCTTTTATCTGCTAGAAATTTAATACCTTTATAAAGATACCGAGTATTGACAAGTCATCCCTTCTGAGCCCACGGTAGAATACAAATAGCTTTGGCTTTCGGCTCTGAGTCTGTGTGTGTGTGGCTGTTTGCCTCTTGAGATCTTCTCATTCACAAATTGTCCTCAGTTTCTGCCGGTGTCATTTTTTGAGCAATATAGAGCAAACATTTCATAACTTGGTTTGTGTAAGTTTTGGGGCACTTACGTTAGTTTAAAAGCTTATAATATGCAAGAAGGCATGCAGCCAGGAATGGATGGTTTGCTTTGCTGTCTTCCACAGTGCCTACATTATAAAAAGTGTTTGACCCCCATAAGGCTTAACGCAGTTACCATTCCAGAGTTAACTCTTAAGACATCTTCAAAGACATGTGTATGAAACTGGCAAAAGATGTCTTCTGCAGCTCTAGTGTGTGCTGTCTTGTGCATGGTACCCAGCATGCCGCACCAGACTTCTGTGCTGGAGCAGCAGCCATGACAAACCACATAAACACAACCTTCTGCAGATGAATGCTATCTCCTGCAACTAAAGGTTAAGGTGTCATCCAGTGATTTATCCTTCCTAATGGATTCGTGGGATTGCTGTGATAGCGACATAATTTATACCTTTTGTACATCAGAGGTTGTGTTCTCAAAATGGTGTTTGGGGATTTACAATATTGAACAGGGTGAATTACGTGTCAAAATTATCAACCATCCTGTTTGACATTTAGTCAGCGCTGACAGGAACTAGGCATTTAGCAAGATGAGGCTTCTGTAGCACAGTCTTTCAACTGGATTTTTTTTATATCAAGGCTGTTGTTAATCAAATGTTTCTGGAGAAAATCTGTAAAACAGACTGTTAATTGCATTGACTGTTGTGCCGTGGCCAGCCAGATGTTAGTGGTGTGTGTTGTAGCTGTCATCCTCCCTGTAGATCATTGTTAAGGCATTGCCTTCTTGATGGAAAATATTTCATCTGGTAACCCACCAAGTTGTTGCAATTCGGAGGCAGGTGGCACCCTCATGTAAAAACCCTGGGGTTAGTTGTGCCTGCCAGTATTTCAGAGGTACTTTTGAGAGGAGCCTGAAGTGACCCCTTCAGGCTTCGTTATTCCTACAGCTCTGTACACGTTTGCAGAACTAAGGACGTCTCTTGGCATATACACTTTTTCAAAGCATATTCCTATCTGGAAACATTTCATTAAAGATTTTCTGCCTGCAGTTCCTGCCTTCCTTAAGTACTTGATGGATTGGTAAGGCTTATGATTTTTTCTTGGCTATTTTTTTGCTGTGTGCTGTATGACCTTAAATCAGTATGCTTCAAATGTGGATTATATCTAGACTGTTGAATGCTTCTACGTGCTGCTATCTTGTCTCCAGAGGAGACAAAATAGATCTGTTTGCATAGAGTGCCCCATCTCACCTTTGATTGCCTCCTTTTGAGCTTCTGATCCTACTGACACAGACCTGAAGCTGCCTTTAGTGGATCCACGCAGGAGGAGAGGAAGGTGTAGCTGGGGAACATGTCTTTCTTTGTACCTGTGTTGTCAAGCCAGAGACTGGAATTGCTGCAGTTGTGAGGAATCTGGTTTAGATCTAGGTGACTGCCATGGTTGCCCAGAGCGGGCCACCTGTTGAACAAGAGGACATACATCAGTTTATGTACCTGTTTACACCTCCTGCTTCCTTACTCAGTGCTGTAACTCCAGGCAACTTAGGAGACAGTAGCAGCTTTTGGCATTGTTTGAGTGTATGATCAACCAGGCAAAAACAAAATGAGGACACCCATTTTGGACAATGAATTTGGCAAGAGTATTCCAGGACAGAGTGGCTGCCCTCTTCAAAGTGCCAAACCCTCTGGCATTTTCTCTTGACTTAGAAATTGAAAATGCAAATCAGAATCTTTCCTAGTCTGCCCCTTGTGTTTTTCAGCAAGAAAAAGAAAAGTCATTGCTTCAATACAGATGTGCTATCCTTACATTTAAGCTCCCAGAAGGCCCCTGACTATGTGACAAGAATTATTGTCCTGGATGTTGCATAACAGTTTGTGCATAATGTTTAATGCATTCTCAGTTTTATGAAATATGGATAATATTGGAGACATTTTGAATAATAGTTTAGATTTACACTTTCTTTTTAAGTTGGAGACGAGGGACATTGCTAGTGCTCTTCAATAACACTGGAAGAGTTGAGATGGTTACTATTAAAAATGAATAAAATCCGTAGAAGTGGAAAAGAGAAAACTATAGTGCATAGATGGATTATGGGCAAATCGTAAATGTTTAAAGCATTTCTGGAGTTTAGAAATGATGTGTCTTTATTTGAATGCCACAGCTGTCTCAGCACGCTTCCTCCCTGCTATCTCCAGGGGGTGTTGCTGCTTGGTGTGGAAGTTTAGTAGGCACAACTGAGAGGACACAACTTTGAAGAATGATTCTTCTTGTTTAAGGTTTATTACTGAAATGAAAGCATTCAGGAAAAAAAAAAAGAAAAAGATTTGATGCATGTGCAACTTCTGTTAAGAGTCAATTCACGTTGTATGTATTTGTTTTGTGACATACAGGACAGCTTCCCAGCTCGGTTTGGAGGAATACATTTCGTCAATCAGCCGTGGTATATCCATGCTCTCTACACAGTTATACGGCCCTTTTTAAAGGAGAAGACACGAAAAAGGGTATTCTTTTGTTTAATTGTCCATTACCTGGCAGTTGTAGTCAGCAGATGTATCATACTCTAATGAAGTAGATATACAAAATATATCAACTTGCTCTTGATGCATGGTATTTAAATACATCTGCATTGTAAAGAGTATCTTTCACTGTTCTAGAAACTTTTACAGTATTATCCTTTAAGGACACAGTAAAACAGTGCACTTAAGTGTATTTTAAAATGTAAGCATATGCTTTCTCCTGTGTTATATAAAAAAATATTGTCAACATTACAGGTTCTATTAAGTTTCTATTAAATTAATTTCTATTTCTATTAAAATTATTTGTGTCTTTCTTTTAAGAGCAGAGGTAGTGAGTATGAAGTCCTTTCCTAGTGTCCGTTCCTAGACATTAGCATGAACTAAAATACACAGCTGGTGTATCGTAGTTTGCAACTACTGATTTGAATGAAAGCTAATGAAAGGAAATTTGTGTGCATGCATCTGTGCGTAAGCATGAGCAGTCTCTGAGATGTTGCTGAATTTGCAGCATTTGCATCAGTGCAATTAAATTAGAGCTTGGTGGTGATAGCACATAGAATGATATTATTTCTGTAACAGGAAGTTTGTCATCCAGGAAAACACAATCAGCATCATGTACAAAGCCAATATAAAGAATGTGATGATCTTTCTTTTTTTTTAATGGGATCAGCTCTCTAAGCAACTCTGTGTTTTCTCTCCTCAAGCACAGTCGATGAAGCCACAATGATCCTTGGCGTTGAGCTGTTTTTTACTGACAGATTATGCTTCAGAGGCCCCTGGTTTTCGCAGATTTTGAACTATAGATCACAAAGCCTTTTATGTAATATCTGTTATAAATATGCAAATGAAAACCCATTTTGCAGGATTCAGTTGCACTCCGTTGACTGCAGCTTCAACAAAGAACATTGTAGTGCCAGATATGAGGCCTTTTTAAGTCAAGTACTGTGTATGCATAACCAAGGAGTGAAGTACAGCTCATGGGTCTGTTACAACATTAAAAATAAGTGACAAGGCAGTTGAACATGGGTGCTTAGCAGTTAGCATCTGATTTTTTATTTAGACACTTGAATAAGTGGCATATATTTTTAGAAACGTTGACCTTTTACAACTGTTTTTATCAATACTGAATATCTAAAAGAAGTAGTCAGGTGGTTAAATATTGGTTTTAGAGTCCAAAACTTAATGTCAAAATGTGAAAATTATGCACAGCACATGAAATTTAAATTCAGCTTTAAAAAAGCCTGTAAGAGACAGAACTGTGAGAAAAACCCCAAACCCAACTGAATTCTCTTCAGAATTTTATCTGTCTCATTATTTACTTATTGTATTTATCCTGGATTATTTTTTTTAATATGTCTGGTAGATTTGCCACTGATAACTGTATTCAGATTAATGTAGTACTGGGGATATATCAAAACAGTTGCTAAGAAGTGAAAGATTCATTTGGAAAGGCACATAAAACAAATTACTTTTGGCATTAATATTGGTTCTATCACACATGCATAAATTCTTTTCTGAGATGGAAGAACATTACTGGATTTGCATGGTCATATTAAGCTTCCCGTCTCCACAGCTGACTGGAAGGTGGGCAGAAATAAGCCGTACAAGCCAAGCATATATTTTGTCTTTTTGTCTTTCTGCCTTTTGAATTTAACTCTTGGTAAGTCATGCTAGGGATATAGCTGTCCCCCTACAAGGGGAAGTGGAACGTGAATTGATAGCGCTTGAGGTCTATCTGTGTACACTCCCCTGCCTGCCCCGTGGCGAACGAGAGGCAGCCTTCAGCTTCTAGGAGGCAACATCCTGCCTTGCCTTCTTGGCTGCTTCTGTGCTAGTCAATTAAAATGGTTGGGCACTGCCTTTCCTCCTGTTTAATTGTACGGACACTTTCTGGCAGGGCACTGGCCAGTGCCAGCTGGTGCTTTCTTAAGACATTGCCCAGGAACAATTTGGAGACAGCATGGAGCAGTGAGCAGTATGGATGAGGTGAGCTTGTTCTGGAGATGAAAGAAGTTTAACCATATAGATGTGAAGTGTGCCATGGCACTTGCTCCTAGTCCCAAAGGTTGTATCCTGGCCCATCTAGAAATAGCTGCTGTGAGCTGTGTAGCCATACCCAAGAGCAGGCATTTCCTCCAGTGGAAAGTCTGCAGGTCCCTTGTATCAGTGGGAGAAGGCTGTCCAAATCCAGAGGTGCTCTGTTTCTAATGTTCATCAGTCATGCGTTCCAGATCTCTGAGGAGAAACAATAAAGTTAAATGTAAACATAAATACAAGTATTCATATGTCATATTAATAGAGATATATATAGCTGTAAAGCATACAGGAGAGTCAGTCTATGAAAACATTGATGTAAAATATCAAGTTGTCCAACAAACTATTCCCTCATTGTTGTCACATAAATTATTTTACTATTATTACATACTGCATATATTGTCAAGTATGAGTGGTAGTTAGTAGTACCACCATATTAAAGAAGAAAATATTTCCAGTGGAGTTTTCGTTACACTGCACTATTTATCTTATTTATAGAAATCATGGCTGGATGATGAAAGTCAATAAATATTCTTTAGTGTATGCCGTGAATATTAATTTTATTTATGTTCTTAATTTATTTACTTAATTTAATTCACAGATTAGGGAAAGCAAATAACAAAAGATAGGCAGTCTGTCTGTCCAATCTTCAGTCTGTCTAGTTACTTGGCATCAGTTCTTACCCAGTTTTTAGGCCCCTTGTGCTGCAAACACTTTAAGTCATTTATGCTTTAGTCACTTATGAACATATGTTTATGAACATAGTCTGACCATGCTTAAGGCAGAGACATGTGTGCACTGGTGGCCATCTCTGTTAGCCCAACACAGACAGATAATTGGAACTGTACAATATCCTCTAATAACGATGATGTAATTTGGGCTTTGATGATTTTTGTGATACTGCTTTGTTTTTAACTGCATGTGTACATACAGATATTCCTGCATGGTAATAACCTCAACAGCCTGCATCAGCTAATACACCCTGAGATCCTGCCTTCAGAGTTTGGAGGAATGTTGCCCCCCTATGACATGGGAACATGGGCAAGAACACTGCTTGACCATGAATACGATGATGACAGTGAATGCAATGCGGACTCCTACAATGCTCCTGCGAAGGATATAGAAAAGGATCTCTCTCCCAAATCCATGAAAAGGTGGGTTAACTGTGGTCTTCTAGTATTGCCATGAGGTTAACATTTGCCTTCCTCCTCTTTTATGAAGTTGCAGGTAGTTCCCTCAGTTTATTCCGAGGATCTTTTTTTTCCTTTCTTAAGAAGATCAATCTTGATTATACACCATAGTGTTGATTATTACCCGTGTGAGTTGTGATCTCATTGCAGGTAATTATTTTTACAGTGACATATAGGTAGTGTATACAGTACTGTGTTTGGAATAAGCTCATATGCCACCCCAGCCTACGGTATGTGTTAGAGAGACAGTGCTAGCCACAGTGAGCCTCGATGCAGAGGGTCAGCTGGGGCCAGTTATGCAGCTGAGTGGTAATGATGACTCTTACCTTCCTCCATCTCATAGGCCAGTGCCTGGTATCCACCAGCCTGTGTGTGCTGGGACATATACAGCGTCTGAAGTGTCAGTCACAGTGACTGCACACAACATGAGAAAATGTAACGAGGAGAACCAGGACAAAAAACGGTGCCATTTGTTATGCTCGACTATGGCAAACATCCTGGTGTTCTGATATTCTTCTCTTTGAGAAGATAATTGCGTGCTGCATTTTACCATTCAAAATCAAGTAAAGTATAGGAAGGGGTTAGTTACCTCTCCAGTAACTACGGAAGCAGTGAGGTGATTCACTTGGGGGGGGTAAACTTGGTCCAACCTTGCCAGGGCAATAGAAGAGAAAGGGAAAGATTGCAGCAGGGGGATAGAAAAAGTTGAGCAGTGCAGAAAAGTCAGAGTGCAGCTCATAAGGGGTAGTACTAGCAATGAATCAGAAAAGGACAGGGCAGAAAACAATATTAAAATTAAGTCATTAAAATTAAATCAGAATATGCTAAGCTGAGAATTCATTTTCAGGAGATGGCATTTGGTGCAAAAGGGAGAGAGACTCTGCGAGCAGATCAAATAGGATAAAATATTTTCAGAATCCTCAGCTAGGAAGATGATTTTGGCTGGAAAGTGTTGCATAGACTGGGGAGGACAGCGTGGTTTGAAAGGGAGATATTTTTTTGGAAAATAGAGAGGAGACAACAGGAGATTGCCATAGGAATAAAAAAGAAAAAAAGCAGTGAAGTTTAAGGATTGGCTGGGCATATGGATGAGGGGAGAGCAGTGGATGTTGTCTACCTTGACTTCAGCAAGGCTTTCGACACTGTCTCCCATAACATCCTCATAGGTAAGCTTAGGAACTGTGGGATAGATGAGTGGACAGTGGGGTGGATTGAGAACTGTCTGAATGACAGAGCTCAGAGGGTTACGATCAGCGGTGCAGAGTTCAGTTGGAAGCCTGTGTTCCTCAGGGGTCAGCACTGGGTCCAGTCTTGTTCAACATAGTCATTAACGACCTGGATGAGGGGACAGAGTGTACCCTCAGCAATTTGCTGATGACGCAAAACTGGGAGGAGTGGCTGACACACCAGAAGGCTGTGCCACCATGCAGCGAGACCTGGACAGGCTGGAGAGCTGGATGGAGAGGAACCTAATGAAGTTCAACAAGGGCAAGTGTAGGGTTGGTTATTCCTGGGGAGGAATAGCCCCATGCACCAGTACGGGTTAGGGGTTGACCTGCTGGAGAGCAGCTCTGTGCTGCTGGTGTCCTGCTGGACAACAAGTTGACCAAGCTCTGTGTCCTAGTGGACAACAAGTTGACCATGAGCCCAGCAATGTGCCCTTGTGGCCAAAAAGATCTGCTGGAGTCCATTAAAAAGAGCATGGCCAGCAGGTTGAGGCGGTCATCCTCCCCCTCTACTCTGCCCTGGTGAGGCCACATCTGGAGTACTGTGTCCAGTTCTGGGCTCCCCAGCTCTAGAAGGACAGGGAACTACCGGAGAGTTGAGCGGGGGGCTACAAAGTTGATCAGGGGGCTGGAGCATGTCTCTTATGAAGAAAGGCTGAGAAACCTGGCTCTGTTTAGCCTGGAGAAGAGAAGATTGAGAGGGGACCTCATCAATGCTTATAAATATCTAAAAGGCAGGTATCAAAAGGATGGGGCTAGACTCTTTTCAGAGCTGCCCAGTGACAGAACAAGGGCAATGGGCACTGGAACATAGGAAATTCCATCTCAACATGAGGAAAAAGTTCTTTAAAGGTAACAGAGCACTGGAACAGGCTGTCCAGAGAGATTGTGGAGTCTCCTTCTCTGGAGATATTCAAAACCAGCCTGGATGCATTCCGATCCAACCTGCTCTAGGTGAACCTGCTTGGGCAGGGAGGTTGGACTAGCTGATCTCCGAAGGTCCCTTCTAACCCCTACGATTCTGTGATTTTGTGTTGAAAGAAATCTCCTGTGCATTGAAAGTGGGAAATGGCAAGAGACTGGCTAGGAATGAATTAGGATAAGGCGAAGTTAAAAAAGGCCCTGAAGCCATATGACAAAGATGCAATTAACACAAGTAATGGAGAAAATGGGACAGCAAAATGCCAGGGGAAGGGGAAGAGTGAGCAATACATTTATATGTTTTGCCTCTAATACAAGAATTGTGTGACAATAGAGAAGCTGTCTTGGAGAGAAGGGTGGAATTTAGGGGCTGAAATGCAGAAGTCTTACTGTTGCAAAATGAAGTAATGAAAGTAAATAGCTTTATCCAAGGATGCAACAAAAAAGTGTGATAGGCCTGTGAAAAGACCTTTTGGAGGAGGCTTTTCCAGACTATCCTGAGCAGGAACATTATTAAATGGAAAAACAGTGGATTGACCAGATTCTTCATTCTTTCTTGAAGAATTTTTATTTTCATTTAACTTGTGCTTGAAAAATCCTTCATGCAGAATTACACTTCAGTGTAAGCTTCAAATTGACATTCTATCAGTCTGGGTTAGCTGACACAGCAGGAGACATACTGCAGAAAATGAACGTTGAAGTTTGCGTCTATATAATATTGAACTGAAACTTCCTCACCTTCTTTGCGTTCTTTTTCGGTTAGCATGTCCACAGCACCTGCTGGAATCCTCCTTCCCTGCTGTTAGAGATAAGAGGTACCAAATAGACTTACTGTGCTAGTACCAAGTAGAAGAGAGTAGTAGTAAGATGGTCAGAAAGTCTCAAGACTTTGATGTATTAAGTGCACAGACTGTGTTAAAGCAGAAATAAGAAGTTAAGGTAAAACAGATAAACTCTATTTCATTAAAAAATAAATTTAACCTGAATTACGCTCCTGGTGGATTGTTTCTCTCAGTTTAAACCCACACTCAGTGTGGTATGTTAGTGCAGAAGAAGGTTTTTAACATATAAAAAACCCATGACAGTAAATCAGTGAAAAGTGCTTAGCTTCTTAGAGCAAATTTCACAAGTGTCTAACAGATCTCTAACAATTATCTTGTTTAATTTGGCTTGCAGTTTAAAATTAGTTTATTGCTCTGAAAGAATATCCTTCTTAAACCAATTCTGATGAGAATTCTTACTCATTTTTGCCTCCATATGAACCACTGATGGTTTCTTCAGTTCTCCTTGAACTTTTGGCGAATTGGATGACCTCTACTTGAAGGCTGATCATGGGGAGGGTGGTGGAGATAGGGAGGAATTAATCCCTGCTGTACCACAGACCTCTGGGAAGAACGTGTTCACATCATGTGGCACCATTGCAGGTGTCTCAGCAGTCATGGTCAGCCTGTGGCTGGGTCAGCCTGTGGCTCTCATGGCTGAGGCACCCAGCTGGAGACTAGCATCCTCTTCTCACCTAACCCCACATCTCATTTATCATCTCACCTAACCCCGCAGGGCAAGTGTCTGCGTTGATCAGCTGTGGAGAGTATCTGTGTGTGACTGGTTCTTCAATTCTTCAATGGGGCTTTGTTGTACAGCTCTGTCCTGCTGTGTTTTGTGAGAATTTATTCAGTAATGTCTGTGAAGTTATCTGGGAGACGTGGATAGAAGGTGCTATAGACTTACACTGACGTTTTTCCTTTACATACCTTCATTTGTGAATTGCTGCTGAATGAAATGAAACATGACAGTAAATGTTGATTTAAAACTGAATGAAAACTATTTCTCTCTCTTCTTCAAGGCATTTAGGCTCCTGAGCTTACAACCCATAGATCAAGTTTTGTGCAGTTTCATTTTCACATCTGCCTTGGCATTGGAGCGTTTGGAGGCCCTAGGAATTTACGTCCAAAGCTGCCTCACTGGGAATTTGAGGCCAGTTTTGCAGCCTTTCCAACTCCCCTTCACTTCCCCAGTCGAGAACTGGAAACCTTGGCTTCTTAGACATTGGCAGCACAGGAAGAGGCTCGGTCTCCTATTAGTACTCACATTCAGTTGGAATACTTTGAAATTAGTATGCTTCCACAGTATTTTTTATCTTGATGAACTGGATTTTCCAGGAGTACAGCCTCCCACCAGCAAATTTTCCATCAGCTTTGCCTTGGAATGGTGCCTTGTGATGATTTTAAAAAAAACATTTTTAATTCAGTGGTTTAGTTTTGTGCCTGAGGACCTGGACAGCGTTCTAGATCAGGGTTATTGTACAGCTTTAATTAAAAAACTTTAATTATGTTTATCACAAGAGAGACCATCATATTTTTAAAGCTAATTTTCTTGAGTTTAACATTAGTAAGAGAATGTGGTATTATTAGAAAACATCCTTGTGTTTAATGGTTTGACCTAGGCTTTAATTCAGATAGTTTTTTTCTTGTGTTTTTGAAGATTTTCTTTAGATTTTTTGAGAAAGTCCACGTTGTCTTCTGCTACCAGCCTCATTCATTGGTTTCAGTGGATGATGCCAGTTTATGAGAGTCGAGAATTGACTCTGTATGTTTATCGTAGGGGAGGTCAGAATTCATAAAGGTTTTTGTCTGTGCTGTAGCCCTCCAAATGGACAGATCTGTAGCACTGTGCTGCAGTCACAATGTGCTTCCACTGATCAAAAATAGGTGCCTGCTTTGTAGAGATGTACACATGCTCGAGCCAGCTCAAATCTTTACAGAAAGGAAGAGAAACAGGCATTTCTAGCATGAGATTCATCTCACTAAGGCAAACATCTAATATGGTTTGCTTTTACTGTACCCCTGAAGTGTCTGCTTTTTGACACGCTGGGACATAGGTCTTTTAAGACCCCATCTTAACACTTGGGATTTGGTTTTTAATGGAGCATTTTGGTTTTGCTGGAGGTTGGGGTTTCCTTTTTTCCCCTCACACATAGCACTGGGTACCGGTACCAGTGTTATGCTTCTGTGCTGCATCAGAAAATCTGGAGAAATGTTAAAATTATCACTGAATTTGCCCTTACCATCCTTCTCGTCTCTGTTCAGTTGAGCTGATAAGCGAGTCTGACAGATGTGTCCACTGCTCCAGAAATCCTGCTGGCCATGGCAGGATTCCCTAGGGTTGGCTTAGGAGCTTGCACTGTTGCATTTAAGTGCTATTCAGAAAAGGAGCAACTCGTGCTTCCAGCTAACACACGCCACTAATTGCAGCGTGCCATTAGCCAGCTGGGTGGATGAATTGTACTTTCTCTACCAGCCTGGTACCGTATAACCTTCTGGTAGAGAGGGTCAGTGCTTAAGTCAGTACAAAAGACAGCTTAGTTTGCCCTCTGTTGTGTGCTGGAGCTGTACCCTGTTTCACTGAAGAAAAGAAGATCCCCCTTATTCCACCTTTTGCTCCTGTATCCACAAACCAGCGCTGAGCCCTTTAGAGCCATGTGATCCCACCATGAGGGTATTTTCTGACCATCTGCAATGATCAGGTGCTTGGGTAATGCCATACCATTATTTTTAAGCCCTGGAGGAAATTAAAATGCACAAAAGAAAGCTGAGGTTTACCCTCATTTTTCTTGATCTAGGAATGTCATGTAAACATGTTATCCCTCTGCAGGTCTCAGTCAGTTGTGGATCCCGGGGTGCTGAAACGCATGGATAAGAATGAGGAAGAAAACATGCAGCCTTTGCTTTCACTTGACTAACAGTTCCCGAGCATCGGACGTGAACTGAGGTGGAAGGCACTGCCTCTCAGCAGCGAGCAGACCATTGGGAAAGAGAGTACCAGCTGGAATCCTATTTACTCATGTTAATGTAGCATAATGGCAGCAGGCAGCAGGTTTTACTATTCTGCCTGAATTCTGGATGCCCTGGGGTGAAAAAGAAGAGGAGGAAAAAGGAAAATAAAACGAAATAAAAAATAAAGAGGAATCAGTAATTTATTCTGTAAGTGCCAACTTGTTTGTAAATACAATATAATCCTCCAATTTGACTTTGTAAGTTATGGTAAACAAACGCTATGGAAATGAGTGACTATTAAATATGTCAGTGAAGTGCACCATAAAAAAAAGAGAAGAAAACGTGTGCGCGTTCCCACATGCACACACACACAGAGAAACGCATACTGGACAAGGAAAAATATCAAAGCCAATTAAATGTTGTCCTTCTCATAGGAAGCCATATTGCAGCTAGTGTATTGACTGCTGTTTTGTTTTCTCTCTGCAATGCTCATGCAGTGTGCAAAGATAAAGAGGGAATATAAGAACTTGGAGATGCTGTAATCAGTCAAATATTTCCTAACTGTAGCAATTGATTTCCCAAATAACATTGTGGTTTAGGATTGTGATTCAGCATAAAACATGTAGCATTGTGAAAAAGATAACAGATGAGCTGGAACCAACTCTTTGACAGCTTTGTTCTTTGGCTGTATGGATCTGTGAGATTTCTTCCTTAACTTTTCATTTACAGTTTGCAAGTAACCTGGCTTGTTACCCTAATCTGGGTGTTGTAATGTGGGCCACATTGGAGTTACTTCTCTTGCATTTTGTGTGCACATCAAGAATTTTTCCAGAACTCTGTTCTCCCTTGGAATGAGAAAATAGTTCTCTAAATACGGTGTAATAACCAATATTTGAAAGCAAAGCCTGGCAGCAGAGGTTAAAAGTTAATCACTGAATCCTGTGCACTGGGAGACTGGATACATATATATATTTTTACCAATCTCAGTCAAGCATACAAGGTGACATTGTTAGACAGGTATATTTAATTGAAGGTTTATACAAGAAATCATACCTATTCAATGTACTTAGATATATTATAGATTGTATATCAAGACAATGTCATTAGTAATGTAGTAAAACTTTCCATAGAACAACAGCATCCCACTCCAAGTAATAATTAATATGAATAAGTTGTAGTCAAGCATCTCAGCCTATGTGTTTAGGACACTTTTGTTTTGGTTGTAATGTAACTGTATATATTGAACATGTGCCATAATAGAGAAATACATTTTACCTCAAAAGGGCAACAGGTTTTGCTGGGGGTTGAGTAAATCAGCTGAAATGCAGGGGCTGTGTCATCGTTGTCTGCTGGCTGATGTGTGTGCAGCCTGTTGTATGCTGAGGCAGGAATGTCATTTCTTGTGAGGGCTTCACTCTGAAATTAAGAGTGAGAAGACACAGAGTGCCCATCAAGACATCTGAATAGTTAGAGGTATTGTTAAAAGCATGTCGGGGCAATGCAGGGATTAGTTAAGAATACACTGACGACAGCGGAGATAGCTCACAGCCGCCCCACCTCCCAAGCGCTGGAGTTTAAAGGATTTCTTCCATCACTTCAGTGATCACTGAAGTTTCAGAGTCACCGGTTGTCTCTCCTCGCCCAGCGTAATTGCAGCTGTAAGATTCAGTAGGATGGGATGAGTTGAGAGAGAGCGGAGAGCGAAATCTTGGAAGCATGTCGTCTCAGTGTTCAGCTGTAACTCCTGTGGTGGCAGCTTTGGTGTTTCTCAGGGCTGAGACATCCCTGTCTCTTCCAGCATCACCCTTGATTAGCCCAGGCAGCACACAGATAACACTTCCCTACTTTGCAGTTCATTAGCAACAATGATAAATAGTGTATGTCCCAACATACCATCTCATTGCAGGAACTGGTCTGAACAAGTCATTGCCTTTCTGCTCTCCTAATTCTGTTTTCATGATACATGTTATAAAATGCAAAGAGAAAAGATACAGAGCCTGAATGTCTTTTCAGTCTGTCCCACAAGTTTCCAGTAGTAGAAGCTGTTGTATTACTACTTCTGTGCTTTGAGAGACTTGAAAGATTGATGAATTCTTAAATACTATTTTATTCACTCCTATTTTTCACATATCTTGTAACATCACGCTGGATAGGTGAGATGTGTCTCTAGGGTTTGCATAAGTGCCATATTTGAATGTATGTTTTATGTGCCCACGCTTAGGGTCAGTAGAATGATGTATTGCCATTGCTCTGGTTTTTAAATCCTTATGAGATAAAACTGTAACCATCAGTAGAAATTTTCTCCTTGTAAGGGCTTTAGGATTTAGTCAGTGTTACATATGTATGCAAACTGTGACAGAGTGGTGTTCAAAATCTTCATGGATGCTTTTGGATACATGGGCTAAACGTTGTAAACCAGCACAACGCGGATTTTAGAGTAGACCAGCTGTCTGGTCAGAAAATGCAAATGCCTCTTGCATCCCCACAGAGCATCTTTTTAGGAAAGTGTATCTGCTCAACTGTATGAAGCTTAAAATTTGGTTTGAAGTTCATATTTTTTTGTTGTTTGCACATCCTTTATTTATGTGCTAAATTTGTGTAATTTATGTAATGTTTTCTGATGCCTGATTTCATTTTCAAGTTAATGAGTATTAATATATTCTTTCCAGAAAGTGAAAGTAGGATATATTATAGTTTAACTGGGACCTCATCTTTCACCAAGAAGAAAACTACTTTTTCAATAAGATTCTCACTGTTAAAGAGTTGGGCTACAGGTCTTCTTGGCTGCAGCTTTTATTTTGCTGAAGCAAATTCTGGCAGTGGTAACTGCAGTTGTGATACTGGATAAGAATATGAAAACGGTTAAGAAAAATAATTATACTTTACATGCTCTCAGTATTCTTTGAAAGCGTTTCACTTTTACACATCAGGGTACATAAAGGGTTTCTGCCTTTCCCTTACTTCTTGTAGAAAATCTTTATAGGTAGGTCAATTTTTAATAGATTAAATTTGAACTGAGAACTTTTTCCAATCTTTATTGTCATAGGAATTGATGTCTAATTTTTATAGCAGAATTAAAGTACTGAAAATAGAATTCAAATGCTTGGGAGGAATTCCTCTTAATTTCTTACCTTTGTTGTGTACTGGGTAGAATTAAACCTTGTTGTAATTATGCATGCCAATATGCATATAAAAAAATATCCTGAAATATGAGGAACTTAGTGGAAAACCTGCATACACCTGTCCAAGCAACTAAGTGAAAAAAAAGGAGAGAAATAAAAGTGCAAAACTAATAGTTTCAGGCCTTTGTCAAGATCTAAAAATGTCCCCTTACATGATGTCTCTTCCATGAAACAAATGTTTAAAAATATATGGAAAAGTTATGGAAACTTCCATGCCCAAAGCCTTCTGTAATCAGAGATGTCTCTTGACTTTATAAGGGCAGGCAATCAGTCCCACTAAGCTCCAACAAATACACGGGCTCCCAATAGTTATTAGTTGTAAAATAACTTTAAGATATCTTTACAGAAATGTAAATTTACTGTGTAGCATATTTAAAAAGATGTTTTGCACTCTACAAACATGTTATGCCTGGTCACAAAAGATTATTTGTAAAGACATACATAAACTAAACACTGAATTAAAGAAAATAGGAGTAGAAGGGACCTCAAGAGGTCATTGATTTGTGGAGGAGCAGTTTCACTTTAATGTCTCTCTTAAATAATTGTTTTAGCTCGGTACTTTGCATGTAATGCTCTTTGTATTATTTAATCACAGTCACAGCAAAGCCTAAGCACATTACCTGACAAAATTGTAACCTGGCAGTATTTTGTTTATGCATTTTATTACTTACCTGTTCTGTTTAGGAAAGTAAAAATTTTGCCAAGTATCATAAGAACTACCATTCAGAATTACCTGTGAAACACTTTGCAATAAGCTTTGGTCACGTCCCTGTTATTACATTGTTTCTGTTATTATCAGTGTATGTATTCATCAAGATTTTTGAAAAAGGCATGTTTGAAAGAGCATGGAAGAGAGAAAAATTCAAAATTAGGCTTCACGATTTTGTTTAGAATATTTAAATGGGATTTGAGGGGGGTGCTGAGTTTGATTTTGATAATCTTTGTTTGCCTGTGGGGAATGTCCTGCTGAGCTATTGACAGCACTGGGAACCAGGAAATCTTTGAAAGATAAACATCAATGTGAAAGGCAAGATCAAAGGTCTTGAAGGATTGTACTGAAAAATCACTTAATCACGTGGCTAGCTGTATCATGTCCTTCTAAAGAAGGGCATTTTGCAAGTAGCTTATGAGCATGTATTTGTGATGCTGAGAATAGTAGTTTTGTCCATGAAGTTCAAAGCACACTGTGAAATCAAGAATATAAAGAGTTATCTGATTTCTTGGGTAGCAAAACAGAAACAGGGCCAGTTAGAGACATTAAAATCTCAATGGAAGACATTTACATTGTGTTTATATACAGCAAAAATGATGCTTTGATCACTCAGTTTGGTTTGAACTGCAGGAGAGAAAATAACGTGTCCCTTTTTTGAGCGAGAAGAATGTCTGGCTGTTGATTCAGTCATGCCTAGTTTCTTTAGAAACCTACCTAAACATTTTACCATAAGAACAGTACAAACCAGGGGTGATCTGCTTTCCTGTGGAATCTGAATGCATATTTTGCCATTTCTGATGAGGAAACAGTAAAAAGGGAGCATGTGACCCAAATGAAATGCCATTCTTCCCTGTATGATTGAGGGGAAAAAAGGTAGTTTACTCTGAAGACCCACCCAAAAGGAAATCTTGGCTGCCCAGTAAAGAATTCTGAACTTGGTCAGAGAGGATCTCCTTGAAAGGTACTTATTTCCCATTAACTATACAAGAAACATTGGTATTTTGTTTAGAGGCATGCTTAAGTGACCATAAATGAAAGTACAAGCTGGGTAGATAGCACCCCAGGTCCTGTATTGCCTTGTAACCTTGAATGATCCTGTGTCAAGGGGATCTAGCATGTATTTAGCACATTGACTTGGACATACCTTTCAGTCTGCATTTCAGCTTTCAGTTGTGTGGGAATTTTTTCCTATCAGCTTTTAGGATCTTAACTTTCTTCCCTTCATATGGGTCTATTGCCACAAAATGGCATTGACCCCTGTTGGATTGCACAATTTGCAAAGTGATTTTGTTGTTAAAAAATAACAATTTACGGTGTGCTGAGCACTGGTGAAGTTGAAACATAGGTCACAAGCTCCCACTACTTTGTCACTCATTCTCCCATGTTTTGTGTGTGTCAGCTGCTTTGATTGTAACACACGTGTCACATCTAACTTGCATGATACGAGCTTAGAAAGAAAAAAGAGAAGTTTATGCAGTGAGTTCAAAACCTGAGTCAATGGAATTGTGCTGTGGAACTGAAATGGAGGGAAAGTACTGCACACAGGTAAAGTAGAGAGACCTCCAAGGGAAGATGCTGATGCTTCCTTGTGACACACATTTTTTTAAAAACATGGCCAAAGTATTTTGTCTATGGGGACCATGATCAGCCAGCTCTGTTGCTTCTGCATCAGTCACAACAATTCCTCTCTAAGAAAGCTGTGACAAAGCTTCCTTTTGCTGTTAGCAGAGAATTTACTTCCAGAGAATTGGCATATCTGTCAATGTGCAGCAGACAAATGGTGGGGGTTAATTAGGATTTGTATTTGATATGGAAATGCTGCTGTGATTCCTTAAAGAGGCTGTCATATCGTTGGTAACACACAACAGAGCCTAAAGGCAGGCATCTCAAATCAGTCCCTTGGTTAATAAAAATTTAAGGGGAGAAAAAAGCAAGGGAAAAGATAGTAGAAGATGATAAAACACAATAATTAAAATAAAAACCAGAAGCAAGCCTGCAGTGGAAAGCTGTGTATAAGTGGCAAAAATGATGTGAGTGAACTTGTTTGAATACTTCCAAAAAGTGAATCAGTAGCCTGTCTTGTCTCCCCTGTCTACATTATGAGCGAAGTTCCCGTTTTTCACATGGTCCACCTTGTTTGGCCATGGTGGAGTTTCCTAAATCTTTAGAAAACACTTGAATTACTATATGAAATTGTAGCTGAACATGGTTTAATGGATCAGTGCATGCCAGCAGATCCTCACCTGGAGATGGGCCCTGGGCTGACTCAGACCTGGTACCTGAAGGAATGTGTGAAATGCCGTGTCCTGCCTGGCTGAAGAAGTCATTCAGGGAGAGAAGGAAAGGAGCCACATGCCCATAAGGAAAGGTGGGTGGCCTGTAGAGAAGACGATGGGGAGTTCGAGTGAACTGATCGATCATTTTAATGTAACGGTGCGGGAGGCTTACGCTTGCTCTGTAATGTAAGAGAGGACTTACAGACCTCACCACAAATCTCTCATCAGAAAGGAGTGAGAACATCTTTCTCTCTTTCCAACACAAACTTGGTTTTGATATATTTAAACCCAAGGCGTATGCCAGGCCCGAATTGCCACTGCTGCTGCTGTTTCCACAGTGGCCCTTGGGATGTGGGTATCATGTATCATACAGGAGCTGGAAAGCCAAAGTTCACCAACCTGTCCATAGGAAAAAGTATTCTGCAAGGAAGGGACGTATTCTGCAAATCTCTGCTGCAAAGATAATTTCGTGGGAGAATTCAGCGCTTGCTTGGATTAGAGCCTGTCTTGCCCTGACATCAGTAGCGACGCGGACTCTGTGTAGAAGGCTGTGAGTGTAAGTGGTGTGGGAATCTCCCCTGCACATCTCGGTGTCTTGTGCTAATTATGCAGCCTTCGAGCTGCAGCTGGTGATCTGTGTCCTGTGTCTTTAAACAGTTCTGCTGGTGATGTTAATTGTAGCCATTAGTCACCCAGAGTGGAGATTATTTAAAGGAAAGTGACAACTTTAAGCATTACACAACGTCTAAAAACTGGTGATAGTTACAAGTAATGCCTAAGATTATGATAGCTTAAAGAGTTTCAGGGTTTGGTTGCCTTGTATCCTCAATGGGACTTAGTGTAGAATCACTTTCTCTTAAATATGGTTTTCCCTGAGGTTCACGTGCATCTTTCACGCGTCAGCGGCAGAAGGAATTAAATAATAGAACATGTAATTCTAAAACTATGGATATATTCAGAGGGCCACATAAAGGATACCTAACACTATTTTTAAAAATTGTTTAGCAGTTAATTAGTGTTCAGCTTGACAATAATGTCTCTTTTACATGGTTCTCTAGCTCTTTCACCCGATGGACTGCTGTATGAAATGTGTCCTACAAAACGTGCCCAGCTCTGCATCCTTTCTTCTCCTATCCCCTTGCATTCAACAACATCTTGTCTTCTCTATGTACTTTTTTCTATGAATAATGGGAGAAAACTGTAAAAAAACCTAACACCCTGACAAACTACAGACTAGAGCTTGAGGACCACTACTTTAAATATTTCCCTTATAGAAATCTCTGGTAACAGGTTGAAATAGAAATTGAGAGCAACAGCTGACCTCATCATAGAGGAATACAAAAAAGACTCTGTCTAGGAGTCCCCAGAGGTGTAGAGAGGCAACCATCTGAGACAGCTCCAGTGATTTAAGATGTTACCTTCCCCTGACTGTTAATTAACCTTCTTCAGGTAGGCCAACTACCCCAACATTTAAGCAACAGTAGGTTATGGAAGTGCTCCTCTCCCAGTGAAGGTTGTGCAGAACTCATGCTAACTGTTGATTCTGCACTCAGGCAAATATAAAAGCATTCACATAGTCTATTAATACAGCTCTGTTACGAAAATAATGATTAACAGCTAGTCATGGTGACATCTAAAATGACTAGATTGGCTATCTGTGCCTTAAGGCTCTTGTGATCTGTAGTACTTGCGTAGCAGTAACCACTGAATAAATTTTTTCCGCATGCAATGATCTACTTTGGAGCCTTATGGAAAAAAAAATTCAAAAATTAAATTACAGGAGTAATTTGCAAACACTGCTTGTATCCTCAGGATAAAATTTGTTTGTTTCTCAGTTTAGTACTGTTAGGACTCAGGGGGTCTGAGATTTGTAAAGCCAGGACAAGTCTATCAATCATGTTCTTTCTATGTATATTTTCAATAACTATTCTCTTTTCACAACTTATTGTCAGTTTGAATTTTATTCTTGGACCTAGTAAGATGGTTACTTTTGGTCTGTTGTGTTCCAACCTAAAATCTGAATATTAAGCAACTTTGTGAAACATGTCACTCTTTATATTGTATATTTAAAAATCATCAGTTCTCTGTGATCAATGGGCTGCTTTGGAGAGTACTACTACTTTAAATCATTGTTGGTTACTGAGGAAGAATGACATCCTGTTAAATAAAACATGACCAAATGAAAATTAAAATACATATATATTTTTGTGTTTGTGCCTGGGAGTGTTTGTCTGGCTTGCTTGTGCTGAAATATGCATAGAGGACATATTTTCATTGAATGAACTGTACTTGATTTTTATCAAGGTTTTGAAAGAGAAATTAGAAATAACTGAGTGGTATATCAGCATGTAAGCTTTTTTCTGGTAACACTGAACGTCTCTTTCCTCCCAGCTGTAAGTTTCAGAGAGCTAACGTATTCTACATTTACAATACTGTTGTGAGCTGTCACTTCTTGGAAATCTACAGGCCAGGAATGTCCGCAGAGATGAAGATCATGCAGAGATGCAGCACAAGAAAAGCTCATTTTCTCCTCAAAGATATTTCCTACTCTCCTGCCTCTTAACTTCTGTACTGTGTTCCCTAGCATCGCCTTATTTTCATTGGCTTTTCTTTTGATGCCACATCAGGGAGAAGTGATATCAGTTCCTCACAGAGATGCCCCATTCTTCAGGGAAATGTTGCTGTTGTCAGGAGAGAGTAACCAGGGTAGGACAGAACAGGCTGTGTGATGTTGAAGTGGTGCCTGCAGAATGACCGTATTTCATTCTAGATTGTATTTTCCTCGGAAGGGAGAGACCCGGTAAATGGTAGTCGTGTGATTATGTGCTTCTACAATACTCCCCTTTCTATAGTATTCCTTACTTTAGACACAAGGACACTGAATTTTTCTGTATATTTTCTGTATCTTAACTTTGGTTTACACAGATTAAAAAAAAAAAAGGCTGCAGTAGCTTTCTCTTTCACACATAATCTCAGTGGTATATTGAGATGCATTCCTTATGCCAATTCTGCAAGGTGTAGCTTTCCAAGAAGTGCAGATTTCCCAGTTACCATGTTGAAAAAATATTGACGGTTTCTCATCTACGTGCGAATGTAGTCCTCCAGCTCCTGGGCGCTGCATCGTTGTACACAGTGTATAAGCCATTGCTGCAGAAGGGTGCATTTCATCGTTACAGCTGTAACAAGATGGATGTCAATAACGACTCTCTGCTCCCCTTGAAATCCCTCACTCGCACCCCTCTTGCTGAGCAGAATTAAAGCCCCTGTAAGCCGGTGTGGTTTGCTGCAATACCTCACTACAGCACTTTGAGTTACCAACCACTATCCGTTTTTATGTTGCTAGGCTGCTTTCCCCTGAAAACAGTGTGATCCCAAGGTGCGCCTGTGTGGTTGTGTATGTACATGTCTGCTTGTCTCCCCCCACCTCCCACTTTGGAGCCCTTTTACCAATGCCAGTTATCTCTGGGACAAAGACAGAGGCCCCAGAGCTCACATCGGTGTGGACAGCACGGTGTGACGTGCCCATGTTGCCCAGCCCCATTATGGGAGCTGGCTGGAGGATCCTGCAGCTCGGGTGGGACTCCAGCACCTTCAGTTCCTACCAGAGGAGACCAGGCTGTGGGCTGGAGGATGGGAGAGGGAGTACCGGATTTGAATTTTGGTCTGAGGGATGCGGGACGCAAAGGGGACCTATGCAAGGGCTACACAGACAGTTTAGACATGTAGCACCATAAAAATATGTATGCAGGCAGAGGAGAGCAATGCTTTTCACTCTGTGATGGTGAGCAGAGTGAGCCCTTGCTGTCAGACACTGGTCCTTCTGTACAGGCAGGAGGTCATACACAACTTCCAGCCAACAGGAGAGTGTCAATATACCTTCCACCGCTATGGAAGCATGGTCAGCAGGGTGTGCAAGGCGTATGGGAGACTCATCTGCAAAATTAACTACCTCTCATGCTACCACAACTTTAGTGCAGCCTACAATAGCGCTGTAATGGTGTAGGGTACAGCAGTAGGTAGTGAAATCGGGAGCAGTGCTATTAACTTCAATAGTATTGGTGGTGTTTACACAACTCTGTTAAGTGTCTTTTGAGCATAATATAAACATAGTAAGTGTTCACAAAGCGGCAAGTTCTCTGTGACAGTAGAAAATAAAGTATTTTGACTCATTGCCCGCATGCATCTTGACAGTGCTGGTTTCATTTTCAAGAGCAGAGTAGTGGGGAAAAATAGCACTTGGCCTTCTAGACATGGACAGATGGTTGGCTGGTCAAAAGCCCTTCCAGTACCTGAACCCTGACTGACAGTGTCCCTTCTCCTCTGGATAGATTACCAGGCTGTCAAGCAATCTTTCTTCCCTTCATCCATCAACTTAACTGTTGAAAGCTCTGGAGATTAGCAGCTGAGAAAGTGCGTATGTAGCAAAAATATGTCATGCTGGCCAAAATGGAGATAATTTTCTTTTTTTTCACTCTATCATTCTCTTCTATTCAGAACTGCAACTATTTAACTTTTGTGAAAAATTTAACACCTTGCCTCTTCCCAAATTTACAGAGAAAAAATTATTAATGAAAAAAATAGTGATGAAATCTCATTGTTTACATTTTATTTCCAGCAGTGGTAATGCTAGAGGAAACAGTAAATGTATTATTTGATAGCAATATTTTTTATTTCAGCTTCTGGAAACAAACACATTTTTCTAACAGACATGCAATTTCTTCCTCGTGAATCAACGAACTAAGAATCAGGCTGATCTTACCATGCCCAGTTCCCAGAATTACCACAGAAAGGCTAACCCTGATGAAGAAGCTGCTGAAATGCAGATCTTAATGAGAAAAAAAATATCAATTTTTCTTTTCTTTTGATACATAAACTGAACATTTATAAAATTTGAATATGAAACATGAAACTTTTAATTAGTTTTTAAATTAACACCATGTTGGAAAATGACAACATATTCAAAAGCTTTACCATTATTTCTCTTTTTTTCATGCATATAAACTTTCACAGTTTATATCAAGCTACCAAAAACCAACAAGAAAATAACCTGAAATCTGAAAGTGCTCAGAAGAAAATATGAGATACAACTGTGCATTATAATATCAACTGGATTTTTTTTATTGTTAAGACTACATTATTATTACTAGATTCTTTTAATGCTTATATAGCAAAGACCTCTAGGAGAAATAAAGCATCTTCTTTGTGGAAACCAAAAAAAATTACCCAAACCAGAAAAGAAACATGGAACTGGCATACAAAGCTTATACTGATATTTCTTGGTTTAATTTTTCATATATGTGGCTTCTTTTCCTTTTTCAAAAAAGCCATAGCCATGGATCTCGCCCACGTGGTGCAGCAAGGTAATGCACTATTGTACAAGCATGCTAAACTGTAATAGCTTCTTACGTTATTATAATGTCATTAAAACCATTTGACGTATAGTGTACTTGAAAAAAAAATATAGACTAAGCTTGATCATAAAATAAAGTTGCAGCACTGAAAAGAATGTTTGGAAAACCCCTTGCAAATATACCTGTCAGGTACACAGCCTCTTCAAGAGGTATGGTTTGATGTCACTTTAGGGTACGATGGTCTTCAAGCTCCAGAATAAAAGAAAGGGGAAAATGAATATATCTGCTAGTAATACATGTTAATCAGCTGAATTAATAAGAGATCATGCTATGGAAGAGTGGACTTAGCAGCCTACTGTTAATTTCTCACTATGAGAAAACTGCCTCATTATATGGCTTTAGTAAAATGCAGAGGCAACTGCAGTGCAGTGTGGATTAATTAAAATTCAGGCATTAACTGAGATTGACCTCAAGTCATAATTCCTATGAGTAACATCCTCTATCACCTGTTTTTGTGAAGGATCTTATGGAGGTTTTCAGGGAAAGTGGGAATGTGACCTACTACCATTGCTTCTTCCCTTCTTTAAGCAGATGGATCTGCTATATAGGAATTTCTTTAGTTTTTGTTTATAGCCAGCTCCCTGTCTTCTGATTTTATTGATGGTGAGGTGGGTTTTGTGTTAGGGATTTTTTTTTTGGAAGGTGGGGAGATGAGTCCTTTTTCCCATTCCAAAGTAATTCATCAAATGAGGTTATCGTACCCCTGCAGCTGCTGACATTTATTTTTGACTGCTTGATTCCCCTCCACTCCTAGTTTATTATTCAAAGATTGGCTGTTTGTAATGATTAAATATAAGCATCTCAGAAAAGCATAATGATGCCAATTTCCAGCCTAGTTTTCCTTTTCTAGAAGCAACTTATCTGTGCAATATAAAGCCCAAGATGACAGCAATTTACACCTCTGCAGAGACAATAAAATGCAAATAGTGTGGTTTAGCTTGAGTATTTTCTGCTGGAAATAATTAGTTTTACCTTCTCGTTATTTTCCCTTGTGCAAAAAACCATGCACTAATAAGATGACTGCTGTTTTGTTTTGTTCATTTTTTATTTTTTTTTTTTTAAACTCATTTAAGAACTTATCTATTACAAATGCCTATCAGGGAAAGTTGTGTATTTGTTGGATGTCACATAATGAAGAGGTGCCTGCCTGCTGCCTTTCACCACTGCTTGTTTGCAGAGTGACATTTGTGGCTTTCTAATTGCAGAAGTGGGTTTGTGTTATGGGCTGAAGTCAATAAATAACAAGGGGCCATAGAGGCCAGATAAGGAAAAGCTCCTTGGTTTGGATTTGAGATACACAAACCCCTTCTTTATAAATGGTACTTTATATGGATTTTAGTTTCTGTGGGATTTTTTTCACATAGCCTCACTGTACGAAACTACTTTACCCTAGGGAAAAAAGTATTGGTGCCGTCAGAGAACTAATTTTTGGAAGGCAGAGAATAAAACTGTCAGCTTTCCTGAGCTGAGAGTTTCCCAAGGGGACGTTTTATTTTGTGAGGAAAACTACCAGAGGCTTGTAGCATTACTGCTATTGATTTTAATGTTCTGGTTTGCAGTCTTTATTTGCAAGAGCATTTTGATTAAAATGATTTGTCTTTGATTTTCCTTGTCAAAATGGCTTTGATTTTAAAATTGATTTTATGGCTGTTTGTAACATACAACTAAAGTGATTAATTTTATATGACTTGTCCTGGTTTGAGGTAAACTGGAACCAATTTTCTAATTCGGAATTTTATTTTTTGGCTGGGCCTCGTCTAACTCGTCTAAACCATTTAATTTTTTTTTATATATAACTTATACTAAAATGGTTAAAGTAGTTGCTTTTTTTAAAAAATAAAAACCATTATTCTGAATATTAATGTTACAGTGATATTATGTGTCTGAATTATTAACATTAGATTTATTGAAGGAAGTCTCAGGTCATGTTTTGTTCTCATGTGGTGTTTGGTTCTGTGTCAGAATAAACTCAAATACCAAACTACCACAATTTCTCACGGAAGAGAAATTCTTAGATTGAAGTCGCTTTGATGCTTGACTTCTGTCAAAATAAGTCATAGATAGCAAATATATATTGATTCCTTTCACTGATTCACTCAAATAAGATTAAAGAGACTAAGA
The DNA here is from genome assembly GCA_013400135.1 of Rhinoptilus africanus. Lineage (NCBI taxonomy): Eukaryota > Metazoa > Chordata > Aves > Charadriiformes > Glareolidae > Rhinoptilus > Rhinoptilus africanus. Next base: position 38,691 of record VXBO01000931.1, on the reverse strand, counting down.
GGACACCATAAGTCACTTACTTTCTGATCTACTGAAATAGAAAAATAATCAGATCATTAACTCCCATCTTAAAATGTAAGACTAGTCTTCTGAAAAGTTTAGTTAATGCTTACACCTGGTCCATAAATTTAAGCAACTCATCCCTCAGCTTTATTACCTCCCTGACATCCACAACTAGTGAGGTCCATAATTCCAGAGCATAGATGATTAATGTCACCCTATGTGTATTCCCTACTGCAGGCCAGCATCAGAGATCATCAGAACCTGCCTGCACCTGCATGATGAGGCAGGGAGGGAGGGGACTCTTTTAAGCCTTTGAATTTTTTCTGTCATGAAGCTTTGCTTTCCCTATTTTGAGTGAGACTGGCCAGAATTTGTCCAAGCAGCTCTTTCCTACCGAAGATTTTGAATTTAACAAAGTTGAAACCTGGAAACATTTCTATCTCATCTGTGTCTTCAAAGTAAAATTTTAAAACAGTTTAAATACATTTACAATTTTTCTTTTCATGATATGTTGGTTAAAACAGTGGAAAAATATTTCCGCTTCAAGTTGGATATTTTATTTTATTACAACTTTGGGGATTTTTACATTTCATTATAGTTTGAGGCAGATATAATATCAAAATCCATAAATTGTTCTGAGGAACAAAATTTCCTTTTTTATTTTTTGTTTGTATCATCTTCTCTAATTTGCTGTAGGGGACTTTCAGAAAGGTCATGATTTAATTAGTATAGGCTTTCAGGTCTTCAGAAGCCTATTCATCCATTCAAAATTTTATTCTTTTTTTTCCTTCCTCTTCATCTGTCCCAAAGTTTCTGCCTCATCCTCTCCCACCTGACAACAGCCAAAGAGATCTTCTTCTGAGGCGTATATTAAATAAAGAAATTTCCTTTCAAAATCCTGCTATTATGAGACATACTATGTCAGAAGCACTTTCTAATGTATTAACCATGTGAGAAAACAAACACGTTTCCTGATACCTTGATAGGCAAGGAACTCATGAACATCAAGGAAGCAAAAATAACCACACCAGAGAGAGAGGGAGTGGATGAGACAGAGGATAAAATGAAGATCCAGACCTGACTGTGATGGTAAGGAAGTAAAACATTAGGATAAACAATGCCGTGCTCAAAGTGTTATTCCAACATGTAAGGGCTCCTGTTCCTTTCTGATCAGCTGTCAACTGAAAATCAGCTTACTTTAGCAGAGAGCACACCACATATTATTGTGTTATTTATAAAAAAAAAATGTATCCCCTTTGCATTGCTGTTGACTGTCATCAGCAGTCAATCCAGAAAGTACAGTTCTGCACAGAGAGGCTACAATAAAACTAAAAATTAATAGAAAATGATGACAAAGAGGATGTAATGCTATCTGCACATGGACAGTAAATGTGCTGGAACAGTTCAGCCCTGAAAATAGCCAGTATGGTTTGACACATGATGGAAGCCTACAAACTCGTGAGTGGCTTGGAGAAATTGAATAGCCTTCTTTTTCTTCATACAAGAGGAGAGTCACCACACAAAATGATCAGACTGCATATTCAGGATGCAAAAGAGAAGGTGAGTCTTCATTCAACCTCTAGTTAAAATCTTTACATCATTCCCATAGGGCACTGCAGGTGCTGAAAGCATATACGACTTCCAAAAACTTATTCATGAAAGAATTATTTATCTGGGATCATTAATCACAAAAGAATAGGGAGATCTTGAGACATGGGGCTCCAAGTGTCCCAGTAGTTCCCTAGGGCAGCATCAGTTCCTGCTTGCAGCGTTCTCTTATCCTTCCTGGGCATCGGCTGCTGCCCACTGTTAGGAACAGGACCAGGTGGGCCTTTAGTCTGGCCCAGTATGGCTTTTCCTACTTTCACTAAAAATAGTTCACATGCTACAGATTTATATAGTCTCTGACACTGCAAAGGATCTAAGATTTGCTTGTTGTAGGAGCTGTCATCTTTTGTGATTCTCCAAAGGCTGTTGTGCTATAGGGGCTTGCTATCATTTAAGGCAGAAGTGGGTAATTCATCTCACCCAACTTTAGAAATCTACATGTGAGGCAATCACCTATATCCCTCCTCTGATCAGTAAAGAAGGAAATTCACGGTTAGGGCCATCTCACCTAGGAGATGAGCTGTGCTCTGTGGAGCCTATCACTCTCTGTAAGGGGAGCCAAGTGACTAACTCCCATGTAGACACCAACACCACGCTTGTCAAAGTGTAGATATGTGAATCCCACTATGTCTGGAACTAGGTGACGTTCTAACTAGAAAAAAATAATGTTTTTTCCCTGTTTTTGAAATCAGCAGATTTCTATTAGCAGGGCCGTTGCCCTTGACTGGTCCCCACACTGAAGACAACATGAGGGGAGAACTGGTAAGGAAGGGAAGTAAGTGGAGAGCTATATCCTGGTTCTGCTTCCTCTCATTGCATAACAATGGAGGGAATGTGGCTTTTTTTTTTCAAAGGGAGATTTGTATGTTTTCTAAAACAACAGTGCAAGGACAAGCCACCTGGAAAAGCTGCCTGGCATACAGACTTTAACCAGGTATTAAAGTGTTACAAAAGTGTTAAAGAAAGGTTTTGTTATCCAGAAAGATCCTTTATTTTCATCTAGAATGTTACATGTCTGAAGAAGATAAATATGACTAGAAAAAATATATTAATTCCTTTATTGTCATGTAATTCCTCCAAAATCACAGTTCTACAAGTCAAAGGGCTAGGACTAAGAAAAATGCATTTAAATCTTTCCTGGCTCTTAAAAACTGTGTTATGGAAATGAGAGTGCCTAGGAAGGGTGTCAGACAGGAGAGGAGACATAGCAGTGTGTCTGAACGGCAGAACTAGGAATGGTGGGCAGCTATTCATCAGGTTCAGAGAAACTGGACTGCACAGCTCCTGGTGGTTGAATCCATTCACAATAGAATTGTATCCAGGAATATGACATGTATAATTTTCAGCATTGTTTCTGTTTTCAAGATGAAATCATCTGGCCTTCTGCCATACGAAAGATTATTTGTCACCTGAATATTTTTCTTATCACCGGTGAAGAACAGCTTTCCAAAGTCTATCTGTACCTATACCTTCAACTGTCTATATAATTTTTTCCAAACTGAGAATCGTTCTCTTCGCTTACTCTTTATCTGCATCTATAATAGGCCATTGTTTCTTTACGATGACACTTAAACTGCTCACCACTCCTTCTTCAGCCAAATTAAATATACCACAATGCTTTAAAGATACTCCATCTACCCTGAGATAAGTTTTTTCACATAATCTATGCTCCAAATGTTATGTTTTGCATTTTTAATCTGAAGGGAACTACTTGCTGTCATGGTGTGATCTTTTGATGCAAAGGTACAGCTATGGGATACTTATGTGAAGGAGAATGTACAATAAAAAACAGCTTAAAATTATCATTTGAGTCAACGTGGGTGTGATTCATTTGACCAAATGTCAGCTACATATGAGCCAGCTCTATAGACCCTCATCAATGAAGAGTCACTTCTAAGGCAGTACTCATCACATCCTAAAGCAGAAATCTTAGCTAAGGGAAACTGTTGGTATGACTGACAAGGGAGGTATGACGGGAAGCTGAAACAGCATACAAGCTGCACAGAGGGAGTACACAGGAGAAGAGAATGTTTCCTTTGGAAATTATTAAACAGGCCCTTTCACACCTTTCATTTGTCATGAAAAAGTAGGTCTCCAAAGGAAAATGTTTGCTTAATCAAACACATTTAATCGGGGCCTTCATCTTTAAAGAGGCACCATTGCACGCACGTCTGCCCCTCTCCTTCACAGAAGACGTGTTGACTCGTGCACTAAGTACTGAAACGTGCTCAGGCTCCTCTTTACAGAGGAAAGGAGAAGGAACATACTGTGTTATAGCATAAAAACCTTTCCAAATTGATCTTTATTATGGTGAATATTCAAGTCCTCAGAAGCATGAGGAATGTAAGCTTAGGTTTCCAGAACAACTCATCTGCATGATGATGGATCAATAGAAGACACTGCAGTGGATCTTAACAAAAACTCCCTCTTAGTGCCTGCAGCGCACACCAAACATTAAACTACCTTTTGGGATGGATGCGTACTGCTGTTTGAAGGTTTTCTTCTTTCCTTAAAAATACCTCCCCCACCCCACCAAAACCATAGGGTCCTGTGCCAGATCTAAGGACTCATTGCCTATAAATCTGGAGAACAGTTCTACAGTCAACCAAATCTCTTCCTTGAAAAACCCAGCCTCTGTTCAAACAGCAATGGAGGCTCAAAGCCTTCCTCCTGGAGGCTTTAAATTCTCCCAGTCCGTTTTGCTAAGGGGGTGTCACAAGCCAGAGATCCCAAGCTGTTTTAAGTGGTGCAGTTGGAACTTACCACATGTTAAAATTCTGAATTACTTGTTATTTTTCATAAAATGCAGGAAATCTTCAGAATGGGCATTGTTTACTCATTTGGGATTACGGTTGCAGTAATTTGGTTGGGTGGTATCAATAATAGACCTCTGCTCCATGCAATGACTTTTTTAGTTTGAGCACTGTCTGAACATTGACTCATGTGTGGACAGGGAACAGAGACGCATCTCTGATTCTTAGCCTATAAATCTGCACAGAAAGGATTATTATTTGATGCTTGCAGTGGTCAGCAGAAAATTATTTTGGTCCTCACTTGTTCTCTAATTTAAAAGGACAACTATCCTTATACATTCAGGCTTTAAAGGAGGCAAAAGAGCAAAAGGGAAGTGAGAGAAGAGATAACAGCAAAGCATTTAAAGTATTAGGATACTTGTCTTGATGTGTGAGTTGAAGCTTTCCTCTGTCTAACACTGGAAGCTGCTCTCATTTAACACTTCTTTAAGCACATACCCACCCTTTGCCATGGGGTGTTGAAAGCAACCAGAGCTATTGCTAGCTGTGCAGTCAGACACAGGAATCTGGAGATGGACCAAGATGTATATGGCTCTCCTTCAAAAGAGGCAGGTTGCATATCTAGAGCCAAACCCTGCGTATTGCTGATGTATCTGAATTTGGCTATTTTTCAGAATGATTGAGAGTAATATCAGAAGATTTGGGAGCCTAAAAACCAAGTGTGTTCAGACTATTTGTTTCATTAGGAATCATGACTTTCTGAGGTATGAGTTTATTTCAGAATGGCAGCTTGCTTCTCTTAGCAATTTAAAAAACCCTCCTCTCTGTCTTTTCTTTAACTGCCTGAGCTTGTAACGCATCAAATAGCTCTTACCCTCCCGTACATCAGTGTACTACCTTCTTCTGGCTCCAGCCATGCAATTGCCTATACTTCTGAGTACATATTGTACCATTATCCCCTGTCACATTTCCATGGAGCAATGAATGGTAACAATGATTACTATACAGGTTTGAACAATATTTTCTTGAGTTTTTATGAGAATTCTGCAGTAGGGCCACCTAAGGCTAATGAACAAAAAAAAAAATAAATAGTGTCAGCAGTGGTTAAAAGGTAATTTGAAGAATTCACAGCAGGAAAAGAAAATGCTGTACACAAACTAGTTTATAAATTTCAGACCTTCTTCTTAAACAGAAGCAGGTGGTAGCTTCCCTATTGTGAATCCAAGGATATTTTTATTGGAAATCAATCATTCCTTCCATGTGAATCCGTTAGAAACTGTTAATCATAGCAATCTATTGCACCTTACTGTTTTGCAGCAGTCTGATCTCCTGGATTTGTATTTACCAATGATTTAGGATGGCTGGCATCTCTATAAGACATTAATTAGCTGTACTCCTACTGTGTTTAAATTCTTGCATAAAGACATTGTATATTAATCATAGTTTTCCTCTGGGATTACAGGGAACAGACTTGGTATGTTTAGGAGCAAGCTTGGTTTCATGCTAGAGGACTGAGCACATTATTCATAAATAAAAATGCAACTATGAATATAAGGGAAGGAAGAATTTATATTAGTGTAATATTGTGGCTTCAGACCCTCCTTTGAGAGGGTCTGCGTTATGTTCCCCATCCCCCATGACATTAAAGTCATTCTTTTCAGCCCATGGCCTCTTGTATTGTCTCTTCAAAAAGGATTTGGAAGAAGTGCAGGCTACAGCTTGTGTCTCCAGCTTGAATGGCATGGAGCTCCTGGAAGAACTGGAAGGCTACAGAGGACAACACAGAACATTTGTTTTAAAGAACAGTAGACATTTTGTGTCCTGACATATCTTTAGTTTTTACTGTGGTCATAATCTGCTTACACTTGTCTAACTCTTTGGATGTGAAGGCAGGGGCCTCTTCCAGCTGGGCAGAGAAGATCCTTCTCTTCTCCTGATGGCTTTAGGAGGAGAGCAAGCTCAGGTGTGTGCTTAGAGCAAAGACGTGTGTCTGCCTGCTCTCACACATGGACTGGTCGGGAGTCAGATTGTTTTCTGATATGGGCATGAGCTGAAAAAATCTTCCTGGCAGATCAAAGCATGTAAGAAGGATATTAGTACTGACTGTGTTATTATAATTGTCAAAATCTGATATTATAATATTTATGAAGATGTTTACTAAGACTGTATTAATCAATATGTATGCAAGCAGAAAGCAGGTAGACTTTTGGGCGAGTACCTAAAAGAAATATTCAAGACAGGCTTTGCATCTTGGACATATAGGAAAATTAAGTTTATATTTTAATTCAGTGGGAGAAAGAGACATGTTCCTTGCTAGCAGAGTAACAAGATTAATTTATCTTTTGATGTATTTATGCATGATTCTGAAATAGTAGTCTAAGCAGTCTAAACTAGTTAATTGGGAAGTTTTAACATAAAAAACCTCATAAGACAGTCCTGTGTTTTCAAGAAGCTTGCAAGGTTAATCTTCAGCAAGGCTGTGACTCCAAGGACATTAAACTGTAGAAGGATATTTAATAACTTGTTATATTCTTAATAATCAATACTAGTTTATGTATGCTTATTTCAACTGTGTAATCTGAGGAAAAAAATGTTGAGGGAGGGTAATTTTTCTTTATAGCATAAATCTATAATGTGTCATTTATCTTGTTTGTAGTAGGCAAAGAAGAGAAACCTTGTGTTTATAACTTTCTCATCATTAGAAATCTTATTTGAAGATGTATAATGAACTTTCACCTTATTGTTTTACTATGTAAACATAAATATTTCTTTTAAGAACATCAATAATATGGTGTGTTTGAAAAGATTTATCTTAGTGAAACAATTATATATTTAACTGATTTGTGTCTATCCAAAAGTCCAGAAACACGCAGCCATACATCAAGCCCCGTTGGTGAGGTAAATGCTTGCACATATTTTGATTAGAATAAAGAATGTTTTTCCAGTTGTCATGTAATCGGCAAGTCAAGTTCTATTGACAAAATGCAGTATATTTTTGGCCTCATGGAAGGATTAGGAGACTGAGCACATCCTCTAGGGAGAGCTAGTAAATCGTGTTTTTCACTCTACCTACCCAGTATCCACAGCCTATCTGCTCATGGGAATGATCTACACCTTCTCTTTCAGAAAACAAGAAGGTCTTAGCCAGTAAAAACACAACTGTTTTCCCTGATCACTCTTTGTATAACAAGGTATTTGCAACAACTGCTGCTTATAATGAGGAAACTAGGGCTTGACCTGAGGGGGTACACATTTCCCATCTCTGTTTTGTGCAGTAGGTCAGGGTATGGGGTGAAGATCGCAGGGGCACTTGCTGCTGCTCTGACCCAGAGATAGGGCACTGAGCAGCTCTGGTAACGAACATGAAGGAGCAGGGGCAGAGTTAAAGGAGCCGCAAGCATGGTAATGCTGTGCTGCCCAGTGTTACGGCACTCCCTTGCTCCTGAAACCACTTATATGCTTTATCCAATGGATGTCACACAAATGCAAAACAGAAATGGACGTGATGAGCAACAGGCAGTGAGAAAGGTTGCTGTTTGTGTGTGAAGGTAGTGACAATTCTTGACATTTTCTCCACTGGCATTCAGGTGCTTGCCTTACCAGTGTCACAAACAGAAGTACACTCTTCTCTTCAAATTCAGCTCCACTATTTACTTATTTACAGTGACTTCATTAGCCCCCTTTCACCTCCTTATCACTCTGGAAGCTCATGTTCAGTTGCTCACCCTGTGTGGTTCTCACCGAGTCCCTGTTCCATATGCAGTATTAAATTTCACAGGCACAGTACAGATGTTTTGGTCTAGAGATAGTTGGCATTTAAAAAGATAATTTATTTGAGTGGGCCTAGACTGACAAGTTGGATGTCTTCATCATCATTATCTGCTGTCCTGGCAATCTGTGTGTCATCCACACATTTTACCAGCAGTGATACTGTGTATTATTTGAGAGCATTAATAAAACATTATTGAATTAATCCCTGCAAAGGGATCATCCTGTTAGAATATTCCTCACTTCAAGACGACTCTTCATTGACAGCTGCATTTGGGCATCTGCCAATTAGTGAGTTTTTAATCCATTTAATGTGCTCTCAACTGGTTTATAAGAGACTAATTTTATAATAAGGCTCACATGTGGTACTAAATCAAACACCTTATAAAAGGCAAAAGTTGCTGATTACTTTTGTCAAACAAGTTAGAAATCACATCAAAGAAAGCCACAGATACAGTCATCTTGGGGACTGAGTTACAGAATCTGATTCAAAAGATCTTCTGAAGACAAAAGTACTTAAATATTTGTTTAAGTCTAATGTCACTGAGGGAATAAAGAACTATCAGTCTGAACTGTAACTCAAGTGCAGCCTACTTGCAGGTGAGTTCCTGAAAAGTGAATTAATATCAGATGTAGCATTTTCAGTGGAAGGCAATGAAGATGCCTCTTCTTGCTTCTTTCTTGCTGTTAGTTTTATCCCTGAATACCTCACTGCTCAAATTGTTTATCATAGATTGGGAGAGAGGACTTAGTACACTGTTCTATTGGACAAAGGGAGTTGGGGCGCTTGGTTGGCAAGCACTGCTCCAGACCTACTTTTTTAGCAAGCACTGACTCTTCCTTATCTTTTGAAAGATAGATGACAGCTTCAGGAGAAGACAATTAACTTACCCAAAAGAAAGAGCTGCAACACAGGATAAAGCGTCCAAATTATTCGCTCCTCTACTTCCTTCCATCTCTTTTTCTCAATGATTATTTTAGATGTCTACCAGTTCAGCCCTTCTGCAACCCATTTTTAGGTACCTGAAAAGATATCTACACAGGCTGTTGTCTACTGGTATGCGTGCGTTCTGCCTCAGTCTAAGCCTGGTAAACATAGGTCTCCATTGGTCAAGCTGCCATTTTAGCACGGCACTCTGCTAGAGTCAATAATACACTTTTCTCTTCGGAGGGAGCAAAGTTATATCACATTTAGCAGCCCTTTCCCTTCCCAGTTCTACTGCCAGAAGTGAAAATAATAAACTCCAGGGTCTGCAGCTGAAGGACAGGCATTCAGCACATCAATGCTTTTGCAGCTCTAAGTATTAGCATTTGGTAACAGAAGGAAAATCTATCTTGGAAGTGTAATATGAGATCATTCAAACTAATATCCCATTAAACATTTTTTTCATTTTTAAATTTGTCTTACTTCAACAGGTGCCTACAAACTGAGAGCAGTAAGCTGCACCAATCTTATAAATATTAATAGGTCAGAAACAACTCTTAGGATGTTCCATACTAATAGTGATATTATGCAAAATAACAGCACGCAAGGAAAATCACGTAGACTTTTAGGAACCATAATATTCTATCTTTCCAGATCTATCCAGACGTCTGTATCACAGTTTTAAAATACCATAATTCCCTTGTATATGGCATCAGTCAGTTTTATGAGCTTTAGGGTAATTTAACCATGCAGGTGTTGAAAGATTTAGAGTTACTGTCATCAGCCATTCCTTCAGGTAATCATTGTTACTAGAGGAGATGGGAGGAAATGGATTTAAAAACAATGATCTTGACAAATTGGAGAAATGGTGTGAAAAAACTAGGTTGCAGTTCAATAAGATTGAGAACAAAGAGTAAGATGAAAATAAGAGCAGCACACAAGACAGGAAAAAGGCAGCTAGGTAGAAGTTCCCAAGGAGAAGATCAAGAGTTGTATTATAAATAAATATAAATATACCCATATGGGGTAAGGTCAAAGTTCTGCCTAGAGTAGTGTTTGTTTCTGACAGTGAACAGCATTTCATGCTTAGGAAAAGACTACAAGAAACAGGAAGGGCAGAGTGCCACCTCTCCTGATGCACTCTTTACCCTTCTGGCACTCTGAATTAGGAGATTGCTGAAGCGGAGTCACATCTCCAGCATCTTAATTTAGAATACTTTGGTGTCTCTTCCATGATTTATTAAAAAGTGTCTGGACCTATTCATATTTGTGCTGTCCAAATCATCCTGTGGCAAAACGTTCCACAATTTAATTGTATACTGTATAAAACTTTGCTTCCTTTTGTTTGTGTTAAACCTGCTGCCTATCATTTCATCATTTGCCCCTTACCCTATATATTATGAAAAATAATATCATTGCTCCCTATTTATGTTTTCCATGATGTGGGGGGTTTTTTTAATGTAAAAATAATTTTATAAATGTTGATTATGTCTTTCTACATTTTAAGAAGGTTCCTACTCTATGTAATTTGTCCTCAGAGGCTATCACATACTTCTGGTAATCCTTGATAATCCTTGTTACATTTCTCGTTCTCTTCTGATTCTACTTTACCAGTTTCTGATATCTGCTATATGATTTCTGATATGGGATGGCCAGAATTGCACACAGCATTTGAGACATACACACACAAGAATTTTATTCAGTGATGTTATGTAGTCTTCTTCCCTTTCCTTTTCCTAAAAGTTCTATGTATTCTAACTGGTTTTGTGACTGCTGTTGAGTACTGGGCTAACATTTTCAAAGAATTGTTTACAGTATCTACAAAGTCTAATTTCTGAGTCATAAAATCTTATTGAAAGCCTGCTGCTGTACATATAGAATTACAATTACTTCTCTTCGTGGGATTTATTTTGCATTTATTGACTATGAATTTCTCCTGAAATCTTCTCATGCTTTATTATGAGATCTCTCTTCAGCTATTTTCAGCCAGCTGAGCTGTGACTAACCTGAATATGGGAGCGAGTACTGAACTCCAAGTATAAGCCCATCTCTTACGTAGAAGTGGATCTACACTTCCATGAGTTGTTTGCCTATGTGCACAACCACTCAGAATGTAAGGCCTTTGTAAGGCCTTTGGCATGGTCCCCCACAACATCCTTCTCTTTAAGTTGGAGAGGTATGCGTTTGGTGGGTGGACTGCTTGGTGGACGAGCAATTGGTTGGATGATCGTATCCAGAGAGTAATGGTCAATGGTCCAATGTCTAGATGGAGATTGGTAACAAGTAGTGCCCCTCAGGGGTCCATGCTGGAGCCAGTACTGTTCAGTAGCTTCGTCAGTCAGGATCGAGTGCACTAGTAGCAAGTTTGCATATGATACCAAGCTGTGTGGTGTGGTGGATACACCTGAGCAATGAGATGCCATCCAGAGAGACTTGGACAAACTTCAGAAGTGGTCGTGTTTGAACATCATGAAATTCAACAAGGCCAAGTGCAAGGTCCTGCATCTGAGTTGGGGCAATCCCCAGTACGAATACAGGCTGAAGGATGAAGAGATTGAGAGCAGCCCTGAGAACTTGAGGGTACTCGTGCATGAAAAGCTGCACATGAGCCAATGGTGTGTGCTCACATCCCAGAAGACCAACCACATCTTCGTCTGCATCAAAAGAAGTGTGCCCAGAGGTCAAGGGATGTGATTCTGTCCCTCTATTCTGCTCTGTTGAGATCCCCACTTGGGATACTATATCCAGCCTCTGGAGCCCTCAGCACATGAAAGACATGGACCTGTTGGAGCAGGTCCAAAGGAGGGTCACAAAAATGATTAAAGGGGTGGAACACCTCTCCTATGAGGACAGGCTGAGAGTGTTGGGGCTGTCCAGCCTGGAGTAGAGAAGGCTCCAGGGAGACCTTATAGGGGCCTTCCAGTACTTAAAGGGGACTTATAAGAAAGATGGGGACAAACTTCTTAGTGGTGTCTGTTGCAACAGGACAAGGTGTAATGGTTTTAAACTAAAAGAGTGTAAATTCAGACTAGCTATAAGGAAGAAACTTTTTACAATGAGGGTGGTGATACACTGGAACAGGTTGCCCAGAGAGGTGGTAGATGCACCATCCATGGAAATGTTCAATGTCAGGTTGGATGGGGTCTGAGAAACCTGATCTAGCTGAAGATGTCCCTCCTCACTGCAGGGGAGTTGGACTAGATGACCTTTAAACACCTTTTCCAACCCAAGCTATTCTATGATTCTATGAATATAAGCACGTATGTGTGCAGATACTTGATTCATGATTACCCAGCTGGCATTTATGCACAGAAATCAGGCTTCCCCAAACCTCTGTGTTTGCCTGTCACCAAAACTCTGTTCCTCAGTGAGTTAAATGCTGTCCTAGTTAAAAACATAGCTACATGCTGCACAAGTGCTATGTGTATGTAATAGAATTTATGAGTCCCGGGACTGAAAGAAAAGTCAGTCATAAACTCTCCATGTTGGTGTTATTGGTGTCAAATTCTTCTCAAAAGTTTAATAGGTTCCTGTTGAATGGAGTGTGTAATCTGATTAATGACAACACCAACATCGTGGCCTGGTGGGACCATTTATAGTTTTCTGACAAGGCTGAGCTGGGAAAAAAAAAAAGCTTATAGGCAGAGCTGCTGTGTATGTTGTTTGTGAACAGATGTGATTTCCATTTGTTCAATTTTATAACTATGAAAGAATTATTATAGTGCCTTCATCCAAAATGTTAAAGGTAAGCAGAAGACTAGGAAAATAATTTTCAAAATGAGGTGTGCCCAATTAGGTGTGAGTTAGCTGAATGCCTGATTGCACACTCAATTGACACATTAAATTTGTCATGGTTTCTTATTCAGTTTGGGTAATTGTGCATGCAAATGAACAGGTAGTCATGTAACCTGTAATTTCCATAAGTAATTGACATATTTGCATGTATAATTTCTTCGTAACTGAAACTCAAATTTTGACTACCTTAGGTTCATCAAGAGCATGAGCTTTGGTCCTTTCAACAGAAAATGAAGTTCAGTGATCCTCTGGAAAAATGGAGTTCACCTCACAAAACCAAGGAATTATCTTGCCAATCTAGATTATCCTAAAATGTTCTTTTGCTGACCAAGGAAGGAGGGATACCAGCCTGGATCAGCAGTGATAGATGACAAGATCCTAGCTAAAGGTAAGCAACAAGGATCTAGATACAAAAAGTCTATTCTTAGTAGCTACTAAGTCACTAAGATCTTATTTGAAAGGAATAAAAATGGGTATAGCTGGTCAGCCCATCAAAGCTTTCTTTACAATATACCATCGACACTATATAGACACTTACATATTAATGTAAGAAACCTAATTGCATCACTGTTGTGAAGTAACTGGCGTAACAGAGATGAGGTAAGTCATGCAACTGGAAGATGAACATAAATCAGTATAGTAGCTCAAGAAGGACCAACAAGGGAGAAGAGAAAATGTATTACCTTGTATATGGAAGATAGCACACTTGCTTGCTGCTTGAAAGTGTGAAGTGGATGCCAAAAGTTTCTGGTTAATAGTTAAAGAGAATAGGGAAAAAAGACTGCAGGTATGTTGACAGATCTTGACAATTTGGTGTAAAAAACCAAGATGAAGGTGAATGGCAGCATAGATGAGAATAATCATCAAAACAGAAATAGGATAAAATACCAGATCTTTGAGACAGAATGTGGGATTTACAGTGGACCACAAGCTGAATATAAGTTAATAAGGTCGTACAGCTGTGAACATCGTGTCTGGTATGTGCAATCAGAAATGCATGATTTCTACTCCTTTCAGACTTGTATTGCTAAGCTGGATTGCTGTGGTCATTACACTTTCAGAAAGGTGTGAAGCACCTGTAGAGAGTCCAGGAGAATCTCTAGAAAAAATGGCCTTTGGGGCAGTATTGAAAAAACCACCTGGGGAAGACACAGAATAAGAAATGGTTGGGTCAAGATGACAGACTTCAGGTATGTAAAAGTCTGCTACAAAGAATGGGATGATAAACTATTTTCCAAGTCTCTGGTAGATATATAAACAGTAATAGACTTTGTTTTCAGCAAGAAAAGATCAAGCTAGATATTAGGAAACACTTCCTATTTTTAAGGGAAAGTGACAGTGCTAGCCAAAAATATAGCTTTGTGTTGTATGAGCAGACGTCTGCAGAGGTTGTAAAATGTTAATTGCTAGAGATATTAAGAACAGTTTAGCCATATGTCTTTCATGAACGACACAGGGATAATTGATCCTGGCAGAGTTGGGGTAACTGATATTCTCAGGGTTGCTCCTAGCTGTTCTTTATATAATTCTGTTATTTTATGGTTGTATTTAAAATGATGTATTTTTAAGAATTGCATTGAGGCTTTGAGAAAACCAGAACTGAAAAATTTTAACAACCCAGCAGTATATAGTTTCACAGCTACCTACAATTCCTCTTCTTCCCCTGGCCTCTTTATTTAGTGGCTGTTTCCAGAAAAATAGTGGCTTAGTGACTTAGTGTGCTTGTCCCTTTGGAGGGACCCTGAGGAGACACTGGCGGTAATTTCAGTGTCCAAGGGAGAAACAATCATGAAGGCTTTATTCCTTTGAAAGTTGGCTAATCCAAGCAGGCAGAGCTGTTAGGGTTGGATAATTCTCAAAGTCAAGAAGAAAATGACTCTGACTTTCAGTCTATTTTTCATCATTTCTTATCCTGACATCATGCTCTGAGTGTTTCTGGGAAGTAACTGTGGAAATGGTGCAAAACACCCAGACTCATATGCTGAGGGGAGCTCCTTTTGACTTATTGATCCAGAGACCCAAAAACTGAAAACAGGTACTGGGGAGGCAACATGAGTGGCTGCAGGTAGAGTCTTCCATCTTTTCTGAAAGTTATATCCAAAAAAGCCATGTGCAATCTCAAGCAAAAACTGGATCAATACCAAAAGCCAGTTTTAATAAAATAGATATGGCATATATTTTTAGTGAAGATTACTTGGTTTAATTATTTTTAATAATTTTGATTATTTTAATGAAGATTTAATAAAGACAATAATAAAGATTCATGGTCAAATTTTATAGACCTAAAAACATCTAGCAATACACATTAGCTTAACTTCACAGTGGAAATCAAGAGACCTTTATCACCTTCCTCAATCTTTCCCCACCCTTCCTGCACCAGAGTGGCTGGGCTGGGTGGGCTCTGCGGTCGCACTGCTTGGATCTGTGCTGTGTCTGCACCTGGCTAGCTTAGATGGGAATGGCACAGGGAGGGAAATCTAAACCACAACAGTAGTACAAAATGTGAGCCACTGACATGACTCTGAATTGAAGCTAGAAGCCAAGCTTGTTCCATCTGGAGAAAAGAGAGAAATCCTCCAGACCCTGGGGGGATTGCTTGGCTCCACCACCTTTTCATGAAAGAGGAACAGCTTCTCAGGCCAACATACGACACAAGGGCTTTGTGTGAAATACCCAGGAAAATTCAGGACACTCCTTACTGCTAAGAATAAGAATTTATATCCCCTGTGCTTGCAGTCCTGTAGGTATAGTTCTGAATTTATTACCTTTGATAAATAAGCCTCTGCTTTGTCTTACAGCAAAGACTGTGTGGTGTTGGGGAGTGAAACAAATCTGAGAGAAAGCAGCAAAGAGAGAGGGTCTGCTCCGACAGAGGCAGTCAGTGAGCATGAGTTGGGGTGTGCTGGCAGCTCAGAGGCATCCACCTCCTGGGGACATGCTCAGGGGGGCTGGTATCTGGGGGGGCTGGTATCTGGGGACTGCCAGATATGGTAGGAAGCATTGAGGACGGTTATGTCGGCAGCCTTTGAGCTGGCAGTAGGAGGTCTCTCTAGAAGTCACAAAGAGGAGCTCTGTCTGCAGGAATCAGGAAACAGTAGATACCTGCCAGCCTGGGATGTCACTAGGGCTCCCAGAGCCACAGCCTACTAGCCACCACGCTGCATGAAACACGCTGTGCGGACCAACCCTTGAAAGGGATATGAGTCAATGAAAACAGTGGTGCTATGCAGAGGTTCGCCTTACTGAAGGCTTTTGTGCAGTCAGATCAAGCAGAGTTTAATGAGACTCCTGGTCTCTGGAGGGTTGTTGTTCAGCAGAGCCTGGCACAAGCCAGGTTCCTGTGCTGCCAGCTCGGCTGGGGCTACAGCTTCCTTTGTGAGAGGGGAAGGGAGGAGAAACACATTTGTCATTTATACTGATAATAAAAAAGGTCACTGATCTTTGCAAATTCAGACTCAAAGTCATAGCCATATTATTCTAGCTGCTTTTTAAAACTCTAAGGATCTCTGCACGATTAAATAACCAGCAATACAATTCACACAAGCACTCTCTTCAAAATATGAAACAAAACATACTGATGCTGAAAACTCAGTTTTGCATAATTTCTATGAGAGAGATCATTTTATTTGGTATGTGAATGTAGCTGTAAGACCTGTTTACAGCTATAAGAACTTTTCCTTGTAAATGCATATCTTCCCTGGGCTAAAGTAATTACATGTAAATAACAGGTTTGCTTTCAGGTTACTGCAGAAGGACAAATATTGAGACCTCAGAGCATTTACAGTGAAATGGTGTCATAGTATTTCAGTTCAGTATTTCAGTAGTCATTTCAGTTACACTTGCAGCAATTTTGATTGTTTAAAGAAGATCTACAGAATAAAATTGTTCTATGTCTTATGAAAACACATGCAGATGCTGCTTTTCTTCTAATATTTTAACAAGGATTTTTTTTCAGATATTATTTCTATGAATTAAATTTTCACTTCTATGTCTCAATCTCTTAAATATGTATATGTCCATGGCCAAATCCT
Source organism: Rhinoptilus africanus (assembly GCA_013400135.1). NCBI lineage: Eukaryota > Metazoa > Chordata > Aves > Charadriiformes > Glareolidae > Rhinoptilus > Rhinoptilus africanus. The sequence goes on along the minus strand of VXBO01000931.1, from coordinate 21,808 downwards.
GGGTCGTATTTCTTTTCGATCAAAGAAGTGGCATAGCATGAGACCCCTAAAATTTCTTAATAGTAGGTGTTGAAAAGAAGTAGGCTGGGAAGCTGTAGGTAGGTGGCATCTTGCAGGTGTCTCAGAATGAGTCTTTACATTGTTCTCTAGAGAAGAGTGTCAGCTCGCATCTGTCCAGAATAAGCAGAAAATAATATGGTTCAATCAATGAGAATTCTTCCAACATCAAAATGAAGCAAAGTAGGTATCCCCTTAAGGAAGTATTTTATTCATCAGTAGCTGATAAGAATTTTTTTACATTAAATTTGTATTACCTGTGTAGCTGTAGAAGTGATGGTAAGAACAGGAAAGAGGGCTGTTGCTCTTCTGCATTAATTTTGCTGGACTCACTCACATTTTCTGTAAAAATGTTTCATTGATAGGATGGCTTTGTGAGGTCCTTTCCTCCCAGTGTAACAAAAACCTAGTGTAACTGGAAAAAATCATTGTCCTTTGAATGACGGCTAAGGAACATAGCTACTCTCTTTCTCTAAATTGTTAGAATATTTCAGTTGGAAAGGACCTACAGTGATCATCTAGTCCTTGTCAGTAACAGGTTTCCTGTTATTTTCAAGTAATGAATTATCAATGACAGTGCCAGCTACCAGTGCAGGAAGTGTTCGTAAGGTTGATGTAAAGACAATGAAGCACTGGAACAGAGCACCAAGGAAAGTTTTTGCATCTCCATTTTTGGAGGTTTTTATAAAATAAGACAGGTACATATCTGTTGGTAATAGTTTAAGCACAGCTTATCTTGCCTACTCAAGATCCCTCCTGGTTCTGTTTTCAGTTATTTATTGATTTTTATCACATATTGCGAACTGTGTTTTTTTGTTTGATTGTTTCTTTTGTTTTTTTGGGGACTTTTTTTCTTTAAGCTCCATACTGTGAGAACATAAACTATCAATGAAACAAATTGAAATTCCTACGTGCAGAGAAAGGCTGAAATAATTGACACTAAGGTAGCCTGAGGACACAAACCAAGATGGATTTAACAACAAAACCCGATTCTCAAAACAAATCATGCTGTGAACAGCGGAATCAAGGAAGCCTAGTTTCCTTTGGATTCTTGCACAGCATTCCTTGCCTGTCCACCATCATAATCCCAAGTCACTGCAACTACTCCATGCCCTCTACCGTGATACCTCCCATTCTCCTACAAGCCCTCTTCAATCGATCAGAATAGGAACTTCATTTTTCTCACACAGCAAAGGATACTAATCTTCCCCAAGAACCTACCTTGCTTGACCTATCTCTTTATAACACTGCTTGGGCAAGCATCAATTGATTCAAAGCTGTGGAGATGGTGACTGCTGGCTGCTGCTGCCAGAAGCACCGACATGCCCCTGCCTTTCCACCGCAAGGTGCACCACTGGTGCTCCACCTGACTGGTGGGTTTGTTGTACCTGCTAGAACTCTGTGGGACTTCAGTACATCTGTAAAAATGTGTTTTATATTATTTAGTGCCCCAAAGTGACTCTGAGAGACTGGTGGACAGACAGTGTGATCATTGAAGTCTCGATTAAATTAGATAAAATAAATCTTACAATTTTAAAGATAATGAAGTTCTTGGGAAACTGGCTCATGGTTCTTGAACTGCTGAAATTGGCAGGTCTCGAAAAAAAAGTGCTTTATAATAACTAATTCTACAATAGAGTATCTTGAAAACACTGTCACTGTCTGCTTTAAATAAGCTTCTTTCTTTGCCAGGAATGTAACTCCACTCTTTCATTGTAACCCCAATGATGTGGAATTGTTCTGGTAAACTAATATATCTTTCCCTACAACTGTCACCAAGTCACATAAAATAAATTGTTTCAAAGCTGATAAAAGGCATCCTGCAGATCTGATTAAGAATTTAATAATTGGAGAGCTGCATTTTCTGATTATCAGGAGATGTTTTGGAAATAGACTTGTATGTTTTTATACCACATGATCTCAGGAAAGGACAAAACAAACTGGTACTGATTCTTGTTAGTATTCCTTTGTTTTGTCAGCAGCTATGGATTTTCTTAAAAAATATGTTTAGATTCTTTTTCCTTTGGACATAGTGATTAGAAAACCAATGATCATCTTTGATATATAGTAACTTGACTGTAGTTTATTAAAAGTAGTAACTTTTAAATTATTTTGTGTGTAGAATTTTTGTTTTGATAAATAAACAGACAAAATACCGTATTAACCTGAAGCACATACATGAAATATTCATTTGCAGAATGAGCTAAATAAATATTATGAAATGATAACTTTAAAGACTCAGAAATAATACTCTGAAAATTACTCAAAGGTAGTATTGCTGAAGGACACTAACTCAAATATATTTTAAAATTCCTTGCCATGATTTAATGTGACAGGAAAGAAACCTCAAAGACTCTACATCAGCAGGAGTTTTTGACTTTGCTGTCATCATCTAACCTAATCCAGTTAGAAGGCCAGGCCTGAAAATTATAGCTCTGAGACTAAAAATGGGAGGATTTTTATACACTTGCTGGTGACCTATTGTTCTTTTCTGGTTCAGGTATAAAGCAGGAAATGGACATGAAACAAACCGATCATCAAAGGCCAGCCAGTAAATCACATTTGTAGATGGAGTGTACTGAAAATAACATTTCTTCAATACCATGCTTTTCTATAGTTAAAACAGCAGTAAATGATAGTGGCTTTGACTTCTGTATGTTTATCCCTGATCTCATGTTGCCTCTTTATTCTCAAAAGGATTTGGTTGTCCTCAGGCCAGAAAAAAAGCTTACATTCTTATTCACAGTGGAGCTCGGATTTACTGTCATGACATCCTCTGTCATCTCCTTTTGGACTGGAAAATTAGATTGAGTCCTGATATGAAGTATATGATACCGAAGCTTTGGATTTCATAGAATATTGTATGGCAAGTTGAAGTGTGATTTGACATTGCTCTGTGTGTCTCAAAACCATCAGTAAGAAAAAAATGTCTCTTTCCCCCGAAAGTGATGACTACCTATTGTCCTTCTATTTGGTACTAGGACATTGCATTTAGAGTAAAAATTTTTGCTTCTACAGAAGCATGTGGGTATGTATTGTATAACCTGCTTATCTGAACAAGCATTCTCCTTAATGGTTTTTATCTTTTCATAGCAGTTAGTTATTCCCACCACAGTCATATGTTGTGGTGGAATAATGCTGTTTTACAGGCACCTCAGCTGTCCAGACTGCCATGACTTCTCAAATATGATGAATAGTGGCTTGGCAACTTCATTCACCAGGCCCCTCAGGACCCACGAACGAATCTCATCAGGTCCCACAGATTTGTGCACCTGTAGGTTCCTCAGATGGTCTCTAAACTGGTCTTTTCCTACCTTGGGCAGTTTCTCATTCCTCTGGTCTCTGCCTTTGTCTTCTGCAACTTGGACAGTGTGGCTAGAGCTCTCGCCGGTGAAGATTGAGGCCAAAAAGACATTGAGTGCCTCAGCCTTATGCATATCCTGGGTAACTAGGTCTCTCATTTCCTTCCAGAGAGGGCCCACTGCTTCACTAGTCTTCCTTTTATCCCTGATGTATCTGTAGAAGCTTGTCTTGTTGCCCTTGATGTCCTTGGCCAGACTTAACTCTATGTGGGCTTTAGCTTCACTAACCTGATCTCTGGCTGTTCAATCAATTTCTCTGTACTTCTTCCATGCTTCCAGGCTGACTGTCCTTGCTTCCATCCTCTGTAGGCTTCCTTTTTCTGTTTGAGATTGTCCAGAATCTCCTTGTTCATCCATGGAAGCCTCCTAGTATTTTTGCCCGACCTCCTCTTTGTTGGGATGAATTGCTTCTGAGCTTGGAGAAGCTGCACTCCAGGTGCTCCTCTGAGCTCTTCTGACCTGCACTCCAGGTGCTCTTCTGCTGACCTGTAATCCTTCTCCAGGCTCTGGGTGTCTATGTCTGGCACTAGCACCAAACTGTAGGAGTGGGATGGATTGCCCTCCCCTGACAACTTCAGTTTAAAGCTCTCTTCATGAGCTTGGCATTCCTCAGACCAAAGATGCTCTTGCCTTTCTCTGACAGATGAAGTCCATCAGCTCCCAGTAGACCCTGTTCCTCAATGCAAGTTCCGTGGTTTAAATAGCCAAACCCTTTGCTGTGGCACCAGTCCTGGAACCAGTTTTTGAGTCAACAGATTCAACTGGATCTTCAACCCCTTTTTCTTTGACCAGGAGGACTAATGAAAAAAATACTTGCGCTCTGGAGTCCTTTACCTGCCACTCTTAGCATGCTGTAATGCTTGATTCTCCTCAGACTGCTCACCGATGTCCACTGAAAACAACAGCAGCAGATAATAGTCAGTGGACTGGACAGGGCTTGGTACTCTCTCAATGACAACACAGATATGAGACCCCAATAAGTAGCACGTCTCTCTAGAGAGTGTGTCAGGTTGGCAAAAAGGTGTCCCCCTACCTCTCAGAAGAGTCTTGCCTACTACTATCACCCATCATCTTTTCTTAGTTGTGCTGGTGGTTATACGAGGAGCAGATCAGACTGCCTTAGTCAGCTCCAGTGTTTTTCCTGATGTGACTGGTCTCTCCTCTTCACTCTGCGAAGTCTTCACTCTTCACTCTCAGTGAAGCGGCTCTGCAAGGGCATCTCAGGCTTTGGGGGAAGTTTCTTCCTCCTGCTGGTCCTTGCCATTGCAAGCTTCCATTCTTCTGTGTTATTAGCCCCTCTCTCTTCTGTGTGTGCCGGTGGGTGAGTTTTTGGTTGTTTGGCTGTGGGCTGTGGATTGACTGCAGACTGTACTTGGAACCAGCTGTCTAATGCATCATACAGGAACTGTACAAATGTGTCAATGTTTTGAGGAACATGGTTCACTACAGAAGAGGATCCTTGTATGTGTGTGTTTTGTCTATTTTTTTTACCACAGTAACATAGGATTGCTATATCAGATCAAACTACTGGCTCACCATATCTTGTAGTCTGCCTCTTCCCCTAGCTAATATCTTAGGGTTTAAAAAACAAGGGAAAAAGTCCTGTAACGCACCTGGACTATTATGCAGTACTCTGGATCTGAGTTGGGTGTAGACAAGATTTCTTTCTGATATCTTTTACAAGATATATTTCTATATCAAAGATTTTATTATCTGTTCTTCAGATACATCATTGCTACAGTAATGCAACTCACCTTTTTTTTTTATTTTTTTAAATGAGTCCGTAATATATGATGCAATATAAGGGGTTTAAAATAGTATCTGCAAATCAATGTGAATTTGCAAGAGTTTTAATTAAGCACAACTGGGGCAGACCAGGAATCATGATGCTTTTTCATACAGAGAAAAACAGAAATAGAGAATAATTTAATTATTATCATGTTGCTCCTTTCTTTCAAAAACAACCCCTGATTTTTATCTCTGGTTCTTTGTCACTTGGTCAGGGTCTTTTGTCTCCAGCTAAGATCATAGTGGTTTGCTGAATCAAAATAACAGATATCTGCTGAAGGATATATGAATGCATTATTGTTGTGCTGCTGAACTATTGTCAAGAACATAAATACATATTCAAAGTCATAAAAGAATTGGGCATAACATCAGGGTTTCTTTTGTAAAGTATACTGAAGATTTACATTTTTAATTACCATTGGTCCTTTCAAAAAAAATGGTGTGCAGATGGAAGGCATAATTTCAACAGGCCTGTTTCTGTAGAAGCTGCAGCTACCATACTGCTAATGGATAGCTGATTAATCATCGAGCTGTCTGGAAACCTGTGTTTAGTTCGGTTTCCAGATCTCCCATAGACTTGCACGACCTTGGGTAAATCACCCTTGCTAAATCCTTGAAGGAACATCTGTCATTTTATGCATTTCACAACCCCTGTGCAATGAGTAGGAAGCCATATAGCCCAGCTTTGTATGACCTTCTTGCTGATTTTCTGCGGTAGGAACAGACCCTGCTTTACTTAGTGCTACACAGAGCAGGACCAGAGCTGGAATTTAGGCTGGGAAAATCCCACAGCCCTTCTGGTTGGAAGGAAGCTTGGAAGGTGATCTGTTTCTGCCTCCTGTGCAGAGCTGAAGTGTTATCAAAGTTATATCAGTTTGCTCCAGAACAGTCTGGATTAGTGAAAGTTTGAAAACCTCTGAGGACGGAGCTTCCGCAGCCTCTCTGGGCATTGGTTCTGATGCTTACCACTCTAATGGTGAATTTTTTTTCTCTTGCTGGAACTTGTGACCTTCACATCTCCAAGAGGAACCTGTTTTTTCCTTGTCTGTAACAGCACTTTAAGTTGTGGAAGATTGCAGTTAGTTTTCAGTCTTAGCTTTCCCTTCTCCAGGCTGAAAAAACGCTGTTTCCTCAGCCTTGCCCCATATACTACAAGCCCTAACCATGATACTGTCCCTCCTCTGCCCTGCCTGCAGGTCGTGTCTCTTGTACTGGGGTGGTAAAATTGGAGACAGGGCACCACATTCTTCCTCACAAGTGCCAAGCAGAGCAGAATAAACATTTTCCCCAACCCACTTACTGTACCCCTGTTAATGCGGCACAGCGTGCTCTTAGCCTTCATCACTGCAAGGATGCACTGCTGTCTCGTGTTTAACTAGTTTCCTACCGTGATCCCCAATGGCTTTTCTGCACAAGCATTACCTGGCCAGATAATCACTAGCCTGTGCTGTTGCATGTTTATTTTTTTTTCTGCCCTGTGGCACTAAGATTAATCTTCGTTGAACTTTGAGTCGTTGACCACAACTTTAAGCTAGTTTGTGGCCCAGCAAGTGATTCACTCACCTTGTGGTTTAGTTATCCAGTTCATCTCCACAGATCTTACAGAGATTCTTTTAGAATAAGTTTTCTGTATTCCTAGTCCCATTGTTATAACTTAAAATTTTGCTCACAGAGTAAATGACAGTAAGAACACACAGGGGAAAGAAGGTTTCCCTTTTCAGTTAGCAATAAAGAGGATTGATTTTAGTGTTTGAACATGCTATCAAACGAAAGCTATTCTGGACAACAATGTCTATAGCACTAATATTGCAATTTTATTGCAGGGAGGGAGAATACTGGGTCAGGGTGACTGGGGTATAAATGGTGCCAGGTGGCACTACCAAGGATGGACTATGACAGCCCTGGCTGAGAGGATGACAGAGGAGTGCTGAGAATCTGCACAAAATGTGAAGTTCAGGGAACTCTAGGTATGAACACTTTGGCATGTCCTAAATGCAGCAGAATTCCACAAGGTACAAGTGGATGCCAAAGATTAATTGTCCCAACCATCTCATTGACCGTTCACTTGCTGCCCTGCTTCCTTGTAGGTCAGTTATCATTTTGTGCAGCTTAATAGTTGTGCATTAAACTCCCAGAGGGGTGATGCTAGCAGGAGTTAGCACATTAAATTTCCCTGAAGCAGGAAAGTTGAAAACATATACATGCAGTTCTTTAAATTTTGTTCTAATTAGAGTTCTATTAAGCATATTTATTTGACTCCTACTGCTATTTATCCTGTGTTCTCTGGAGTCATGTATTTATTGGAGTCAAGCATTAATGTTATTGATCAAATCAATTAATGCTATTGATCAAATTTTCAGTGCTATTCCTGCTATATATTTAATTCAGTAAGAGGTCTGATCTCAAGAATAAGTCAAACAAAATTAAGAGCAATGACCTGTTGGCTCTAAATGAAAATTAAATATTTGCTGTAAATGAGTAATTTCAGCACTACATGTACAACTTTTGGAGCATATTTCTATCCCTCCATAACGGAGAAATATTTGGTTTAGAGAGCACAAAGAAGTATTTTTTTCTTTTGTGAAGGAAAGAACTCTAAAGAATCACATTAGGAAAGAGAAGCAGAACATGTAAAAGCACAGCTGCCTGAAGGAAGAGGCAAAAGGAGACAACCATTAAGTAATTAGATTAACCTCTATTCGGCCTTTTTCAGCTGAGTGAGATTTATTTTGATAACATGCTGTTTGTTTTCTTCCAGGTTTGCACACAATGTAGAAAGCCTTTCTCAAAGACTTCTGGAAAAGAAATTGAAGTATGTGTCTCAGTAAAAGTCCCTGACTGGGTAATAAAATAATACATCTCTCAGTAACTTGGAATCTGGAACAAGGTTGTCCCAGTAGCCATAACCTGAATAATACACAAATGGAGATACTATACTCTCTTATACACAGCTTCTTTCTGAATTACAGCTGCAAGGACAACCTGAGGAGGAAATAAGGAAGAAAGCTTCTCTCATTTCACTTGGAAATGAATGTACTGAAGAAAAACTATCTATCTTAAATTGGAACACACCACCAAAATCTAAGGCTTAGCAAAAATGGAAATCCAAAATGTATTTGATTCAAATAAAATATATTTTCCATTTTTTTAAATTTTTCACTGGGATCTAAAAAACTGGTTGTGCTTAAATATGTTTAGCTTAATTGAAAAACAAAGTTATATCAAAGCAGGAAAGTGTAAATCTTTTGTTAGAAAAGACCAAAATAGTTAGTTTTGGTAAATTAGAAAGTTAAAAATCCAGATATTTTCTTCTAATATCTCAGCCGATTATACAGATATATAATTGAAAATTTCTCTAACAAATATATATATTATATGTACAGTCACTATATGTAGGAAGTGCTTATTTTTTTCCAGGCCTCCATCTTAATTTATCTAGTTTCTTCCTATTTTGCTTGAGAAGAACTTAAGCAAGGACACAGTGCATTTTCCATTTCTGTGGATGAGGTATATCAGGGTCTCCTTTGTTTGCTCTGAACATGGGTCTGTGGCAAGAGTGCTCCAGCCCCTGACCTTCAGCTGTACCCATCCAAAACACCCAACCCAGCCATAGCAACTGCATCTATTATAGAGATGAGGATGGGGTTGGGGTTGGGGCCACAGGCTGGCTAGCTGATGTTTGACTTGAAAGGGAATGAAGTGCTGAGTTTGGGAAACAGCAGGAACAGATGGCAAAGATGATATTGCTGCTTTTGACTCAGAAAAGGCAAGCAGGAATGAAGTTAGTTCACTGCTGATATTAAAAAATCAGAGTGCTACTATAGAGGAAGGGATCTGGTTTCCCTCCTTGTCCTTCACCCTCATTTAGTTAAGTAGCTGTGCTCATTTCTTTAAGTCACGCATTTGGTAGCTATTACTTTCATCTCAGGCTTTGCAATGAATTTTACTAAGGGCAATACTTTACAACCATCTGGAGACTGAAAGTTTAACGGAATTCAAGTCTCTGCTCATTAAGAGCATATCTTTCTGCAGCGCACACACTAATGTTTCTGTATTTGTACCATCTACACAGTAGGACCTAAATAGGTTTTTGTTTAATTTGTTGGTCTGGGACCAGCTTTCCTAAAGTATCTCCTCTCTCCTTAGGCCAATATGTTGCTGCTGTGGCCAGAAGGAGACACCATTTCACCCCTTGCCTCTGCACAGCCCAATTGTCAACAGAGCATACTGCAGTCAGCAGCCTGCCTGGCAGGGTCCTGCCTTCCAGAGGTGAGTGGGGTGATGGACAGGTTAAATGAAGGACAACTTCTCTCCCATGCTGAATCACTGCTCCAGGCACTTCCACACCTCTCTCCAAACTCCTGGAGGATAGTTAGAGCCCCGGAAGCTTTGAAATAATGTCAGGACAAATAAATGGGTTGCACAAACACCTTGTCCAAGCATTGGAAGTGTCAGAAAGTGTTATAATTACAGAGTCTGGTGTCTCCATATCATGGGGATAACTACAGCATAAAATCCTTTTCATAAAAATAGCTGTTTTAGTCTAACCCGGCAGGCAGCTAAACACCCCACAGCTGTTTGCTCACTTTCCCCCGGTGGGATGGGGAAGAGAATCAGAAAAACAGGAAAACCCAGGGGCTGACAGGTTAACAGGACAGAAAAGGAAGAGAAAATAATAATAATGATAAAACAATACTCAAAAAAAGTGATGCACAATGCAATTGCTCACCATGCTCTGAATGATACCCAGCCAGTCCCTGAGCAGCGGCTGCCACCCCTGGGCCAACTACCTCCAGTTTTATTGTTCAGCATGATGCCGTATTGCATGGAATACCCCTTTGTCCAGTTTGGGTCAGCTGTCCCAGCTGTATTCTCTCCCAGCTTCTCATGCATCCCCAGCCTCCTTGCTGGCAGGGCATTATGAGAAACTGAAAAGTCCTTGACTTAGTGAAAGCACTGCTCGGCAACAACTAAAACATCAGCGTTTTACCAACATTACTCTCATCCTAAATCCAAAACACTGCACTATACCAGCTACTAGGAAGAAAATTAACTCTATCCCATTTGAAACCAGGACAATATCTACCCCTTATTCTATACCATCTACATCATGCTTAGGTCCCACACTTTTCAACACATCCCAATTAATCACCATCACCTTTCCTGTCTTTTAATATATACACATAGATATCCCTCTAAAACGTCCGTTGAGTTCATTTAGTCCATGACTTTGGGCTCCATCTGTCATAACAGTCCTTCAGGGCAGGAGAGATGCAAACTCCATGTTAAAACTAGCTAGGATTTTTTATTTTTATTTTTTTCTTTCACAACATGACCTCTGGAAGGGCTGTTTCAGATCCTTATTCTAATGACTGTTAAGGTTACTGATGCTGCCTTCTTTCAGTTTCAGTTACCTATGGACATTTGCTAAGCAGTTGTCCTCCTCAAGATTTCAATGTCTTCAGAAGTTAGTGTGTTAAATTCAGAAAGAAATTTTGTGCATGACTGCTTCTTTATTTCTTTTATAGTCCCATACTTTTCATTGAGAAAAGGCTCATTTCACCACATAAAATGGTTTGAATCAAACTGGTCTATTTTGCTTAGCTAAAAGATTCCTACTTGAGTCGCCTGGTATAGGATTTCCATGAGAAGTTATAGTTTCAGATCCAAAAGATTATAAAATGTCTAGAGGTTCATGCCTCTTTTGTGACCTCACAGATTTAGGTATAAGATTGAAGAAAGTTAATGAAATCTGCTAGTATTTTTCTACTCTGCAGCTTTTGTTATGAAACTTTATCACAAGAAAATGTCACGCTCTGGTTTTATGCTGAAGATCCAGTGCTGGACTAACTACATAGTCTTCAAAGAACATAGAATGTAAACTACTCCTAAAGAAAAAACACCACTAGAAGACAAGTTTAAGATTTACAATTCCTTTCCCTCAAATTTTATGCAGAATTTCAGCTCAGAAGAAAAAAGAGAGTAACAATGTAATTAAAATGTCAGAAACATTACAAATAGCACCATTTCAGAAAATGCGTTTTCCTATTGCCAAATCACTGATAAGCCTGAAGGAAATTGTATGAACTTGTGTGATCTCTTCCTTTTGTTAGCAATGTGGAGCAGGATCTGAGCCTAAATTTAAAAAAATATTTCTTTATCCCTGTGATTAGTTATGAAATGAAATCAGATGTAACAACCAATGCATATAAAGACATACTCTAAATAACCTTTCCTCTACTGTCCTTATGCTCTGCATGAATCATAGAATCACAGAATACCAGATTAGAAAGGACCTTAAGGATCATCTGGTCCAACCTTTCTTGGCAAAACCGTGGTCCAAACAAGATGGCCAAGCACCCTGTCCAGATGAATCTTAAAAGTGTCCAATGCTGGGGAATCCACCACTACCCCGGGGAGATTATTCCAATGGCTGGTTGTTCTCACTGTGAAAATTTTTCTTCTTGTGTCCAATCAGAATCTCCCCAGGAGTAATTTGTACCCATTACCCCTTGTCTTTTCTATGTAACTCCATGTAAAAAGGGAGTCTCCATCTTCTTCGCAGTCAGTCTTGAAATACTGGAACATGGCGCTAAGGTCTCCTCTAATCCTTCTTTTCTCAGATATGAACAAACGAAATTCGCTCAGCATGGAAGTGCTTTAATGTGGGGTGATCTCTGTCTCTCCCCTGGTTTCTTGCTCTGTATCTGATGCATTAGGGAGTGAAAATGTGGAGTTTTAGACAAATGCGAGCAAGCAGGATTTTACCAGACCCTTTCCCTGAAAGGACCTTAGTAATATGTTCTCCATACAATTTTCACCCATTCAATCAAGAACTGGAGGTTCCCATTTAGAGCCTTGTGCATCACATATTGCCCAGACTGCAAATGCTAACCTTTCAACTCTCCATCCTTGTTCATGTTTTGGGTTGGAGAAGGAATCACTGGTGCACAGAGAGAGTGAACTGCTCACTTGGCAGGAACCAAACATGCCTCTCTTTCGCAGTCGTGACTACCCGGTGCCTTCATTTTTCTGCCAGAATACTGCTACTGACATACACCTTTGCTTCTCTTGAGCTAAAAATATGTCATTCCCCACCAAAATACTAAGTAGCTAGAAGGTACAGAAAAATCTGCTGTCCTGAGCCTTGACACTAGAGGCAATGGGTCATTTCACCTGCTTTTGCTATTGCTGTGAATAAGGTTGCAAAAAAAGACTCCACAAGAAGCTAAGGAGATGGAGGTTAAGAGTTAATAGTTTGATGTCTGGAAGCAGTATTGAATTGTTTGAATGTTGAATGATTTATAGAGATTTTATGCGTTTTCATGAGGCAAGTGGAAAGAGGCTTTTTTTTCAGGTAATGTCATATGTATAACACAATTTGGGAGAGAATAAAACAGAGGGAAGTCCTTACCTAAATCCTGAGAGGATCTCCACTGGACTACATTTTCTTGGTTTTTTTTTTTATTCTCTCATCAGAAAAGAAAAAAGACTGTACACAGCAGATGCCTACCTATTTCTGCGCTGAATGGGTATGTTTTTTTAAAAAGTAGCCAGGACATTATTTATTGAATTATTTATTTTTCAGCAGAGGACAAAAAGACACAGTGACCCCAGGTTTCACGTGTGAAAAGCTCTTCACAAATAACTGTTTTGAAAGCCAGTGCAGCACGTAGGTGAGATGCCCTAGGTATGTTTAATTATTTAAGTTAACTTTCATCCTCTTTTCTCAGCAGGCTAAGCAATTTTAATAGGCACTTTTAAGGGAGACTGTGAGAAATGTAGTGCCTCTTTCTACTCTCAATAAGGTGCGGTGTTCCCTCATTTTGAAAATATTTTCTCTAGTTCCAGGAAGTGGAAAAGGGCAGGTTCATATCTTAAAGAACTCAGACTGGATTTGGATTTTGTTACAGCTAATAACTGAATAATACATGTTAAGAGAGCTGTTCTGAAGATACACTAAGGGGAAATTGCCTTGAAAGATGTGACCAGAGTGAAATAAATGCTTTTCTAGCAATTTATTTCAATGATCAAATTGCCCTGCCCCCAGGAACTGAAATCCTCATCACACAAACAAATTTGGGTGACTTTCCAGCAAACAATAGATAGGTTTTAATAGAGTAGGCAATATGTTGTGGGTCAAATGTTATTTACTGTCATAATTTTAAATCTGAAGCAAAGATATATTCCAGTTCGGTCACTTACTATTTCAGATAAACAACAGATGTTGATGTTAGGAGAAACAATGGTGTCAAGACATGAATCCAGAAGCTGAACCCTTTTCTTTCCTGTGAGGGTTATAAAAAAACAGAAACAAAAACCAAACCATAATATTTGCTTTACAACTTGCTTTTTTATTTACAGGGAGCTGCAACAGTATTTTTGCATAGGTACATTTTTTTTGTGTATGTTCTCATAGCTGCGTCATATGCAGTCCCTCAATCATTAATCCTGCTTCTCGTGCTTTTTCTTTTCCAAATGATTAACTGTCAGGTCATTGTCCCTCTGTGAACAGCCTTCTACTCTGTAGTCCTCAGTTTCATCCTGCTCTGTTATTCCAGTCTCAAAGATTATCTAGCTTTTTCCTACCCTCCCTGAATTGATAATGTTATTCTTTATTAGGTCTTATAAAAGTTTCATTATTACAGTTCTAGTTATTTTGTCCTTGATGATGTTCTTTGGCAATTAAATTAATTTTGCTGAAGAACTTTCTCCTGAACCATCATTTCTCTAAATGTACTCCCCAGCCTGGTACACTGGTTTCCGATGGGTTACAAAAGGGATCTTTTTCCCACATGAAAGGCAACTATAGTTTCTTTTTAGGTTTCACCAAATTCCTTCCTATTAGTCCAGGAAAGTCTCCTTAACACTGATGAGATCAAACATAAAATCCCTTTTCCATTTGGATAAATGGACTACTAGTTTAAATACACCACATGTTGGAAAAATTGTATGATCTTAGGAAAATATTTAGCATTCAGTGACTCATAACTAGAACTTGAACTCTAAATTCACAGTGTGATTTATTCTGATGTTTCATAAGCAGAGATATCAGTTAAGAAACCAATATCTAGTACAGTTACAGGCAGCACAACATTTGAGAAATCTTAGAAGGCAGCATGCTACATAAAATTCTCTCTATTATATATGAAATATTATATACTATACAGGACCTTTCTAAAATCTAACAATGATATAGCACAGCTGGGAGTTATTTCACTACCAAAAAATTTAAGAAAATTAGCTTTATGACTGCTCAGATTTTGTGCTTTAGCCCTGCTTTTCCAGATTTATCCTGGGGACACTTACGCAATGATATTGGATCCCTTTTGCAAATTTTACAAAAAAGTTTGTTTGGTTCTGGGGATTATAGATAGTGAGGATTTATTTCCATCCCAAGTGAAATGGCTGGAAAATTAATTTAAGAAGAAATCGTGAATATGTACCTGAATTTGACTGGGAGGGACAAACCAAGCAAGATATGAAAAAAGGACAGTCATACTCTTCTAATATGTTAGAAGAATCTGTCTAGATGAATTATCTACTATTTTAACATTAGTTACTATATTGAGTTTGCATGGTAATATTTTGGTAGCACGGAGGGGCTACAGGGGTGCCCAAAAGAGGCTGCGACCCTGTGGGAAGCCCATGCTGGAGAAGGTTTGCTGGTAGGACTTGTGACCTCGTGGGGGACCCACGCTGGAGCAGTCTGTTCCTGAAGGACTGCACCCCGTGGAAGGGACACACGCTGGAGCAGTTCATGAAGAACTGCAGCCTGTGGGAAGGACTCACATTGGAGAAATTTGTGGAGGACTGCCTGCTGTGGGAGAGACCCCATGTTTGAGCAGGGGAAGAGTGTGAGGAGTCTTCCCCTTGAGGAGGAAGGAGCGTCAGAGACACTGACTGATGAACTGACCACAACCCCCATTCCTGTCCCCCTGTGCTGCTCAGGGGGAGGAGGTAGAGCATTTGGGAGTAAGAAGTGTGAGGAAAGAAGGGAAATGAGATATTGTTATAAAGCACTTGTCAACAGGAATTGTCTCAAGAAAATTTCTGAGGTGAAAGTCTCCTTTGACAAATAGAGAGTTGTCTTTGTTGTCCTAAATTAGAGGAGGGTTGCAATTTATTTGTCATTAGTTGACTAAGGAAAGAGACTGTAAAGTTGATATGAATTAACACAATTGAAATTGGAAACTTACCAAATGCCCAAAATGGCAGCATATCAAAGGATAAGGCATTTCCACTTCAATAAAGTACAGGAAAATAGAGGTCACCCTCCTTAAAGAATTAAAAATTTAAACCATTCCAATGGGATACATGACCCATGTTGTAACTCAAGCCAAGGCATATCTGAACTTTTCCCAATACTACATTACAATTCATGACAAAATATTCTAATGCAAAGAGTGCCATACACAGAAGATGGACAATGTGAAAACAATGAGGTAACAGTAACAGTAATATATTACGCCAGCAAAAGTTTCCAGTTGTTGCAGAATCATTACTGAACCACAGGTCTGCAATTTTGAAATGAGCTGATTAGACTTTATGTCTGTTCATATCTGTTTTCTTTATGTAGTTGTGAATTTTTAGGTAAATTTCAGCCAAGTTTGACAGAGGAGCTGGTTCTTAAATTGACTTTGTCCCAGAAAATGTCACATGAAGTGATGTCTAGGTAGAGGAGAGGTGCCCATGTTGGTGCTTCTCTTGGTGGAAAAGCATGTGGAAATGGGAACAGTGGTAAACCATCCAAGTGGTGGTGCACATCAGTACATCTTCAACAGGCAGTATCTTGACCTGCCTCTTACTTTGCTGAAAAAATGAAGAGTGTGCCATGTGGCTACATGACAATGGGAGAGCTCATGGAATTGTGGGAGTTAGCCATAAGGTTTAGACAGGACATCCTGAGGCAGGGAAACTTACAAGTGAGTTTGGAAGGGAACCACTATCATGGAGGGACATGGGGGATTCATTAATTCGGGTATTGTAGAACAACACTAATTTTTGTGTCTTTTACTTCTTTGTTCATTACAACATTTATAATGCTGCTCTTCTTTATGATCTCAAACAAATATCTTCACCTTACTCTTCCTTAGTTTTTCACATGTGCAATGATATTTTCTTGCCATATCTTGGAAATGCATAGACCATTTAAAAAAATGATTTTGTTATTAATCATCTGTGAAGCATCAGTCCAGGTAAGTCTAATTAAAATAATAGGTCAGCACAAAGTCAATTTTGGCAAGGAGGTGTCATGAACATTTTATATGGAGAGAACTAATTCAGTTAATGTGTTGCTGGACTAGTGAAAAAGAAAGCCTGATGACAAAAGTGTTCTGGAAAGAAACTTGGCAATGGTGGAGAGAGGTAAACCTTTCATACTTGGAGGAAATGAAGTGCAGTCTGATAGGCTTAAGAATGCAGAAGAGTAAAAGCAGTACTGTAATGACTGAATAAATTGTGTGAGGTGTATTAGACATCAAATGTCAATGTGAAATTTAGAAATTTCCCAAAAGCATGCAAATAACCACATTGATGAATCAGTAGTATTACATCTTGAAAGGACAGGCTTGGCTTGCTTAGCACTTTTTGACTGTGATCCTTCATTCCTCTGTCTTGTAAATCAAAACACAGATTATACAGTCTAAAAAGGAATTGTGTGTGTTTCAGTCACTTCCTTGCAGAGCTTGTGTTGAATATTCTTTGGAAACAATTCAGGAACTTAATGTAGGGGGCTAAGTTAAATAAGTAGTCTGCCTAGGCTACCTCTCTAGTGGTAAACACTTTGAGAAGGTGATTCACAGCAATCAGAATCAGCTTCTACCTCAACTGGCTACATTAAATATTTATACACAAGTGGAATAGATATACCTCAGTTTGTAAATATTTGGTATGAGGCAATTGCTGTGGCATTGTATCTTCCTTGCTGATGCGCTAGAAGATATGAAAGGAAAAAACGGTACAGCTGTCATACCTCTTCTTAATATATCTGAATCCTCGTGGAGAGAGGGTGAACTTGTTGCATTCTGGTTAAAAAGGAACCAAAGTGTTCCTGTGCCAGAGCAGTATGAGAAGAAATGATAAATCATGATCTTATTTCTTTTTCAGATTCTGTCAGGGCTTCTCAGCTGTGTAGCATCCCTTGAACAAAGCTTATTGAAATATATAGATCTTGTTGAGAGTTATTAGTTCATTTCTTCCTCTATGCAAGACTCAATACAGGAGCATTACCTACATATTTATCTATTCAGGTTATTGATCTTTTTCTGCTTCATATTAATCTGTTGTTTTATGATACATTCACCATTAAGCAGCTTTCCCTGAGACTAACATTAAATTTGTAACAGATTCTAAGGGAGGGTCAACAAAAGCACTTGATATGAATAAGTACAGCTGAGCACTGGCTTGGGATCTTTGAAACGGGATTTTCCAACAGAAGGGTCAAATGCAGACAGACTTAGCACTGCTCCAGGGAGCTAAATTTGAAAACACTTCACTCTATCTGAGAACATCAAGGTGAATCACAAGCCAAAATCATTTCACCTTGGAGTCTGCTAAAGAAGGTACTTTCCACATACAAAAGAACATCCTTTTCCTGGTAGCATGACAATGTTATTTGTCTTACAGACCATGCTGGATTTTGTTTTTAGCCTCTTTCTGACATATTTTAGTACCATACCAGGAAGAAAACTATGGTAGAATTGCTTTGGCATACTGGATGTGTCACTTCTGTTGTGAGTACCAAAAATGGCCATGTTTACTGAAAGAGTGGTCAGGCACTGGAACAGCCTGCCCAGGGAGGTGGTTGAGTCACCATCCCTAGAGATATTTAAGAAACATACAGATTTGGCACTTCAGGGCTTGCTCTAGTGTCAGAGATTGTAAGGATTTTGTAGAGGTTTTTTGTGAGTGTGTATGGTTGGACTTTATGACCTCAAAGGTCCTTTCCAACCATAAAGATTCTATGATTCTATGATTTGCTCTATGTCATGATTGCTTATGATATAATGGAGCAAGGCAACAAAATCACAGCAAAGTTCAGCACGCAGAGTGGGTAATGGGGAATACATCTGTAATTGTCCAAGTGTCCCATCAGGTTGCGAAGATACAGTTGTCAGTGGTGCGTGGAAGTCAGATGTGTCCGCTTACACCATAAAGCTGATGCAGAACTGACATTGGTTGATGCTGCAAAGTTATCCCATCGGCTTACCTCATTTTATTCACTGAAAGAATAGAGATGGCCTCAATGCACAAGGAGATTGGAACAGCAGAAACTGCTGATGAATGGACCAAGAATGGCCAGCAGTGGTACTGGCTTTTGTAATGTGGGCTTCTTTTCTTCAGGAAGTGAACTGTGAAAATAATGTATTTCACAGCTGGCTGCACTGTCATGTGGAAATAATGCTCAGGCAGGAGCAACCAGATCTGGCTTGAAACCAGCTTTCAGTACTGAGATTTGGTATCCCATTGCTATTCTCCTGACCTCTACAGCTGTTTGACTACACAATTTAGTCAACTACCAACGACAGGTTCTCTGAGCACCATGATGTGAAAAATGAATAGTTTTCAAGAGTTGTTGATGACAGTTTATTTTTTGCTGAAGATGAATTGTTTTACTGTGTGGTCCTTTTCTGCTGCATTCTAACGCCTCATATCTCATCACTCCAGCCTACACTGTTTATTTTTACAGACATTAATTGGGTAAGTTGAAATACAGGTATCAACTGCATTCCATCATTTTACACATGAATACTTCTTGTGAGGAATTTTACTGAGTCTGCTAGATAGATGCAATAGGTCCTGAGGTCCTCCATTTTGATAGAGGGGTGCACCTCCCCATTGCGATCTAGCTGTATGTTGGCAATCTGTGTGTTGATATTCCTGCCCTCCCTGATGTTTCCAAGCCTGATATAAGCAACAAGGCTACTGTATTCCAGCCTAATGGCCTTATTAAAATTAAGCCTCTTGGGCACAGTGGGATTTTTTTGCAAAGAAGGTGCTATGTCTATGGCAAGAACTTCTCTAAGGGAACCAGATGTTTAATTCTGAATTATTCCCACACACAGCCTGTTCTTAGGGTTTATGGATAAGCAACAGTAACAAAGTAGGTGTTTTTTAATGAAGGGTCAAGCAACATTGCACATCCAGCATTGCTCACTATACTGCAATCTACACAGTCCTCTGTACGTTAACCGTGTATGCTAAAACCCTAATGTACAGTGTCCTAGAGGTTTATTGAAAAGCCACTACCAAAGAGATCCTCCTTTTTCTTCCGAACTGCAGATCTTCAGAACTCAGACACCAGTTCCCAAGCAAACACCTGAACAAGACAACCCTCACAGGGAATCCATGTTTTGGATCATTTGTACAATTATTAGCGGAAAGTAATATATGGATTTCTTAGCAATTTTTCGTAGATTAAGAACATTATAACAGCAAAAGATGTGCATGTTTGGTACCACTTTTCCTTTAATTCTTACTTCAATAAAACAGCACAAATAAGCACATCCCCTTTTCAACATTACTTCACTGATGAATGACAATGTAGACTTGGGCTTTTCAGGTTGAAAAAAAAGTATGACTGGGGATATAAAAGAAGACCATGAAAACAGGAGTATCATAAAGGACAGAAATAAGAAGTTACTCTACAGTCCCTTCTAGTACAAAAATGGAGGTCAATCAAATGAAACTAGCAAGTGGTAGGCGAAAACAAACTAAAGGCCATGATTCTTCACTCAGCATGCTATTAAACTATGGAGCCCATTCACTCCAAAATATTTTGGTTGTTAACATTTCACAGAGTTCAAAAACTGGTTGAACTCACAAAAGAATAATTTGTTTAAGGTTACTAATTAGAAAGACAACCCTAGTTCAGGAAACTTATTTCTGCATGTTGTTGAATTTCCAAATAAAATATAGTACATCTGCTCTATTCTTGTACTATTTCCTAGGCGTCTTCTGCCAGCGACAGACATTAGTCTGAACAGAACAAAAATATGTCCATTTTTCTTTTCTGGTGGAAAAAATGTCTATTCTTGTTATGTGGTGTGCTGTTTTATTGCCCTTGAAGAGACTGTGCTTTCTTTGCCCTATCTTTGGTGTGGTGTGTAGTGAGTGACTTATTTCATTTATGTAGCTAAGTGGTCATGGACTATGACAGAAAAATTGAAATCCTTCTGACAATTCAAAATTGTATCTTCTTATCCAGTTGTTTTGGGGAAAGTGGACAGCAAGCAGGACCCTTCTGGCATACCTAATGCAATACAGTGCACTGTAGACTTACCCAAACTGTTTCTGAATATACTTCCAAGATCCTAATTAACTCACCTACCTATCTGAGTCATAGAATTCAATATGGTTATAACTTAACAAGTATGCAAAATGAACTCTGCCAAACACCTCCTTTATTTTCTGTAGTTTCATAACATTAGGTGATGCTTCTTCGCCATTTTTCACATTTTGTCTTGCCTGTAGGTTGCCCTAGCTTCATATTTGGAGAACACTGATAGCCTGGGAAACTAACAGGTTTTACCTCTTTTCTCTCTTGACTGACTGGGTGACTCTTACAGCATTGCAACACTTGATTCTACTCATATGCAGATATTCATAATTTTAATAGATAAGTGCTGTAATCTGGAAGTAATTTAGTGTTTTTACTATCTGCATGTATGTTTTCAGTACTATCACAAAGCTGAACTGGAATTGCACAATAGGTGTTAATTAACTCCTGACAACAACTTTTGTAAAATAATATTCCTTATTCACTTATTAATACAAAAAAGACACAACAGGATTGTATATGGGAAATAACTTATCCAGAGTATGAAAAAAAAAGATGGCACCAAAATATGATGTATTTGTTGCAAAGAATTCACTGGAGAGATCTGAAGAAGAATTCAGTGTGATCATAGTGGCAAATAAAGTGAATGAAATTAGCTTCAACATGTTGAATAACTAAGAGACCAAAGAAGTGAGAGTGTAGGAAGATAGAATGGGAGAAAATGCACTAGTCAAAATTTGGAACGGTCATATAATTCCTGGTTTATTTTGTTGTGGAATGGAGAAAACCCCATAAATTTTAACAATACGGAAAGAAATACACTTTACATCCTGGATGCTGTGTTGGAAGGAGAAATGATGGTGGTTGAAATGATACTGTTGGCTAGATAGGCCTTTTATCCTCCATCACAGGAAAAGGATAAAAATGACTTTCAATTTAATTCTTTAAATTGCCTCTTTCTCTGTTACCCTTAGAGCAATTATGTATTTGAACATGTCATTTGAGTCACTGACTAGCTCTTTATTAAAACACACACAAGGACAAGAAACAAGGCAAAGCCAAAATTTAGAGACAGGAAGATGATAAATTTAAGCCCTGAACTTCAGCCAACAATAGAAGAACTTGTGTGTGATGTCAAATTCAGGCTTTCAAGCTGAGAGGAAAGCCTTTGCCAAAGTTTTATTCCTGAATAGGAATATTATTGGCTGCCATGGTTTCATCAGTGTCTTTGCAGAGGAATGAATCACTGATTAGGAAATGAGTGGTTTACACCTCTCTAAATTTGAAGCAATTCTAATAAGTCAAAGGAAAAAAAAAAAAA
>VXBO01000925.1:5924-22020 GCA_013400135.1 Rhinoptilus africanus | reverse complement strand
ATGCCCGAGAAGAGGGGAAGAGAACTGGAAGTGTACCACGTGCGCAATGCCATCGCCTTCCATGCGTTAATTATAACCATTATTTTTTAAATTGAGGGGGGAGGGAGGGTAAGGGGGACCGTGTGTGAAAAGGTGAACTGAAAGGCTAACGAGGGGTTCTGTGCTGAGGGACGGGGAGACTTCACCCTTTGTAGTTCTTTTCTTGCCACAGCGGGACGTAGTTAGCCAGTACTGGAGGCTGCTGGACAGGCCGGTGTGGTGGAGCTCCAGGGTGGCCGTTTTTGGGTAATCCTTTCACTGGACGGAGAAGGCATGCCGTGTATTGCACACTGACCTTGTCACACCTTGCCCACGGCAGGGGCTGCACTCCTGGGCACGCTCAGTGAGCTGTGAAATACTTCGCTCTGCCCACACAAGGCTATCCTGCACTGACAGTCCTCGCTCCGGCTGCTACCTGTGAAGCGTTCCAAGTGTTTCCCATCACTTTCGTCAGTATTAGAAGGGCTAACTCTGAGGGCTGGGAACTCCTCAGCTATGAGACGCGAAGATTGGAAAAGAGAAGAAAGAATTATTTTTTTTTATTTTTTTTTGCCTTTGTTGCTTTAATTGCAAGTGCTGGACAGAAAAGTCGACCCTTTTGTTCTTTTCAGTGAAGCCAACGGATAAACTCCTAAGCTTAGGGCTAGAAAGGACCTCGAGGGAATGACTATCCCACTCCAGCTCTGAGTGTACCAAAGGTGTCCACCACGGCTGCTCATCTAACTTCTTCTTCGTGAACGTCGCTGAGGCAGATCCTGGAGGCTGCTGAGGTAGTCTTTCCTAGTTCCTAGCTAGCCTGCAAGTGAGAGAGCTTTCCTTGCTACCTAACTTCAGTCTCCCTTGCTGTGCATTAAAGCAACTGGATATTACTGGTCTTGTCCTTGTTGAACACAGGAAATTATCTATTCTTGTTGTCCTCGTACCAATCATTGCAGATTTGAAGATGACAGGGGTCCTGTGGGTTTAGCCTTCCCTTCCATGTCTCCTCCCCGTGCGGCTCTTGCACCCACGTGCACAAGCAGAAGAAATCAGTTGCTCCCATGTGTGTTTTGCTGGCTTTTTGTGGTTGGACAACAGTGCCACTCTTCGCCGCGAGAAGGGCGCTTTTAGGCTTGAAGGGGGAATAGATTCTCTGCAGATAATTTTTTTAAATGATTTTATTTTAAGCCAGTGTTGTCCTTAGAAAGGTGCCAGATAGATGCTCTCCTGTGCGAGCCTTATGCTGTCATGCCAAAGCAGTTTCTTCCCAGTGGCACAAACAGCAGGTTTTCCCATAACTGCCATAGCTCTGATGAAGGGATGGGGTTCGGGGAGTGAGCTGACTTTCAGGAAAATCCTATGGCTTTATCTAAAAATCAGACCTGGAGCTGAATTACTGTAAACATTCCTACATTTCAGGGAGGGACCAAGAGGGAGGAAAAGACAAGAAGGATGCAGAAGACAGGCAGATCCCAAAATAAGTTGAAGGTGTTTGCTCTGTTTACATGAAGTTAGATCCCAGTTCTCAGCGTTCCTCAGGAATGGTAAATCGAGTGTTCCTCTGATTACGGGAGACGGGAAATCAGGTTTCAGCCTTCTCTGACTGTTGTTCCCCAGAGGCACACGAGGCAGAAGAGTAGACCGGGAGTGTGAGGTGGGAGTCACTGGCAGAACTGTGGGAAGGTCAAGGAAGGAGTGCAGAGGGGCAGGAGGGCACTGCCCATGTGGCGTGGGAAGTAGCGGATGACCGGGAGAGAGGTGAAGGTATGCAAGAGATGTGGACAGAGGAGTCATAACGGACAGACAGAAAACGGGGGAACAAAGAATGAAATGAGTGGATTAGGATTCCCGTTTTTCATCCTGGGGGAGAAAAAGTTGGCATCTGGGGTGCTTGGTTTTGTGCTCAGACCTCCCCTCCCCTCCCACTGCTGGGTTTAGGAGTGACATGTGTGGGACTAATCTCAGCCGTTTGTTACGTGTAGAGTTTACAGTTTAATCTGGTGATTTTACGGTTCTTTTAACTGGATTGTGGCATTTTCTTCTGTTTTTGCGCTAGTCCGGTATTGTACGAGGTAATGATGGTAGTTCTTTTTTGTGTTGGTTAGCTGCAGGTTCTTGTAAAATAAAGTTCGTACTATTTGAGCTAAATCAACCGATCAATAAAGACGCATTTGAAAATCACAGGCTGGGTCCAAAATGGGTGACTAGCATTTCTTCCCTTTGTGGGCTTGTAAATAGAGGGACAGCTTTGCCAGAACTTGTCTTTACAACTTTTTCACAGAACCCCAGATTTCCTCTGTCCTGTCTACCAGGACAAGTCACTTCTCTCCTTTTTTTTGGTTATATCCTCACATACGCACTTGGCTACGTCTTGCCACATCACCAACATGAAATTCAGATAGATTTGGGTGATGTGAGAAGGTCTTAAGGAGCATTTTGGATGCACTGAAGCATTATCTGCTATTTTAAGGCCCTGAATAGCCCCAGCCAACTGATGGGGCGCCGAGGGCACTTCCAGACCTGACTGTCCC
Source organism: Rhinoptilus africanus (assembly GCA_013400135.1). Classification (NCBI taxonomy): domain Eukaryota; kingdom Metazoa; phylum Chordata; class Aves; order Charadriiformes; family Glareolidae; genus Rhinoptilus; species Rhinoptilus africanus. The sequence continues at coordinate 19,471 of VXBO01000925.1, read as the reverse complement.
GGGCAGGGCCACAGGGCTACCCGTCACCCTGCCCATGGCCCGGGATATAGCAAAATGCCCAGGATATATTCATCAACGACCTGGATGAGGGGACAGAGTGCACCCTCAGCACGTTTGCTGGTGACACAAAGCTGGGAGGGGTGGCTGACACCCCGGAAGGCNGTCAGGAGGATGGGGCCAGGCTCTTTTCAGTGGTGCCCAGTGACAGGACAAGAGGGAACGGGCACAAACTTGAGCATAGGAAGTTCCACCTAAACCTGAGGAGGAACTTCTTTCCCTGGAGGGTGGCAGAGCCCTGGCCCAGGCTGCCCAGGGAGGTGGGGGAGTCTCCGCTCGCCCTAGTGTCTTGCGGCAGCTCGGGCTGAGGTGGGAGACCCAGCCGTGGGCAGAGGGTGCGGGGGTGGCCCTGGGGAGGCTCCTCCGTGCCTCGGGGGCCTCTAAAGATAGGAAAAGCAGGCAGAAAGAAATCCGGGAGTCTTTCAAAAGTCAGCCTGCCGTAGCGGCAGATCTGGGCTGCTTTTCCTTGCGGATATTTGTGCGCTGAGAGGGAAGGAGTCCTGCCGGGAGCTGGCAGGACCAGCAGGCGCCGTTTGCTCAGCGCCGTAACCGCGTCAGGCACCGGCAGCGCATGAGGAGGAAAAGGGATGCCTGCTGTTATCCCGGGAAGCAGTGAGAGACGCGATGCTTCTTCCACCTCCTCCTTCCTCCTCATCGCCTGTGGCTTGTGCCAGAGCTTCTCTCCCGGGCCGTGCGGAGGCTGCGGAGGAGCGAGCGTCCGCTCTCGTCCTGCTGGGCGAGGGAGTTGCTCGGGAGCACTGAAGTCCAGAATTACGACGCTGAAACTGAGAAAATAAAACTTGCTGGGCTTTCTAGAGTCTTCTCCTCCCCGCTTACAGACGTGGTGCAGCCGCCGTGTGAGCTTTTGCTGCTAGCGCTGATGGAGAGGCAGTAATTCGTCCGCGCCGTGTAAACTCAAGAGGTTTCTGTGCTCATATCCACCCTCCTGACTAAAACAAGTTCCCCGTGTACGGCAGAAGGGTGCTGTGACTCCAGACAGACGGACAGAGATCAGCTGAAAGCCTGCACTGCCATCTGAAATAATTTGAATTTCAGCTTCAACCTTCTTTGGCTGGCTAGGTTGTGGCAAGAGCTGGCTCAAGCCAAAAAAAAAAAAAAAACCCTAGTGCATATGCTTCTCACTCCCATTCCCACCCCTTTCCCAGGAAAACGATGCATCGGCGATGTTTGTACCTGCCGTGCTGCTTTGCGTGCTTGTGTCCGCGCCGTCGCTGGGAGAGGCGGCGGGGCGGCCGCATTCGCTGACGGTGATTTGCCTGGTCCATGTGTGAAACGTTCACCGGTGCTCGAAGGCTCTCACCTTTATTCCGCGGGTTATGGAAAACGGGATGGGAGCAAGGCCAATGGGAGCTGAGCAAGGGGCTCAGCTGGTTAAGAGAGGTTAAGTAATTAAAACTCTGCCTTGGTCATTATCACTGCACCTGAGATCCTCTCTCCAGTCACCCTGATGTTTCCTTTGGAAGAAAACATCCTGCTGGAGCGGAGAATAAAGGTGGGCCTGGGGTATTAGGGCCTCACAACCTCGCTGTGAAGGCTCTCTAACATAACAGGTCCCAAATCATGCTAAAAACTGACGTTTTCACTTCCGTAAAACAGCCTTGTCTGAGATGAAAGAAAGACCGATTAAAACAGAAATGAGACTACCAGAGGGAGAAACTCCAGTTCATTGCTGGCACTCAGTCTCGGATAAATCCTGCCCCAGGATGAGCCACGGCGTGTGACTAGAGAGCCCATTGCTGGCAGGACGGACCCGGGCAGAGCAGGAGCAGCCTGTGCCGCCAATCCCTAGGAGGACATTCCAAATCCCACCGTACTTGTGTTCCTGGGAGCTCACGTGAGGCCCAAAGCACAGCTCATCCCTGGATATACATGTGTCGTAGGAATTAGTATTCTCCTGAAATAGCTGGATCTTGCAGCACCTTTCTGCACAGTTAAGGATCGGAGTCTCCCTGGTTTCTCTGGCCAATATCCTGTGCATGTCGTATTGTTCTTTGGGAATTAAAAAATTGTTAATTAATGCTATAAATAGTGATACATGGAAGCCGCAGAATATAAAAATCCTCATTTTCAAGTGAGGGCATTGCTAGAACTGCATCAAGGTTGAATGTCCCGGATTATTAGCTGAAATAAAAACTGATCTAATTCACCTCCTGTCTACTTTCCCCGGGCTCATGCTGCTTAGAGGAGTCTTTGACAGAGCTCAGGACCCTGTGTAATTGTTTTGCCACAAGCCTTTCTCATCATCTGAGCAGTTTCCTGCAGCGTCTCCACACTGCTCAGGAACTTCGGGAGCTTTCAGGAGGTAGCAGTACCTTTTACCTTGAGCAGGACGTTCTCCTAGCCTCCCTTGAGCCACTTCATACAGTCAGCATTCCTCCTCATCTTTGCTAGCTTGCTGCTTTACCCCTTTGGAATAGTCCTCCATGTCGCAGCATGCCTTTAGGTGGGTGACGGTAAATTCCCGGTGTTTGCGGAGGAGGTGACTTTTGGGCCAAAAGCATCCCTGGTTCAGTGCAGCCTGTGCGTGACACGGCTGGCAGCTTTCACCAAATCTGCAGCCTGTTTCCTTCCTGCTGGAAGTCTGGCTTTGCTCTCCCAAATTATGGTGTCTTCTGCTGGTATTCACCACTATGTTCCCAAAGGCCCGATGGAGCTGCCTAGAAGCACAGGGAGCCTGCAAGAGGATGGCAACTGCCTGGGGAACTTGAGGGTGTCTCCTGACATGTTGGGGAGATCAGGAGTTGCTGGTATATACCCTTGTCAAGTAGAGTTTTCCTTCTCGACCTTTTCTTCAGCTTGTAGCTGAGACTGGCTCTGCCTCTCTTCCAGTATCCCATTATTCCTCCAGTAGCGCCTGCCCTTTTCCCCCCTCAGGGTGCAGCAAGATTAGCAGGAAGAGAAAGCTTTCCTTACCTTTTGATGTCATTGCCTGCCCAGCCACCTTCTCTCTCATGAGAGAAGGCCGGGATGTGCTTTCATGCAGCAGCGTCACCTCCCTCCCTTACCTGGGGTTTGCAGACCGCTGCCAAACGTACAGCGAGCAGGGCTGGAAAGATACCAAATAGGCGAAATCATTGCGTACCGCTCCCACAACAAACACACATCTGTGAACACACCACCTGGACCACACGCGCGCAAATGTAAGCTACGTCCCGCACCTTCTGCTGGAAGTACCGTGCCGTGTTCACCCCGGAGACACTGGTACACGCCTGCGCCTTTCCTGCCACACCGCACACTGCACTAAAGATGCCTGCGCCTTCACATGCAGCAACCGCCCGCCCGCGTCACGGTCGTCGCCGCCGCGTCAGAACGCGTGCTGTGCCTTCAGTTGTACCCTGCGCCGCGGCGAAGTTGCACGCATTCCCACGACACGCTGCTGAAAGCCTTGCGCTTCCTAGACTGAGCCCTATGGCTCAGCTAATAGCTTATAGCTAAGCTGATCAAGTATGGGTTTGGTGATCAAGCAGTGAGGTGGGTCAAGAACTGGTTGAAAGGCAGAAGTCAGAGAGTCGTAGTCAATGGGGCAGAATCTAGTTGGAGGCCTGTGACTAGTGGAGTCCCTCAGGGGTCGGTACTGGGACCGGTGTTGTTCAACATCTTCATCAACGACCTGGATGAGGGTACAGAGTGTACCCTCAGCACGTTGGCTGATGACACCAAGCTGGGAGGAGTGGCCGACACCCCAGAAGGCTGTGCTGCCATTCAGAGGGACCTGGACAGGCTGGAGAGCTGGGCGGAGAGGAACCTGATGAGGTTCAACAAGGGCAAGTGTAGAGTTTTGCATTTGGGGAAGAAAAACACCATGTCCCAGTACAGGTTGGGGGCTGACCTGCTGGAGAGCAGTGTAGGTGAAAGGGACCTGGGGGTCCTGGTAGACAGGAGGATGACCATGAGCCAGCAATGTGCCCTTGTGGCTAAGAAGGCCAATGGCATCCTGGGCTGCATTAGAAAGGGTGTGGTGAGTCGGTCAAGAGAGGTTCTCCTCCCCCTCTATTCTGCATTGGTGAGGCCACATCTGGAGTATTGTGTCCAGTTCTGGGCCCCTCAGTTCAAGAAGGACAGGGAACTGCTTGAGAGAGTCCAGCGCAGAGCCACAAAGATGATGAAGGGAGTGGAACATCTCCCTTATGAGGAAAGGCTGAGGGAGCTGGGTCTCTTTAGTCTGGAGAAAAGGAGACTGAGGGGTGACCTCATCAATGTCTTCAAATACCTAAAGGGGGAGTGTCAGGAAGATGGAGAGAAGTTGTTTTCAGTGATGACCAGTGACAGGACAAGGAGTAATGGATGTAAATTGGAGCATAGGAGATTCAAGAGGAATATCAGGAAGAATTTTTTTACTGTGAGAGTGACAGAGCACTGGAACAGGCTGCCCAGAGAGGTTGTGGAGTCTCCTTCACTGGAGACATTCAAAACCCGCCTGGACGCGTTCCTGGGTGATATGCTCTAGGTGACCCTGCTCTGGCAGGGGGGTTGGATTAGATGATCTTTCCAGGTCCCTTCCAACCCTATGATTCTATCTTGCAGCAAATATGGAAAACAAACGAGGCTGAGGGTGTTCACCTGAGGTACGTGCAATCCGAATGTCGGTAACGGAGCGAGCGATATTCATCGCGTGCTTAGAGTACGGTTTATCTCCCCACACAGATGGCAGGTTTGGAAAACAGTGCATCAAGGAAAGAAAAAGGAAGATGCGTGTGTACACTCAACACGATGTTTTATAGGCCTGAAATACAGCCACTTCGGCAAGGGGAGTGTATACAGGCAACCAAGAGAGAAATACAGCAAAATATAAGCCTTTGCGTACGGTCTTTCACCCAGCACTTCGGATGATGGACAAACACACATCGTGCGCTAACTATTCAGCGCAACTGGAGCCAACAACCGTCTGTCAAAAAGGGTGACTAAGAAGCGGAAAACAATAGGGAACCACGGGATGGAAAAAAATGCCCGGTCATGGGCCTCAGGTGGTTGCAGAAATGCTTGCAAGGGTAAAAGTGGGAGCGAGAAAAGAACCTCGAGAGAAGGTATTGCAGTCTGCAGGCACCAACTGCCTCTTATCCGTGGGGTGCGAGGGATGCCAAGAAAGCACCAGGTCATAGGAAACCTTGGAGGAAAGGAGCGCACTACCGACAGCCGTATCTCAGAGGTGAAGAAACAGCACTCCCTCTTCCTCTGTCCTTTGATTGAAGGTGAAAATCCGAGGTCGGAAAAGCAGGCCCCTTCTGACTAGGGCTGGATTGGGCTGGGAGAAGAGGAGGCAGGCAAAACTGGAGTATCAGCGGTTTGTAGAGTGCCGATGGAGGTAGCAGCCTGGTGGAGCCGGGTGTGGGACAGACTAGTGAAAGGACTGCGGGATGTGAGTGAACCTAGCAGAATTGTGTGGGAAACCCAACGCCGGAATAACACAGTGGCTCCGAGACAGGAGTGAAAAGATAGAGACAGCTTAAATTAATGCCAAAGGTGTTGCAGAAAAAGCCCCTCCTAGATTAGGTGGGTGGTGGCTCCAACCTGTGCATTCCGACTGCTGTCACTGCCAGTAGAATAGCGGCTGCGAAGCTGAGTATGGGGTGAAGCCGTGGTTATTTACCCTCCCATCTCTCTATCTAGTCCCTTCGTGCGCAATTACAGCAGCCGTCTGAGCTCCCTGTGACCATTGTGCTACCTCAGTGCTATCAATTAGCCTCTTTGACCCTGGGCAGGCAGTGGTATGGGACATCCTCAGTGCTTTTGGCTGACATCAAGCAGGAAATTCGTGGCGGAGCGAGGGATTGAACGGTTATCACAGGGATGGTCCTTCTTTTTCTTGAGAAGCATTCTGAAGCCAAGAGCAAACCGAGCATATAATTAAAGGAGCGGTGGCACCGCGCAGACACAAAAGGCAATAGAGTCAAATATTTAGGAGAGAGCAACTGGAAGACAACGGGCAAAACAAGTCTTTTAGAATGACAGCCAAGAAAGGCAGGGGTCAAGCTGCAATGCACTATGTAAAAATGATGGAGAAGGTGCTAACGCAGATTAGAATCTGAAATAAGTATTTTTCCATTTTACTGTGGTTGTTCAGATGTAACGCTGGGATATTTCAGGTCTCGCTCACACTTCATTCGTCCCGAGGGGCGTGCAACACAAAATGAGCAGTGAGAGGTCTGATCATAGCTCATTACTTTGCATTTCATTACTTCACATTTACACAAGTTCTATACGACAGCCTCAGTCCTTTCAAAATTACTGATCTATTCGCCCTCACAGCAGCCCAGTGGGGTAGCCCTTATTGTCTCCAGCCTGCTGTTGGGGAAACTGAGGCACAGAGATGTGGGCTGGCCTGCCTCAAAGCCGTGCAACGAATTATAAGCAGAGTTAGAAAAAAAAAACCTCGTCCCATTATCTCTGGCACTTCCAATCATAGGATTATACTCATTGCACAGCGAAATTTGAAATACAGGTTCTGTATATTCACATTATCTTTCGTTAAAGAAACCCCTCATCGTCTTTGGGAACACAGCATTGTAACGTTTTGATGTTCTGCCATTTGTGGACTGGAAAAGCTTGGATTTCTTTGCCACAACCAGCGAGAAGAAGGGAGCTCCTGCTCTTGACGTACTGCCAAGAAAACCCTGCCAAATGGTCTTTGAGCAACAGCTCTCTTCAAAGCTCATTGACACATCTATCAGTGCCTTCTTTCTCGGGAACAAAAAACAAATCACAGTGCAAGCCTGGGGGAAAAAAAAAAAAAAGTTCGTTTTCTTCTTGTGTTTTGCATTTTGTTGGATTTTCTGGCAACTTACAAGTGTGTAGTATCTGTTCTTCTATTTTATTATGAACATGTTTCATAACATTTGCAAAAGGATTCAAATGACTTAGAAGCCTCAGTGTAATTTTGAAAGAATTTAGACGTTTAGCTCTAGATCTTCAGGGCTGAAGTCCCATTAGCTCTAGAAAATGCTGCAATAAATGCCACACTGTAGGCACAGACTTTCAGTAATATTTTGGGTTGGATTATTTTTAAAGGCATCGTCACATGACAAAGCAGAAAGAAAACATTGCGTTTTTGAAACCATATAGCTATATGCATCTGTGGTTGTCTAAATAAAAATCAGACATGAGAGAGAGACTTCTGGAAATGTTATCCTTTTGGGATAGCATTTTGGGGGGGGGGGAAGGCATTTGAAAATCTATACGTTTGCTGTGGATGTCATGGAGATGAGTGTTAGCGTGTTTCACTGTTAGAGAAAAATCTCATTTACTTTCTTGGCCTCAGAAGAGGAGAAAGCACTTATCCCGCGGTGGAGATTGAAGGCCGTACAGCTACCTAATAAAACGGAGAGGCTTTATTAAGTTAACATCACTGCAGTGACCGAGATATTTTCGCTTCTTATAAAAGACTTCAGCTTATTTTGCCTCAAGGATGTCCTCTCCATTTCCCCAACTCAACCACAGGGGAAAATACCTTTTATTAAAACTTTGACTATTACAGAAGGCAGAACCGAGTGCCTATTGGGACAAAATTCTGAGCTCCGGAAAAATCACAAAGCTGCTAAAGCAGATTCTTATTTTAGCATATTCATATAATCTATGTTAGCGTATTCTTTTACTGTTATATTCTCGTATTTTTCCAGAAAGAAGACAAGACATCGAAGTAGTACACCCCAGGTAGCAGGAGCTGGGATTTTCTGTAGTGCACTGATGCTTCCCCTGCCTCGGGCGTCGCAAGTCAGTTGCTCCCATCTCATGGACATTTCCTTGTCTTCCTGCAGTTGGTGTCGGGTTTTCCAGACTACAAAAATCTCCTTGAAGTTACCTCCCTGCAACGGATTCCTGGGCAGAGTCTGCCTCACAGAAAGGATATGAACACGCCGCCTGGTGTGCAGCGTATTCTTGACCCAGACAATAAAGAAATAAATTTAAAAGGAAAGCAAGTTGTGCTGGGCCGTTGAGGGTGAGGTAGCCACAACTCAGTGACCTCAGAGCTCAGATTTATTCGCTAAGGGAGATGATATTAACAGGTGGCTGGCAATTTCTAGCTATGAAACGCACACTCACGCACTCTTTGCAGAACACACACCCAAACCAAAATCCCAACCGAAAACGCCAGTATGACTGTGAGTGGCACCAGGGACTCGGGGCAACACCGCTGTACTGAGCATAACTGGCGGGGTTTCTGTAAAAGGGGGCTGCCACGTGTGGGAGCAGCCGGTGAGCTGCCCCGTGCCTGTCACAGCTACTTCCAGTTAACTCCCAAACCGGGGGGAACAGCCCATGGTGCTCCAGAGACCTCAACCCGTCGGACCAAGTCAGAAGATCGATGGCAGAGCACGTGGCACCCCTCCTCAAAGAGATTTAAGGAAGAGCAGCATCCGCAAAGAGGAGGAGATACGTGAGGAGACACATGGAAGAAGAGGTTGATGGGGACACGGCTGGAGATGCGTCCCTGTAAGGAAAAGCTCCGTCCCAGAGCAGGGACACCCCCAAAAGCACTGCAGCCTGTGGGTGTCCCTCACCAGAGCAAACCAAAATGAGGAAAATGCATGAGCCGTCAGAGAGAAACCATTATGTTCCGACCTCTCCTTTCACTGTCCATCACATCCCTGAAGGAACTGAGAGAGCCTGAGCCCAAGGTGTGGGAAAACCAAGAGAAGTTGGGGCCAGGAAGGGGTGGGGGGAGCAGTGCTTGACTGAAGATGAGCTGGAAAAACAGGAGGAAACGTGTTTCCCTAAATGTTTGTTTGTTTACTTTCTCTTTTTTTTTCTCAATATTCAAATCAGCAATCAAAAGTTTGTGCCGCTTGGCAATAAATTAAATGTAATAAAGTTCCCCAAGTCAAGACTGCTTTGGCCATGACAAGTGTTCTTATTCCCGACGGTAAAAGTATCCGAGACCTGCCTGGTGGCCCAGCTTGTACATGTAGCCATTCCCTCTCAAGCTTAGCCTTCTGGATGACACCATATACATCTGTGGATGTCGTTCCTTCCCTCAGAGACTATTGTTTTCACTATTTATTGCTGCCTGAGATGGCCAGCAAGTCATCAATTATCTCATTTTCAGGTCAGCCCAGGCTGCTTTAGTTTTCTCCATATGTGAAGCAAATTAACGGTCTTTTCTGGGGGTCACTAAAACAGTTACAGGGGTTACAAGGATGTAAAGTTGTCAAGAGTTCCTCTGTGTTTCTTATTTCTTTCTGTCGCGCACCTGAATCATTTAGAACAGGGCAGATGTAGTTCAGAGCTTTGGGTCAGCTTTCCCCATAACACCGACGTGCGCTTCCCTTGGTTTTCCCAGTACATACCAGAACCACCTGAAGCGTTAAAGCTGGCGAAGCAGTTCAGGTCTCGTTTTGGTCTGAGTGATAGTTTGGGGTAAGTTTCACCCCGTGACAAGCCTGGCCTGCATTCCCAAAGGATCTCAAAGCGATCTGCAGAGATTGATGCCAAAACGGTCATTCTCCTTATGGAAAGAGCTGCTCTTTGAGCTGCATAAAAAAAAATCAAAGGTCAACTAGGTAACGGGTAGAAAAAATAGCAGAATAACACCAGGTCTCTGAAGCAGGAGGTGGGGGAATCCTATCTGCTGAAACTGGGTCGACACTTCCATAAGCTCATCCACTTTCAGAAATACCGAGGATAATTCACTATTATTCATAGTTTGAAAATAATTTTCTCTCTCCAAATAGCATGGGGTTTGATTGGAAATATGAAAGATAGAAGGTATGCCTCGGGTGGGAGTTTTGAAAGGAGAAGAATGGGAGGCTAGATTATATCATGAAATAACAGTAAAATTGCAGATGCTGGCTACAGTCTGGGGGTTGTGTGTTTTCTGGGGAGTTTTGTACTGCCTCCGAAAAAAGTACAGAAAAAGAGCCAGGGTGAAGTAACCTAACCCAGTGTAGGTGAGACAGAAACCTCCCAGTTTTCCGCTTTCAGACAATTGTTATCATAAGCATTTTCCATTAAAAAAATCATGTTTCAGTCAAAACCCTCAAATCTCCACTGGAAGATAATTACGTAAGATATTTATTTGCCTGCCTGATGGAGTGTAGGAGTTGTGAACCTCCAAAGCGTAGAGCAAAGAGTATAAAGTTATCCAATGGGAGAGACTGGGCAATGTTAGTGCAGGACCCCAGACCACACCATGAAGTAGGATTCACTGCTATCAAGTTTAGAGGCCGTAACCAAAACTTGACTCTCCTGGGATTAGAGTGTAAAGGAGAATAGTCTTATCCTCCCATCCAGGTAACGATGCCAGTAACTAATAAACTCCTCTGGACCAAAGAGTGGCAATGAGTCTCTACAGGACAGGAAAGAGCATCAAAGGAGACATAAAGGATTATACACTGGAAGAAAAATATTAGATGCTTGATCCTGCTTTCCCTGGCACTACCCAAGAGCTTTGGTTGGGTTTCTTTGACTGCAGCCTCTGCATCCAAAAGCAAAGACAAGATACGTCCATGGCCCTGAGATTGGTAGAGTTGCACAGAGGCAAATGCCAGTAACATCTTGCCTTGTCTGTAAGCACCAGCCTAAAATATCTCTCCTTCTCCAGCATAAGAACAAGTAATTTGATAAAAATCAGGTTTCCTTTATGGTAAAGACTGTTCCTGGAGTCCACAACACTTTTTTAACATAGCAAAATACATTTGCATCAAAATACGTGGGAATCGCTTCTGTCAAACCTGTGCGTTATTAGTAAGTGTGACTCAATTTTTGTACAAGGAGATATGAATAGATTTTGTAATGTTCTCATTTCATTATAATTTGCAAAGAAAAGCAGAATTAATTGACAGGTCTGATTCACCTATGTATGTTACAGCTAACAAGACTCTGGTCAAGGAGTAATAAAAAAAAAAAATTAAAAGGAATGAGTGTAGCCTTGTGCTGAACCAGAGGAAGAACAATGAAAAGAAATTAATTAAAAATACCAAAAGTCTGCGGAAATATGATGTTTAATTATAAATGTAATTCAAATAAATTACTCAGTTTGGGTTGATTTGCTGTTGCCGAGCATATTTTAAAGATTCCAAGTGCTGAGACCTGCCAGGTCTGTCAGAACAGTGCTCCTTCACATCTGCTGCTGTAGGAGGTTGATAAGCCAGGGTTGGTTTACGCACACGGTATTTTCTTCTTGTTTCCAAAATAGCCTGATAAAATAACACCGACTCTCTGAAGTTCGCAGCTGAAAATCAAGTTGAAATTTCCACCACAAGCCAGAATCGTGAGCAGCGGAATAGATATGTCACCCTTCATATCCAAAAAGGCTGGCAAAACTGAAGTTCTTTATTTCCAAGCAGAAACTCTGCTCCTCCTCAAAGTCCAGTGAAAACATTCCTTCCCTTTCTTGGTGGGAGTCGAAATGAACCCAAGAAAGCTTTGTGGCGGTTGTCTGCAGTTCTCTGTTACAGATGCTTCAGCCTATGGATGGGGCCCCACTCCTTCAGTTCCCATTTCCCTCATCGTCGTACACATCAGGCTGGAAAATGCTGTTGAGAGGTGATTAATATCGGAATTTAGAGTGGGTAGGTCCTACCTGGGGACAGCCGCCTTAAAAGAATATAAAGCAAAGTGGCTGTTTCTTTGCTTTTGTGCTCTCGGTAGACCCAGCTGGGAAATGATGCAAGATTGAGAAAGGCAGCTGGGAACTAGATGGAAAAACCATGTTCTGATTGAACTGATATTTCATGACAGGTCTTGTTGGCCAGCAAAGGAAAAGATAGGAGGCGCTTGGCTGGGTCTGACGTATGTCACTATGGCAGGGTGCATAGTCCTCAAAACCTCATCCATTGAAAACCACTGAAAAATATCGGAGATTATTAATAGATGGTCGTTAGCGGCTCCTGAGAGCATCCTCCCCTACATTTCCAAGCAACCACCTCTTCAGCGGACGGGTCTGCCCAGCGTTAACTCTCACAGGTGGTCCGAAAAAGCCAGATCACAGTGAAAATTTCTCTTCAGTCTTTGTGATTAATATTATTAAACAAAATAGACTACAGATCCAAGTTCTTTAAAAAGAACTGGATTATCTAAACGTCCCCCCCTCCCCCGTCCATAGAGTAGATGAGAGACCAATTTCCCATCTCCCAGATGTCCCCCGGCAGCACAATTCTTGCAACAATAGCACCCAGGTAACTGCTTTAGAGCAGAGATGAACTAAACTTCCATAAATCCTTTTTTGCGGCCCACCATCCCCTGGGTGAGGAGCTCCTTTTCTCACTATAGCGCTATCTTTCCCACGCCACTACCACCTTAAAATGCATTTTTAACTCTGTGCTCCCTGAAGTACTGGGGACTGAGGGTCATACGCTGTTTCCCAGCCCCCGTTTCCATCTCTCTGACAACCAGTGGAGCACGTCAGCAATTCCCAGTGCCTTTGAGAGAAGGCCGTGCTAAAATACTTAATTTTGTCTTAGTATGTGCAAATACTGGTTTTCATTCCAGAGCCCGAGTAATTTCCCACCCCTCCAGTGCTGTCAGTATAGTTGATGGATCTAATAGCTGATTATGGAAAATTCACAAGTGATACAATGCGTAGCAGTGACCCAAACCCATTCCTTTCATTCCTCAGACTCTACAGGGAGAACAGGGCACAGATTTCACGTACTGAAAAAGGACTCGTGTATTCATGGGGTGCTACCGTACGTATCAAAGAGGAGAGTGCTCCTCAGAGGCTGAAACAGCGCCCAGATGAGAAGAATTCACGTGCCAAGAATTCATCATTCGGGAAGAATTCATCCTGCCTGGTTTGCTTTACATTCTGCTAGGAAGAAAGACAGAAAACAACCGTATTTATCAAAAGGTATTTGAATCATCTCGGCTGTTTTTCTCACATGCTGTGTCAGTCTTTGTAACTCAAAGTGAATACCTGTCGAAGAAAACTACTGAACACACAGGAGTAACGTTTGCAAGGTGTTTATTAATTGCAACTGATTACACTTTTAAAATAAACTTCTTTTGCTTCCATGCAATAAGCACAGTCATGGAAGAGATCTCCGGTTGAGAGCGACTGGCAGGGTACCATGTAGGGCCGAAACTGCTGCTTGTTCTTTATCATAAGGCACAAAAAAAAAAATCCCAGAAGACTGCTGTGATGGCTGCTGAAAATTTCTAAATCCTTACAAGGCAATCAAGATGAGTATTTTGCCAAGCAGCAGGGCTACAACTACTGTAAGATTTTTTCTCCAGTATGTTCCTAGGGAAGNACTAGTAGTAGCATGATTTTTCTCTACCTCGGTGATGGGGAGTTTGCCTCAGAAAGCCCTGTGTTCACAAATATGATCTAGTCCTTATATACGTGGCGAAAGGAACAAAGGTCTTCTGTTCTGAGAGCAGCCTGCTGTCTTACGCGATCCTCTTTTATTTGAAATCTCAAATTGGAAGACGTCTTTTATTGCTCACTTTTCTAATCTTACTACAGAAGGCCCATAAAGAAATGGTCTGTTGTTTCCTTCTCTGAGTTGTCTTGGAGTTTAGAGGTATTCAGCACG
>VXBO01000924.1:57142-131851 GCA_013400135.1 Rhinoptilus africanus | reverse complement strand
TCTATGATTCTATGATAATATGTGTCTGTGATCAAAAGCTTGGAAGGTTTATATGACCTGTACCTCCCTATATTGTTATCTCTAATAACACACTTCATATTTTGAGGTAAGGCCATGTCTACCTCACAAATCCATGTTACAGGAGATACAGGAGATACACTCCCTCCTTCTCATTCCACCGTGGGAATCCATAAATTGTAACAGAGCTACAATGATTTTCTCATCATTTCTAATACAGTTGGTCAATAAGAGGTACTGTTTCTCACAATGCTTTCAAGCACTCTACTCATCATTTTCTGCTGTTCCTAAAAGTGTCCAGCTAAGTTAGGCATTGAACTCAGCCTGAAAAGAAAAAGGCATTTGGTCTCTGTGCAGCTCCATGGGCCATTTCTTTAAGGTGCTTGGAATAAGAGTGGTAGTTCTTGATGACCTGGGAATCAATCCTCAGAAGGTGTCTACTGGATTTCCCGCCATTGACTGAAATCCCTGTGACACTCACAGCATTCAGACACTGCTGAGAGCCTGTGAAGCAAATGGAAAGAAAACAAAACCCAGCCCAACCACCATGAATTGATAGTCTTTAATGTAAGGTATTGGCAGTTCATATTGCATTTTCTATAATGCATATAGAAATTGCTTATATACTATTGTGCTAAATTTGAGACATTAGGTAGTTATGAAGCTATTTTGCAAGGCTATAGCTTAGCCAAAGGGCAAGGATATCAAAACATACCATTCAACTCTGACATGGTGGGAAATGAACTAAAATATGAGTAAAGTGCGAGTAAAAGTGAGTGCTGAAGGAGTACCTGGTGGGGCTTAGGGTGCTATAGTCAAAAGAAAAGGTCTCCTTGCTCTCCTCCTTTGCAGTTCCCTTGGTCCCTTGGCACAACTCATCTAAGTGAAGGGCCAGGACTTGTCCCTGATGGCTGCAGTGGAGGATATAGCCTTTGTCCCACCTTTCCTACAATTCTTTCTCCCTTCTCGCTTGCATCTTCCCCTGTTCTTCCCCTTGCCCCAAGCCTTCCTGTCAGGACAGGGGCCCCAAAGACCCTGCTCAGCCCCTACCCAGCCACCTCCAGCCCTCCCTTCCCAGGCCCTCACACACTGGTTTCAGGCTCCAGGCAGCTCTGTAAAATAAATTTATCACATAGCATGCAAAACCTCACTTTAACAGTGTCATTGGACATATCTTATGTTCCAAACAACTCTTCCCATCATCCCTGTCAAAGATTTCCCCAACTCCTCAGCAAGGCTTCGTGTAATTACATATGGGTATGATGCGTGGTTTGACTATTTCCACTCTTTTTTGCCATTAGCCACATATTTGCTTGAATATTGAATTAAGAAATCATATGGATCCAATTAATGGCAGCAGCTTGTAGAAACAAAATCAGCATGATCTAATCACTTCTGCCTGATTCACATATCAATATTTTCTCAAAACTTGGAACTTATGAAAGTTTATTAAAAATATCTTTTTAATAATAATTCAATATACAAATATGTAAGTAATTTAGGAAAAAAAATAATAAATGGTTGCTAACAGGAATACAAAATCAAATAATGTAATTTTTGCTTTCTATAGAAGTGTAAAAGTACGGTTTTGGAGAGAAAATAATTCAAAAGTGGCACTGTATGTCCTAAAATTACTATTTTCTTTATTAAAAATTAGGATGAACTCTTAATACTTTTAAACAAGCTCATTTAAAAACAAAAAAGTCTCCAAAATTTTTAAACCAATGTTGTTTGTCTTGAATCATCTAGTTACATTTTGTACTCAAAAAACTTTCATCATTCAATCATTCATAGTTTTAACTAAAAAATATTTGACTCACAACCTAAACACATATTCCGTTTTAATGGAAAGAAATCTAAGTATCTCCCATACAATACACTGAACCAAGCTGACACCCAGTTGCTTCATTTTCTATCAAATATTTAACTACATCATAATATACTTTGGGAATTTAAGCTGGTTTCAATTTGAAAAGGGGTTGTTCTGCACATGCAGTTCTGCTTATGACCTAATGAAACACTGATTTTTATTTAGCTGGACAAGTTCCCTACAAAGGCATATGTTATGAATGTGGATACAATTAGCACAATAAAAGAAACTTAGCATTAGTAGCTTTTGTCTGAGTAAATGAAAACAAAATTCTACTTCTGGAGAGAGAAAAACATTTCAGTCTCACTTGCACTTTTCAAATCTTTTAAATCTTATTTATTAATTTACTTTTCTTTTCAATATAATACATACTCGACTCATGTCACTGTTATAATTCTGCACACACACACATCTGAATATAAAAGCCTTTGCTTACAAGCACATCTTGAGCAACACTGGTGTTTTTGTCCAAGAAGAATACCTACTGTAGGGTAGCTGTTAGTATTTAGCCCTGTCATACGCTTTATTAAATACAGACTCCTGAATTACATTATTTTGATCTTAGCAAGGAATAAAATGAAGTTAGACTGCCCCTGCTGCTTTTAATGTTAAATTCCCTTTTGTGTCTAGTCTAGAGGCATATTTAAGTGCCTTTTCAAATCTGGAGAAAATTTCAGACTGAAAAAAAGAAAAAATAAGACTAACAAATTCCCTTTTAGAAGGCATTTTCTGTGGACACAAAATATTTTGCAAACATTTATATTTTGCTAAAATATACTTTTAATCAAGAATAAATTTCTGGCATTAGGAGGATACTCTAAAGCTACATTTTCACAATATAACATAATTTTGAAAAATTTTCTCTTACAAGTTCAAATATTTTTTGTACCATTTCATATATATAAAATTAAAGGGTGAAAGAATAAGAAAACAGTGCTGTTGAAACAAAACAGTTCTGTCCATTAACTTGAAAAATCCTTTCTAACTGAAGTGTTTCAAATTTCTCATTTCCAATTCAACTTGGAATAAAGCCCGAAAGTCAAAATCTCTTATTCGCATATGCAACAGAATTTTCTTACTCTTGACAGCTGTAATCCCAGTGCAAAGGTTTTTTAAAGGTTTGTGGACTTAAAAGAAGATAAATACACCCCAGGTGTCCACATATCATTTTCCTTCATTAAGAAAAGCAGTATAGATCTGCTTAAGAGGCTCACATTTTCAGTCCTGTTCTGTGGAAGAACAGGAGAAAGATCTTTAGCAGTGAGATTTCTAACACAGTTTCCAGATCAAAGTAATTTGGATGATCTTCAAAACTTTTGGATAGCTTTGAAGCTTGACTATCATTACTTCGTATTGTCCATTTGCACCCAGAGGACATTGTGCATTGCTGAAATTATATATAATAGTATATAATTAAAAAATTAGCCATTGATTTTTAGTTATGCCTGTTAGAGACACTGATATTTAGATAGATACATTAAATATAATAAGTATTCCACAGAAATATTCTAAGCACATAAAGGCACAAAAAAAAGGTCTTCTTGAGAAGCGGAGCTGTAAACACTTACTAAACTAGGATATAGCATCACTTTTTCTTCTGCAAAACTTCTGAGGCTATTTCTGATTAAGAGTCATCACAGATTTTATTTCAGACTTGAGCTGTTTCATAGGAGTTTAAGGGAACATGTTGCATGAATTCTCTAGAGACTCATAAATGCCTCTTCACACTGAGTTAGTTTGAAGCAAACAATACCTTTGCCTCAGAAGCAAGTCTTAAAATAAGCATCTGTTTTCTAGTGTGATCTCAATGTGGTTTTACGTGTTGCTCTGTTTTATTCTGTATTATGAAAACATTTGACACAAATTAAAGAAAAATTATCTCCTGCTGTTTAGCAAGTTACAGGGGTCATTGATAGTGACTAGTACCTTGTCATAAACGTCTAAGCAGTTTATGCCAGTGAAACCATGGTTGTGGGCCCTTGAAGTTGGTAGGTGGGACAGTTAGGGTTGTGAAACGTGGGCACCAATTAAGTCAGTCAGTGGAAGGAGAGACAAATGTTCTCTGGATAAAATCAGTGTACAGGGAGAAGGAGAGCATCCATTTTTGGGGGGAGAGAGATGGGCATAATAGCAGAGCACAGCAGATTGTTTTTTTCAGCTCCTTCCTTCAAAAGGCTTTGAAGGAGTGAGAACTGAGGTGGCTCTTCCAAGTGGGGAGCTGATCAGATAAGAGAGATGAAAGAACTGACTTCACTAAGAGCAAAAGAGACACCAGAGGGGAAAAAAATAGCTCCTGGTGAAGGAGATAGTGCTGAAAGTGATAGTTGAAAGGGATGGACTTCACAGAGGCGACCGGCAGGAAAGGTAGACCCAGCAACTGCAGCCTAACAATAGAGTGATGGCGGGGGCGGAAACTGCTTAAGGGATGTGAGGAATCACGGCAAATGAGATGTAGGAGACTGGGCAGCAGAGTGAAAAAGAGCTGAAGAGTTTGAAAGGCAAGGAGTAAAGAGGAAAAAAGATCTGAATACAGAGTGTTATCAAAGAGAATGTCATCCGCTAAAAACCTAGTGGCTCAGACAAGCCAGTGAGAAAACTTATGTTGTTAAAACAATGTTGTGTATTTATTATCCACAAGATATAACCTGCTTCATTAGAAGCTTGTCATTGCTGTTTATGAAAATAGTAATAATGCTTTTAGCCCTGGATCTTACAATATTGAAGGCCCTTTCCTTGCTCCTTAGACAAAAGAATGCACAAAAGAATTGCACAATGCAGTGCATGGAGAGGTATTTTCAACCCTGTAGAGCAATCCTAATCCCAAATAAAGTCAACGGGGAGGGCAGGACACCCCCTTCCTATGCAAAGCATCAAGCACTGAGCTAACCCCTTACATAATTAATTTGGTGAGACATAATCGCTTTGCCCAGCCCAGCGCAAGCAAGATTGTGGATGCCCAGGGGCTCCTGGCAGTGTTGGACCCAGTGGCTGCTCTTTCCAACTGGAGCAGGTAGCTGGAACTGGCTGCAGTTCACAGGGACTTCACCAGCCCCTGGATCAGGCTCCAGCCACAGGGGGCTCCAGCTTGAAAGGAAAACACTAAGATTAGAGGGACAGTGCAGATGGGAGAAAGATTATGATGTTGCAATGAGGTAGAAAGTTTTTATAGAAGAAAAGGGGAAAAGAGGATGAGAAGAAACAAAACCTGCTCTCCAGTTTGTTAGCTCTCTGTTTTTCTTAAAATCACAACGAAAAGCCAATTCTTTCCTTTTCAGTTTTCTCTTTGTGTCAAATTCCTTCAGTTTTTCAGTTTTTATAGATAGGTACATCAGTCTGCATAAAGTGGTTTCCTGGATATGGTCTGAAAAACCACTTATAATGATACATCTTTTCATCTGAATGAAATCCATTTGACAAGTTTAATTAGAATTAGTATATTTCTGTAAGATAATTACATTGAATATATAGATTTCATACAGAAATCAAAGGATTCAGAATAAAAATCTTTTCTTCAACATATTTTTTATATGATGACCAATTTTTCAGTTCTTTCTATTTCTTTGGACAGCCTGTGTTCACAACTCAGATGACTCAGAGAAATGGGGTTTATCTTGAGATGACTTTTTGAAGCTGATGCGCTGCTCCAGGATGAGTGTTACTGTTACTGTGCAACTGATCTCCTCCTGTTATAGAGCTACAGTTAGACCTACCCAGGAAACATCTATGCACATAATTTATGCAACTGCCTGCAATGAGATGACTCAGGTGTGTACTGATAAGTATATACACACTCACCAGGAACTTCAGTGACTTTGAACATAAAGCCAGATTCTCCCAAACTCTTTCAAAACCTTTTTTAAAAAAACATGCCATAGGGAAATGATGACTGATTTTTCACTAAGCCAGGAATTTTCCCTTATTCTGTTTTGCTTCTGCAGATGATAAGCATAGTAATAGAATATGCCACGATAGACAAAGCCTTTTTATGCTGATTCACAAATACGGTTAATGGCAGATTCTTCCTCAGAGAATTCCCTCCTAAGGTTTACAATGACTGAGCATATAAAGATTCAGCTGTATTTTTAATCATCCTAAAGAAAGGATTAAACAGATGTTTGCAAGAAGCCGTTGCCACACACACAGACATAGTCTAAGCCATTAGCTATTTTGTACATCATTTGCACAAAAAACCTTTAGACTATGAAAAAATCAATGATTATATCCAGTGCTGCTGCAAGTTAATAAAAGTAGTATGCCATAGGAGATACAGTTATCCCAATTTTAATGATTTGACCCTCAAAGATCACACAATGTAGGTTAATTGCACATAAGCACAAAACTAATCACATTTTTCATATTTACCAGAAAGCCCAGTCCCACATCTAGTGACCATTCTCTAAATTGGGGACAAAAATCTGGAGTACTCAGAACTGAGAGGAAAAAGGCCACCAACCCAGTGCTTTTCCTGACACCATGTTGAAATCAAGGAGCACTGAGGAGGAACTGGCACAGACTAAATGCTGAGGGAACAACCTGGCACGTGCAGTCAAGGAGTATGACTTCAGAAAAGGAATGAGAAAACTTTTGGGTTGACTTGAGGTTGGGACACTCTTGTGTGAATAACAAAAGGGCATTGTTAAAATGTTGATAAGTATGTCAGAGAGAAATCACAGAAATCAAGCTGTTCCATAAGAAAACATTTTGGAAGAATATGATGACAGAAAATTAAAGCAAAACATTTAATTCTGGTGCTTACTAAACTCTACCAGCATAATTGCTGTGAAGCTTGTCCTCAACTTACTTGTCTTCCATGAAGGCTTAGATATCTTCCTCTGCCAGTTGTTGAAAATTTCAGAATTGCTTTCAGAAGCTTCAGTCAGAGCTTCTATTAATCTTAATTTCATGTAAGTAAGGAAAATCAGGCTATGGCCTACTATTAGGGAGTACAAGGGGATAGAGTTTAAAGGATTGTTTATCATGGGTTTGCTAATGCAGGCTTCCTTCACCTTCAGAAAATTCTTGTGTTGGCCGGCACCAGAGACAAAACACCAAGTCGAATCGGCAATGAATATCATTTCCTATATTACTGACAATTTTCCAACTGATGTCAACAAATTAACATTAGAATTGGACAAACGTCTCCATAAATAAACTTGATGAACACGGACTTTGTCATAGTGTAAATAGAATGTCTTCACAGATATGTAGCTTAAGTGATAAATTATATCAAGTAAATGGTGAAAGTGCCTTAGCAATATTCTAGTTACATGAAGAATGCACCATCATTCTAGTCTCTCCTTTTGTCTCAACTGTTGTGGAGAATTTCTGACAGATGACTGACTTTCACTGGAGCTGTTTGCATTTCAGTTGCAACTTCAAGATGAAACTAGAGCAGAAAAAAAATTATAATGGGTTTTGCAAACGCTAGTTCCTAAAAATACCCAATAAGAATGTGTTCAATATTTTAAGCAACACAAAATAGCTGCACCCATTTATTTGGGATCTTCATGGATCTTATAAGAATGGAGTTTATTTATCAACACAGCAACTTATAAATGATATTTAATAGTAAGCATGGAAAGCAAGTTTCCAATTCACAGTTCACACTGGAAATCTCAGAATTATGCTCAACCAATCAGCAAGCAAACAAACAAAAATATACTAGGTGGCACATTTCCAAGATGAACAGCACAAAGTTTGAATAATGAATGCTTGCAATAAACTTCTAACGGACAATCTTCAGAGCAAAAATTGTTCAGAGAAATAATACAGTGTATAATGAATACATCAGAGAAAATAATGACCTGCATACAGACAAATCTTGCACAGAAAAAGAGACAAAATAGGATAGATAGATAAATAAATAAATTGTTGTGAATTATTCACCTACGTGTGTTCCCACTTATATAAAAAGACATATTTCCCTCTCAGTTCTCCCACTACAAGTGGGATTATATCCATTCTACTTCACAAACACACACAGACAGAGACTTCCAGGTTACCTGGCACCAGTGTCCATGAGACCGGTGTCCTGAATTAGTTAACAACAGTTTAAATTGACTGAGATCCTGGACTACATTTCTTTCTCACTGCCTATACTGAGGTTCAGACTTGGCCCAACTAATATTAACGAATGAAATGTTGCTATCTCTGTAAAGTACAAAATTATTCATATATTGATAGATCTGAAGGTTGCAAAAAACTAGTATATCACCTAATCAGTTCTCCAGTATGAAAAGGACCATAAGATTTGCCACTTACTCCTCCATGGAGTTTAGGACCTCATAAATAAACTCACAGATATGTATTTTGTATTTTAATATAATAATTAACGGGGAAGAAAAAGAAGAAGGAAAAAATCTCAGAGTTTAAATAGTTATCCTAGGTCTCAGAGTTTGCAGAGTTTAAATTTATCGTGGAGTAGAACTGGGAATATCTTCCATTTTTTATTGTAGTCATTGAACTATACTACCCTTCATCAGATTTTAAAAAATCAGAGCATTGTACCCCCTTCATGCTGAAAGGAGCAAATTTAATTGACGTTTATCACCCAGAAAGCACATAGGTTCTAAAAATGCAGTTTCATGTTTAACACTGCTGAAGTCTTTTTGCTCCAAGCCAGAGAGTCACTCCAACTGTTAACATCCCAACCTCACAATTACCTGAAAAATGAGATAAGATGAAAAACACTTTCAGAACTGTGAGTCTGGGTTCAAAAAAAGATATGGGCTTGGGAAAAAGGGAAAAAGTAGAAAAGATGTACATATTTCATGTGAACTTCCTGAAAATTGAACTGTATGATTTTAACTTCTTGTTATGTTGTAAGAAATACTGTTGTATAATGTGATAAGTGTGCATATGAGACTCAGAGCATGCTTGCATTGTCAGTGAAGGGTGTTTAAAGACCCGATGTGTAGTGCTATAAAGGTTTATGTTGTGAAAGTATTTATATATTAATAAGACTTCAATTGCAGGCTATCTACTGTGGGAGCAGTGCTATTATAAAATGATGGATTTTCTAGAATGTCACTAAAACAGAAATTCAGTGCTGACCCAAGGGGACAGATGAGACAAACAGGTACAATATCTGTCACTTTCCAATCATCTCTGTTTTCGCATCAAAAGATACGATCATGACTCTTTCCTCCACTGCACACATCTAGAAAAACCAGCATCATACACATACAGTCAGGTGATTCAGCTCCCAACCAGCTTGCCTTCTGTAAATCGCCTCTCTATTATTTAATGTATTTTTAGTGCTAAAATAAATATGCTCCCTGAGAAGTCTGGCTTTAGAGACCCAAGTTATTTTATGCACATAAAATTTGCTTTGGACAAATATTAACTATTTTGGTGCTTTTCATGAATTAGTGATGGATACAGTGCTAATCTAAACAAACACATTCATCTTGTCCTGCTCTTGCATTTATTAGCCATTTATGTGCTATACTGACTACTTGCTCCACATGAGAAAGATTAACTTACGTTAATGCTTTGCAAGCAACAAGCAGCTTGCAAGTCCAGACACTATAGAGTCTAACTGAAATAAAATATGGTAGATAAGAAAATACTAACTCAGGCTTATAGCAAGGCTCATATTGTCTTTCTCTCCAGTGTGTTCTCTGTGAAGGCCTCTAGAACTCTTTCAAAAATTGCACTGTGCCCTATGCCACTGGCTTATCTTAGCCAGCTTGGGAAGTTCTTATTATCCAGGAAAGATATATATATTCTTAGAATTTACTAATTTCAGAAGAAGCTCACCAAGCAGTTTTCAGAACAAACCTGGAGGCATTGCCTAGGCCTTTCAAGTCCTATACTCGTTGGATAATACTTTAATCTGAAATGGTTCCCTTACTGCCAGAACACAGTAATGTAAGTAAAGGTCACAAAAGGAGATCCCATATTAAAAAGCTCTAACAGTTCTGTGATGTCTGACTGTACAGCAAGCAAGAACACAAAGGCATGAATTTGTCTAGGAAATGTATAAAGTGATACCAAAACACATTTAACGTCACTTATTCTGAATCATTTTACTCAATGGATATCTTAGCATACTGAACCTTCGCTTACTCATTTTGCTGTCTTGTGGCAATGGTAAGTGGTAAAACCATTACCCGAGAAATCTTCCTATATCTCATACCCAGCACGTTCATCTAAGATATTTGCATAATTTGCAGACCATACAGCATAAATGTCTTTTGTAAATTATTACAGGAGCCTTTTTTTTTCTCTCTTTCATTTTGGCAAAACTTTTGATCACCCTAGTGAAAAGTGATACCCCCACTATAAGTTGAATGTGAGATGACAAGAATATGAAAGCAAAAGGTAATTGATTTATTTCTTATATATTTGCACTTTATTTAGGGAAGTATGATGCCGAAGTTTATCTGCATAATTGGAAATTGTTCTAGGAGAAGACATTAAATCTTTTTCATCGATGTAATGGTCAGGAGATGTGGTTTGATTTCCACTTCATCTCATGCAATTCATACTGGGTATGTTACAGAGTATCTGTACAGCTCACTACCTGAGATAGGCTTGCCCATCGTATTTTATGGACAGTACCTGTCTCTCCAGTATCATTATTGCTATTCCTGAATATCTTACCCTGTAGCAATATTTCATGATTACTGTGAGGCTGATGTAGAAAAGTTAGCAGTGTCCCTGAGCACTACGATTGTCACAGCAGCTCCGTAGGCTGTTCATTTGCAAAACCCACATAGCTTTATGATGATTTTCTTCCTCTGTAATGAAACTACTCTGATGTGATAAATTGTTTCAACAATGCTAGTACTAGTATTCTCTTTGCACAATGGAGATAAAAACTGTATACTGCTTTGTGTCATTATTATTGCTAGGATTAATTTTGCTTCCGTGGATGGTTTTCCGTTCTTCGTGTTCACGAACCTGTGGACTCCTTTTCAAAACTGGTTTTCTTTCTCTCTGCTTTCTTGGTGCATATTAAGAAAAACATGGATATAAAATAAAAGTTAAGCTAATCACCATTTTAGATAGGTCCATCCTTATATTTTACATGCAAAGCTGAGAATGAAAATACCAGGCTTCCATGAAAGAAGCTATTGCCAAACATCCCTAGCTCTCTGAGAGGTGTTCTCTTTTGAATGATTTTGGCCTTCCTATGAAGGATAAAGCATTTCATGTGGACAAACATGCAAACTTTGCAGTGTTTTTGGTAATTGGAAATGAGAGGGGTCCATAGATAGACTAAACCCAACCAAATAACGCGGGATATTTTCATTGTTACTTCCCTGGTGGTCCTGTTACATCGACTGTTCAGTATTTCCACTGAATGTTCCTTCCTTAGGAATGTGTCATATTTAAAATATCTAATAAAAGCTCCTTCCCGGTATGTGGGACAGTTTTTGCACCGCATGTATATTCTTTTTTAACCACTTCTTAGTGTAAAATGACTCTGTTCCTTAATAAACCTTTTTAAAGTGCAGTTCTATTCTGCAGCCCTTCTCCAGATTGCACACATTTTGTACTTGCAACTTTATTTTCATACTAATCCATCTTTAACCTTCAGAAGTGGATTAGATAAACAAATATAATAAGTAAAATGCCAAATACTCATTCTTGTTTTGCTTAGAGCTGTCAGGACTGAGCAACATTTGGAAACTTCTGTGTCAAACTGTCCAGCAAACTAGTGACTCAAACTGCGGTTTTTATTCTTCGGGGCTTTGTTTTTTCACTCATGTTACAATTTATTGATAAATGCCAAATTGATAAACAAGTACACAACTTTGGCCTTCTAAAGGTTGAATTGATCCTGAATGTGAGAGCAGACTTTTCATGTCGAAATGTTTTTTCCTTAGTTGGTCAGGAGTCCTGAACACGCTGAGTGATGTTGGACATCCTGGAGTCAGGAGTGACTCAGTCTGTTGGGGGAATCTGGATATATATTTCCAGTAATTGAAAATATTCTTTTCCACACTAACAGAGAACAGAAAGGTACATAGGCAGTAGACTGTACATTTGTGTGTGTGCGTGTGTGCACCCACAAGTGTGGGTGGCTGCAGGTATGAAAGGGTTGTACAAAGAGAGCATGAGAGATTGTAAGTAACCCCCAAATCTGGATCTCCACAAAGGATGAAGCATAAAGGACCTTAATATGTTTTTGTACTTTCTAGCATTACTCTAATATATCCATATTACCATTCTG
Organism: Rhinoptilus africanus; assembly: GCA_013400135.1. Taxonomy (NCBI): domain Eukaryota; kingdom Metazoa; phylum Chordata; class Aves; order Charadriiformes; family Glareolidae; genus Rhinoptilus; species Rhinoptilus africanus. The sequence continues at coordinate 119,780 of VXBO01000924.1, read as the reverse complement.
CTTGCTTAGATTTCAAATTCAGCTTATTTACTTTTAAATTAAAAGCTTTTTTTTTTTTTTAAACATTCATAATCTAAAACTGTGTGATGTATTTATGATCATAGATTATTCTCTTTGAATGACTTTTAAGGAGCAAAACTTTTTAGGGTAAATCAGAGTAAGGAAAATAATGTTTTGAACTGGATTAGTCTAAATGTATCAGATGAGAAATGATAAGGTCCCAAGAAAGGAAAGGGAAGGGAAGGTACCATACTGCATAACAGAGGCTTTTCTTACAACTGCTGGTTCTCTGAGCAGAGAGGAAACATATCTGGAAAAAATTGTGCATATGATATCTACCTCATTGTGGTTTGGAAAATTCATCTTACCAGGACCTACCAAGCAACAGATAACAAATATTCTGGGATGGTGCCTGAGCTCTGTACCCCCCATTTCCCTCCCAGAAGGAGAATGATAGGAGGCAGGAGTCAAGCCGGTGGTGGCACCATCGGTATGGAGAAGAAAATTCAGGGGAACAAAACAAGAGAAAGCAATGCCAAATTAATCATCATGGTGACCAATGAGACACCAAAACTGGGAATGAGAGACAGAGGTAGAAAATGGAGGAAACCCTGGATTTAAGTCATTTAGTGGCTTTAAAATTTTACCATGATACCTGCTGCTCAACATCCTTAAGCAGCTTGTAAAAACAAGCAACCTTTCCCACCCCTCCTCCCACAAACACATCTTTCCTTTCTTTTTCCCAGGCTTTTTTGTCTTGCCCATTTAATTTAAGAATTCTTTTAAGAAAGATCTGTCCTTGCAGAACTGGTTGTAGAAAGCTTGATGTGACAGCAGGATGATATGAGTGAGCGATGTTGCAGTATACATAATAAAAACAGATAACTTCCTTCAAGCCAAGGTTAAATGGGGCTTTGAGTAACCTGGTCTAGTGGGAGATGTCCCTGCCCATGGCAGGGGGGCTGGAACTAGGTGATCTTTAAGGTCCCTTCCAACCCAAACCATTCTATGAACCGATGATCAATTTTTTACATAATATTGGGTAAAGACTCCTCTAGTTCCAAAATTTTCAGTGTTCTGTGCACAGCTCCATCAGTTTTATATCTCATAATTCTTTACATCAGAAATGAAAAATAGTCTAGAAATTATGAAAATAAACCAGCAGTTGTTTAAACTAAATAAATAAATGCCACATCATCATAAACTTCCTTCATCCATAGTTACGTATCCCACCACTGGTATCTTTGTTGCGCTTGGGTATTGTTTGTGTGAAGCAATGTAAATAACTCTTAGCAAGGTGACTAACTCCCATTTCATTAAAATTGAGTTTAATTTTCTTTCTGGGTAAATTTTTTGAGCAGAGAAAATTTTGCATGTGAACAGAGACTCTACTTGTTTGGAGCAGAACATTTCTGAGTTCATATTGGACATATAAACTTACAAAATTGCCAGCAGAATAAAAATAAAAAAGTATGTTGAATGACAGTAGTTGCAGAACATTAAAAATATACTACAAATCCAGGAGAAAAATTGACTATTCAAATCAATTTGATTTGCATTTAGAGATAATCAGTTCCAAGCATGAAATGTTACTTAATCAGGTAATGGCTTCATTAACAGCAGTTAATCACATACTACCTTCAACCCATTTTCAGAACTCGGAATTAGTTATTTAAATTATAGCAATTAAAATATCTCAGTCAAGGGCTCAATTCATTTGAAAAAAATACTTATGAAAACTCACCACAAATTTATTGATCATTTATAAGAGACAGAATGTGAGGTGAATAGCTAATTCTAAAAGAAAAGTTGTGATATTAGCTAGGTAAATATGGCATTCTGTATGTAGAATAAATGCAGGCATAAAGGAAAAAGAGGGTTTTTTTATTTATGGGAAGCTTAGTTCTGGAATTTTACTGTTGCTTTATTCATGTGGCAAATCAGAATTTCCTGTGTCTATGAACCTAGATAGCATATTAGAGCTACCTCTAACAATTTCTTTAAGTTATAGATCTTAGAAAACACTGTGATCCTTGAAAACAGATTTTAAAAAAAAATGCTCACAACTTTCCTTTTTTCTGTCAGAGTCCTGGACCCAGTTCAGTGGAACAAGTCATTTATTTGCCATTTAGACACAGCATAGGTAAGAAGAAAAAGCTGTGATTCCCCTAAGTGTTATGTGATTTATGGATATTGCAATTTTGAGTACTTGGTAACGTATTATATTTTTAATAGTTATAAATTCAGAAACAATATTTGTGTAAGTTGGGTAATGGGATGAAAAAATAATTTTTTAGTTCTGTGCACTGAGGATTTTCAAGGGTGGAACTAGTGAGTGGTACCATGTTGTCATGTACAGCCAAGGTAACTTCATTGGTTGTGTGCGATGGATCCTCTTCTATTGCTCAAACTGCAGCTCACATATGCTCATATTTTGTTGTGGTAGTTTAAATTTCTAAATGATGCTGACTGACAACCAGACTTTTTTTTTTTTTTTTTCCTCACAAATGAAACAAAGACAAAATATAACACTGACAGGTTTCAGGCACACAGTGAGGAAGTCGGCACTAGAAATACAACAGACTAGTTTTGTTTAAAATTTATTCATAGTATCCCAAGTACTGCTTGAAATATTTTTGGTGTTCAATAAATGTTTGTTATACAAAGAGACTAGTGTATGTATTTGAAAATTGCCTGGAACCACTACCTGCCTTTCCAAGCTTTACAAATAGATCAACTTCTTAAAATGCCCTGAATTTTCACCAATCTCCAGCACAGGATTAAAAAGCAACAGAAGCAGAATAGGATGTAACACTCATACCAGGTACATGGTCAGGATTTCTATGCCTCCTTATTTTCCACAGCCAAAGAAACTTGTTCAACTGACACGAGATGCAAAGTCTCTCTTCCCAATAAGGTAAGGATGTTAAATATGGGTTTGCCTGATCCCAAGGATCTCAAGGACCACAACTGTAATGTGGCCCTTCTCCATTCATCCCACAGTTTAAGCAAGGAGTTAAACAAAAGGGATTGCTGAGAACTTTTCTAATGACTGATACAAAGTATAATTAAATTAACACACTTCTTCAAATCAAAGAAAATCATGTAAAAAGGAAACTGCCATAGCATTTGCACTGGCCTAAGGTGCTTTCTTAGGCTTGAACCCATGGTCACTTTGCTAGGAATCTGTAAGTCAGGTCTCATCGCTGCTCCTTGCCAATGGCTTTTGTATCAACAGAAGAAAATTACAGTTGATTTTTAAAAGAAGTCATGACTACTTTCCTCATTAGCATAATGAGCAGCTGTTTCATAATTAATATAGTGCTTAAGTGCTATTAGTGAAACCATGCAGTGCCAATGTTCAGTGAAACATGAAAGCACAACGAAATAAGGAAACAATCCCACTTTCCATCTCTACCCTTCCTTTTCCTAATGTGTGAAGGACCACAACATGCCTGCTCACAAAAATCCCAGGTACCTAATTTTTTTCACTGAGTGTTCCTCAGTTACATCCTGGATAAATTTATGAGAGATAGAAAGTCGTGACATGAGCATCCCTTTGCGGCTGAACAGAGACGCAGGGACTGCGCTCTTGCCTGCCCCAGTCAAGCTGTCAGTCAATCAATCTACTACACAATGAATTCCATCTGCCCAGCTCATGATATAATCTTGCTCAAGCATTTCTAGTCATTTTGAACAGCCTTCTATTGTCCTGCACTAATGTAACCAAAAGGAAACAGGTAAAACTCAGAAGCAGGCAGAACCTGTTGGCTTCCTAAGAAACCCAGGTGAAATGCAAACGGATGTCAAGGCACATTTGTTTCATTTTTGCATCCATCTCTTCCTCTCTTTGCCTTTTTATATCTCTGGTTAGGAAATGAATCATTGTCTCTTTCAACAAGTATTAGAATAAAAGCTGCCACACTAAAAAGTCTGAGATGGGTCTGAACTTCGTCAGTGCCACTTTAGGAAAGATCTCTTAGGGCTTGGATGGGATGTTTTCTTTATGATATAAGAAGAATCCTAAACTTTCTCTTTGTGGATTTGGGGGTCCTAGCCCCTCTAAGGGTTGGCTTTTTTTCTCTTTTAAATACAGGAAGGGAGAGAAACATGGGTTTATCTTGTTAGCTTAAGAAATACTTTCCTTCACTACACAAGAAGAGGTTTAGAAATTAATTTTGCTCGTAGTAGGAATTTCCAGATCTGGGAAAAATTTTCTTTCATCACCACATGCCACACATTAGAAATATGCAAGTGCTTGAATAATTAGATGGATATCCTGTTTTCAGTTAGGCATAGTCATAACTCTTAGATACTCCTGAAAAGTATGGACCTGAATTTGTATCTATCAGCTGTTTAAATGCATTTTGAGAACTTAGCACTGACAGAGAGCTTTAGAACACACACCACTTCTCAAGAAGCTGAAGAAATTTGTCCTCGACTTAACTGTTTAAAGAACTCAAACCTAAGAAAGCCACAGCACTCCCAGATTTCACAGCATGGTGAATTAATAAGCACTTTGAATTGTCTTAATCACTTAAAGCAGACATGCTAAGATCTTACCGTAGTCTGCTTTTTAAAATATTTGTTACTGCAACATTATTCAGACATCAAAAAAATCTCATTTTAATACATGTATAAAAACTATCACAAATTGCTATAATTACCATACTCTTGTATTACAATATTCAAATTATGAAGAAAAGACCAAAAACTGGAAGAGCAAAGGAGGAATATGTCTCACTCATGTTTTATAATACATTAATTACCTTTAAAGCTTTGACAAACTATAGTTAAGATGACTTGAGACACATTTATTTCCAGTTTGGTTTTTGTCTGACACCGTTGTGAAAGAATTGCCATGTGAGTGGCCATTGTAAATCTGAGTCCTTACTTTAAACAAGATAAAGGTGTAAGAGAATCTGCTCCTCTTGTAGACCATGGAAAAAGACTATAGGCATTTGGATTTCCTCCTATACATCACTTGTCATTGCACATTATCTCCCAGTAACAGCTGGTGACAGAAACATTGTGCCTCTAGGAAAGTTCTCTTTTAGCTCTTCCATCTGTTTCAGTCCATTTACCTTAGAGATAAAACTCTGTTTTGGTTGGTATGTTCACAACATCTTATCCAGATCATAATTTAAATCCTTTCTGTTGGGCATACAGGTCATGGTTTTGTGGTTTTTTGTTTTTTTTTTTTAATTTCTTTAAAAATAGCTGAAAATTATGGTTCCTGCAGTTCTGGAGTTCCAGTCAACAGAGGTTTTTAGGTCACTATCTTCTTGGTGGCGGGGTGGAGAAGGAATCAAGAAACATATTTCTCTTTTGGTATCGCTCTTTGGGCTAAATGAAGAGATTTGTCCAGACATACAAATTCTCTACTAAATTACTCTGTTTCCTGGACGGCAAGTATTTGTTTTTATTGAGCTCCAGGTAAAAAATTTTATGGGACATCAGAAAGAAGCACCTCCTTCTCGTATCCTTATAAGGGCCAAACTTCCTTCGCTCTGTTCGTGTGCACTTTAATAGCAGAGATCTAGCTGTTGCTAATTGCGATCTACAACGGTTGCATTTCTGAGGATAAGATTCATTTACCTACTCTCTTATTTTTATTTCCCTGCATTTAGAACCCTTTGGAGATGTTTACATATTCCTTTTGTTCTTCTAAATATCACACAACCATCCATTTTTGGAATGATTTCTCTGAAATTGTAGTATTGACTTTTTCTCTGTATTCAATATTGGATACACCTTGTTTGCTTTGTAAATGTTAGCATAAAAAATCAATACTCATACTGATGTTGCTTAAGTTCTGAGAGTTTTTAAGAAAATGTATATTTAGTGAATTGCATACTTTACATCTTAGAGAAATCTTGTGAACATCTGACTCAGTGCAACAGTGGTTTAGGTTTCAGTTATTTATTTTCCATTCTTTCTGAGGTTCTGTTTTTTGATGGGGTTTTTTTTGCGCACACTGAAATACCTACTGGATTCCCAGAAAGCAAGAGACAGGACCAAGTTCTTATATTACTTACAACTTTAAAAACTTAATGAAAGTGGGTGTATATGGAAAATTGAAGAGCATCTACAATTTGCATAAGGTTTCTCCTGGCATCTTTTCCTGTTTCCTGATATTGTGGATGTCATTAGAGTTTCTTTTTAACCAATGGAAAATACTTCCCTCAGCCTTTTCTCTAAGTAGTTATTGACTCTTTAACTCTAAGATCACCACTGTTCCTTCCGCTATTGAGCAATGACAAATCTTAACTTCATTGGAAGCAGGACAAGATACTAAAGACAGTTTTGTTCCCAGCAATCAATTTTTCAAAAAGCTGAACTGAACAAAATCTGTATTTAAAACCTAAGAAAAGTTGCTACTTCGGTACCTGCAATAAATGTCATAATTTCCAAATTCTAACTTTGCAAATTGAGTGTGCTTTATAAAGGTGTCATTAAATGACAGAAGCTGCTATTTGTCTCACCATCCTGGGCAGGACAGATTATAGATGACAAAGAATATGAAAGTTTTGCCTCAGTACACATTTATTTATTCAAAATGTTGTTCTCTTGGGGTGGCCTCATGAGAGCAGTCTCATTTTAGTTAACAACCTAATGGGACACCGCTCATGAAGTACTCAGGGCACTTAGGAACGCTGAATCCTCAGTGCCAGGGAACAAAGACAGACATTTCCAGGCACATTCTTAAATTTATTTCATTCTGACAAGTCTTCAGTTGAAACATTTCTTAAGTCTAAACACTAGGAACATTAAAGATCAGGAATAATTTTCCCATTTAACTGATGGCATCTGCAGTCTGGATGTTTTACCTTAGAGTCTGACAAGCGTGATTATTAGTAAATGGAAAGAGTATATTTACTTCACAAGACTTTGAAGCCAAGTCTCAATCAAAAACATTTCACAGTTTGTCTTATTTCAGTCAGCAGAATTTTGTGAAGTTCCAGTAACGGCTGATAAAGCAGAAGTATGTGGTTTTGTGTTTGGGTAGGCATGTAAGTGACATGTAATGTGAATTCTGGTGAAGTACTTCTGCACTTACTATTAAAAGTACTAGGGAGATGTTCAGATGAGTTCTTAGTTATTTTTAAATCATCTCACGGAGAAGAAGAAAAAGGGATCTGCTGGAAGAAAAGTGCAAGAAACCATTTCCATCTGTCCTCAGGTGAAGTACAGGAAAGGGAGGCTGAGGGAACTGAAATATGGCAAATGGCGATACTCTTCAAAAGTTGACATTCTCCCTAATGACTTAGAACAGATGAGAATATGGTTAAAGACAAGACTATTATGCAAATACCTGCATCAACCATGCTAATGCCCCTTGAAGAAGTTAAAATTTGTCCAACAAGGGTAGGTTTGTGCAGATAACCCTTCTGAATTTTTGCACAATACATGATTTAGTGCAGTGGGATAGTCTGATGAAACCTTATCATTAGCCCAATGCCAATAAATATAGAAGAGGTTAATAAACGGCCAACTGAAAGCTCCAAATTGTCAGTAAGAAAACCTAATCAAAAGAAAATATTTCTGTGGGTCAGTACTACATCTAGTACTACTACAAGCTTAATGAGCCACAGCAATCATTCCAGAGCAAGATGAAAGACTAGGTTAGTTCAGTTCATTAAATGGGTTACATATCAGAAAACGAGGACTGGAAACTATGTTTTCAAGGATACAGCTGTGCAAAATCAGCACCCTGTCTCTTCAGGCACTAATATTTCTTGGAGTAATGGTTATGTTGACTCTACCTACAGAAAGAGTCTTGAGTCATGGGAAATATAAGCATTGTGAAAAAAGTGCTGGAAACATACTGAGACAGACAAGGAAGTTGTGAGTTATTTCTAGAGCAGTACTGCATCTGAGGTTATCCTGACATGTACAAGGGGAGCAGTGAATATAAATCAGATAATAACTTTCATATATAGCATTGTGAAGACATGCTATAATGCTGTACTTAGTTTGTGTTTTCACAGTTGCAAAAAAAAAAAAGGTTTTTTAAAAAAAAAAAAATGTTCAAAAACAATTAGGAAGACTACAGAAAAAATAAACAGTAAAATTTTCTGTCTGTTTAGCCAGCATTATAAAACAAAAATAGAAAGAAAAACAGGTTTATAATAACATTGAGTGTTACTGGGCATGTAATATTACAGAGAAAGACATATGGCTAGCATACAAAGCCAGTCAAAATCAAACAGAAAATAAAGGATCTTCTTAGCAATGACGGTGATTAACCAGGCATGGATTCATCGCAAAGTGTTTTCAACTCCCTCCTTTGTGTTAGCACAGTGGGGTACAGCATCTGACCCTGCATTAAAAGCACAGCTGCAGCTGAAGAGCTGCACAGCCCTTCCTTCCCACCACTGATGAACCTTCTTCCATGTCCTAACCAGTGGAAAAAAACAAGTTTAGATGCTTTCCTGGAACATCTTCCTCAGAAACATGTTTTATCCAAGGTATGTTTTAGTCTACTTCAGGTTATGGATGTTTAACAGAGGAGTAGCAAAGTGTCACTTAAGGGCCTGTATGTGGAGACACGTAATAACTCATAAGAGAGAGACTTGAGCAGCAGGAACCTGTGAAGATAATATATCTGCTCCTGTCGGGCTTCAAATACTTTTCAGCTGCTGAACAGGATTCTGTTCTTCAGAAAGTTATGATCTGTTTCATACAACTTTTTACTCCTGTAGTCTTGACAGTGTTTCAAGCTGTTGTTGGTTTTTATGTCTTATAGTGTCTTTCTGAAGGTCACCAAGTTTTTATTTACCCTGGAGCCCCTGCAATGAAGGAGAGAGATACCCTCACTTCTGCAGGTAGCTCACTCTATCTGCAAAACATTAACCCAATAATGTAATCAAGGAGAGGTCTTGTATCTCTGTGAAGGGCGTAGACCTGACTGTTTGCCCAGTATCCACCTCCCGGTATTCTCTTCAGTTTAACCCTAGGGAGCATTTTGCTCCTGTTGAAGGATTTGCCCTCAATTCCAAAGCATATTTTTCTTAAAAAACAATCAAAATAGACTTCAGAGGCACACAGAGAAGGGAAATTTATATATTTACTCTGCTGGTTTCTCTCTGATTTCAACGTTCCGCAGGTCTGACTGCTTTCTAAAGGCTTCTAAAATTGCGGTTACAATGCTCTTTCAAAATCAGTCAGATTTCTATTAATTAATATTAGAACACAGAGAAAAAGAAAGAGAGATCTGTTTATATAAATTAAGAACATTCAGACTTAGTTCTGTGTGCTACGGAGATTGCAGTCAGCTCTTCAGTGCCAATGCATAAAGGATAAATATATATTAATTCCTGCAAGTTTATACGTACACCAACCATTACCATTGGTATTTGCAACTCCTGGCACAGTGACCTTGAAGGTGCGATTGTGGCCTGAAGCTTTTAACCAGAATTGAGCTTTAAATCAGGTGCTAATCATATGACTGTACATACAGATTAGGTTTCTGGAAACAGAATGTGTTGTGCTCAAAGTTAATTTTGTTGGTGCAAATTTTTCAGGCTTAATGCATCTAGAAAATGAAGGCTGAACTCCTGTGAATAAATGCTCACTTTTAAAAATAAGACTTTAACTTTGACATACTTTGGAGAAGAATATCAAGAGCTCCATTGTAGCAGATGATCACGATGTAGGGTAAGTTTGTTTTGCTGGCACAACTTTCCATTGGAGTCCCTGGTTTGACTTTTCAGTGAAGTCATGCGAGCTTTAGTTCATCAGTCTTGAAGTTTATTATCAGTCTAGCTGCAGCAGCATAAAGCTACTGAAGAATGATAAAATATAAGAAATGTCTTCCCATCTCCCCTTTAAGATGAAGGCAAGTAAGGATGAAGGTAAGGTCTCCTCAGCTTGGGAAGGGGACAATGCAAAGGACAGAGAATGGTGGTTAGATGACTCATGCTATGACTGTCATGTGGTGCCCAGTGAAACGAGCAAGCTCTAGACTTAGAAGTGATATAATCTTTACTCATAATTTACATTAAACCGTGAAACTCCCTGCTGTAGGATGTTGTGTGTTTAAACCAGTAAACTGCTGGAAGATTGACCCATCAGAGAATTTTAAACACAAAACAGGTTGGATGCACAGGAAGTTCTAATACTACCTATAGAGGAGTGTTAGAGAAGAGATCAGTTTGTTCTTACAGTGTTTCTTGAACTCCTTTCTTAGATATCCACACCTGGCTGCTGTTGAAGAAAAGACACATGGAACATCTGGGGTAAAAAGATTCGACCCAACAGTAACATCCTCATATGTGTTATTTATCCAGCTTCGTGAGCACACAAACTAGCTTCATAATCATACATTCAACTGCCAGCTGCAGTAGCTTTCTGAAATTCTAAATTTTTTAATTCTTGAAATTAAAAATAGGTATTTTTTCTTTAATTTCCGTTGGACCACAGGGTATCTGAGTACATTCATTGTGACCTCAGAGTAAATTTTGGCAATAAAATACTGAGAAATCAATTTGTCTGTGTACAGAAGAAAAAATATCATATAAAGAAATAGCCTAGTGTGCTTATGCATATGAGATAAAAGCTACTTGTGAGTCTTGGGTGAAGAATTAAAGGAGACAGCAGCTTTAGACAGCTCAACATGTACAGAAAAATTTCAAATTTAAGCTCAGTTCTTTCTGTCTCAGGCAATTAAAATTTAACTATGATTTTGCCTCCAAAATGATGTGTTTATAAACAGGTGTGTTTATAATCATTTCGTCAGGTTCAACCAACAGAGTGAAATCAATATTATTAACCTAAAAACTCTGTCTAAAAGCGTGTACATCACAGGAGCTGGGAAAGAACAAAGCTTCTGAAAAAAAACCACCAACCACTTACCAAAGGAATTTGAACAGATTTCTCCAAAGATTGATGAATGAATGATCTCAAATACAGGTAATTTTTAGAGAGGGATAGCTATATCTCTCCTTCTTTTTCCCCATTGGGGAAAAGATGACTGTGAAAAAATATGTGATAAATCTTTTCTAAAGGAACATTCTAGAGAAACGTATGTTATTTTTATTTGCATTGATTGTGGTTTTCTTTGAGGCAAGCAATTTTGCTGCTTTCAGTTATCATAAGCTTCAAAATATTTTAATGTTAATGATGACTTCAACAAATCTCATACTTCTTTTTTCCTAAAACAAGTCATGAAGCTCTGTACAGTTACAATTGAAATTTATTTGGAACTTCACTTTAGCAGAATCAATATTTATCAGGTTTCCAAAATTCTTCCAAGCTTATTTACTCAGGAAAATACTCTTCTACTGCTGCACTTAAATGCAAATAGACAAAGAAATTCCACAAGTTTTTGGTGGTTTTCTGTTTAGTTTTTTTTTTTAAAGGGATAGAATGAAAATGCTAAGAAATGTACTACTTTTTTGATACAGAATTCCTGCATAGTAAACACCCTATACCAAATACTCCAAAGTACAATATTTCTCCTGAAATTAGATTATGCTCAGTCTTTTGTCAAGTATCAGCCCATCAACAGTGCTTAGCAGACTTACAGAAGAAAATGGTTTTCAGAAAAACTGAATGAATTGGATTAATGTAATTTAGCTTTCTGAAATAAAGGTGTAAAGGTTTTTACAATAAAGAGTATTTAATGGAATTAAATATATTAAAGTTTATTTCTTTGGGTAGGATATGTTTTTAGACTGGCACATGATCAAAGAATTTGTGATCTTTTATTGTACTTTATCATAGTGAACTTATTTTTCATAAACACCAGTACCTATACGTTCCAACGGTCCTAATTTTAAGATCTTTAAAATAATAAAGTAAAAGGAGTCAAACGCAATATAGCAGGTAAATAGATTTCACTAAGGTACTAAACTGCTAATAACACAGGAAACAATTTCAGAATTTTTTTAATGACAGAATATAGAGATAATTATCTCATGGAGAAATGCTTTGCTTGCTTTATATTCTAGAATGCCAAAAGAAATATCACCTGTAATTCTATAATTCTTTCATAAAAAAAGGTGAACCATTTTGTACAATCTTTAAGAGAAAATGACAATTTAGCTACAGTCTATCTTGTTGTATCATGTAGTATATGAACAGAGTAAATATTCACTCTTTTTTTCTGCCCTCTGATAAACTGTACAGACTGATAACTCCTTCGGTATTTTATCATTAGTCAAAAACAAAAGCACACTTCCAAAGTTCAAATCATTCATGTTTCTGAACATTCTTAATAGTGCTCTAAAGTAGTCTTAAAAATAATAATGTAGGCAACGAAATCACTGTGAACTGAATGATAATGATACGAAACCGCTATTGAGTGGTTTACATAATAACAATAATGTTATGGCACATTTTTGCCATTTCTTTTTCAGCCATATTTATCAGTTATATTCACATTGATTGCCAATAATAATTTTCAAGGGGTTTACTTGAAAAAGCTATCAAAAAAATACATTTAGTAAGTGTTCATGATGTCCTGCATCACTGTGGTCCATAAGAAAACTTCTGCAAAAACTACAACAAGCCTTATATCAATTATTCTAATTTTTCACTGATGCTTGCAAAAGCATTTCTCTCTTAATTCTGGGGAGTTGCAAGGTCTGTTCTAATTCAGAAGTGACTTGTCTTACTGATGAATGCCACCAGTGTAGTCATTCTCATCATCACAAACCAAATACCCGTGTGAAAATAATTAGGTGATGACTATACTTATCCTTTGGTCTTGGGTGCTTTCTGTGTTCTTCATTGACAGTTCATATAATAATCAGTATCTAGCTCTAAATCTAGACAGAAACATGACATAAAATCCCTGAATCCCAAGATGCTGGTTGTCTATGCGAATTCCAGCCATGTTTCTTCTAAGTGAGCTGAATTTAATTTTAAAATATATTTTAAACTGTCATTACCCTCTGAGCTGTTTGAATAGTACAGAGCTGTTATTTACTCATAGACACTGATGGACCTTTCCAGCATTTGTTTTTCCTTTTGTAGCATTTTCTTGAACAGGTAGCAAGAAATAAAAAATGAAACTTGAGTTATTACATTGTTTAAACAAATTCTCAAACATTAATCTGTGTGCATGATTTTAATTCACTTTGCAATTCAGTGCTGTTTTAGAAGAACACTATGTATGGACTTATTTATTATTTCAGAGTTTTTGGAGTTATACATTTTAAAGACATATTTCCTCTGCCTGGATTCAGAACCAAAACCAGGGTTTAGTCAATATTTACATTGCACAGAATGTGTAAAAGTTAGATTAAAAAACTTTTCTAATGATACCAATGCCTTCAAAGCGAAAAAGTTGAGTGCCAATAGCAAAGAGATGATAAATTGGCAGGTGAAATTCCATGAAAAGGGAGGTAACGTTCAACGGGGAGAAAAGCTTAATTTTGCATTGGTAAGAAATAAGACTCTGAGATATAACAGACAGAACTATGAAAACATCTTTTCACTCCTCAATAGCCACCAAAAAAAAAAAAAAAGGAATTTTAGGAATTATTGGAAAACTAGAAAAAAACACAATAAATACTATACCTCTAAATAAATCCATGATGCCCTATTTCTTGAAAAAAGTTTTGTTTCCTTGAGGACATAGCAGAATTGTAAAAGTGTAGAGAATAAAAGAGGTATGTCTAAAGGTATGGAATGACTTTTGTGTAAGAAGCCGCTGAATTTATTAAGACCGTGACCTGAATATTTCGGGCTGGAAAAGCGCAACTTGAGGGTAATACAGCAGAGGTTCACAGGACCATGAAAGACACTGAGAAGGTGAGTAGGGACCCACTCACTGTCTCTTCCAATACACAATTAATGGACATCAAATAAACCAGCAAGAGGCAGGCCTACAGAAGAGTAAGGACATATTTCTTCATCCAGTGTGATGGCTAGCTGGGAAACCTCTGCGGGACCTTTTGTATAGTAAATGTACATAGGTTCAAAAATAACAGAGCACATTCAGGGAGGAAAAGTCCACTGAGGACTGTTAAATATGGAGGTATTATCTCTCACTCAAGAAGTCCCTGTCCCATAAATCAGTGGAGCTGTGGATGTACCACTGCCCTGGCCATGTGCTTTTGGTTTTCCCTCTGGAGCTATGCTGGAGTCACTTCTGGATAAAGCCTGGAGGGGCTTCTGTCGCCTGCCCTGCTGTTGTATTCAGAAGTACTACAGATTGATTCAGGGGCTCTTCTGTTCAAGACTGAAGAAATACCACCTGTAATTTTACAATTCTTTAGAAAACCATCCCAACAGTGTTTGTGGAGTTTTCACAAGAGACCAATCATGGTTACTGACAGCACGACCCAAATCAGTCTACCTTCAGTTGGGTCTTATTTGGGTCTTTGCCGCGTGTCACGATTGCTAAGAGATTTACCTAAAAAACTCATCTGCATATGATGGACACAAAGAAAATATGAACACTAATCTGGGTTTAAGTTCAAATTGCCACATATATTTAGCTATGATTCCAAATATTAGCATAGTCCCATGTTTGGTTATGTGTACATATTTATATATAACAAGACAATAATAAGGCTGTTATTTTTCTTTGGGATGGAGATTGAAATGTCAGCAAGCTTTATAAGAAAACAAAGATCAGGTAAGAATGAGTGAGGTAAGAAAGAGGGCTCTAACCATCATAGAAAGAAAGCACATGCAAAGAACAAAAAATAGATAATTAAAGTGTTTTCTACTTTTCCCATTTGAACAGAGTAGAATGTAAAGTGATGAAATGCAAGGTGAGATGAGAGAGTCAACATGGGGTACAGAGTCAACGGGCTGTTGTGCAAAGAGGGAAAAGCAGTAGCCAACAGAGCCAGCAAGGGGAGAGCGAAGAAGAGCTGTATATGGAGAAGAGGACAAGGGATACGGCTTGCAGTCCTGTATTCTGAACAAAGTGGAGAACAGCTAAGCAAATAATACTCACTTTTTCTCATAATAGGAATGAAGGAGATTTGACCATAGAACCTCAAATAAAAGAAAATCAGAAAGGAAAACAGAAGTAGAGAACAATCAGAGGTAGCCACTTCCCAAGCCTCTTGCAGTATTGAAAAAAAAAAATGATTAAAAAATGTAGCATTTTCTGCTAGATTTAATGTACAAGAGTGCCTTTTGGTAGGCTTAGGGCTTATTTCATTTATTCACTTATTTGTTTGGGGGTTTTGTTTGTTTGTTTTTAGTAGTGCCATAGTTATGATGCTCAATATTCCATGGCGCTTCTTTTTTTACGGCATGCTTGTAACCTCAGAGGTGTGATATTTCAGCATGATGATTTCGCTTGCATAGTAATCCAGAGCAGAAGGAACCTTTCTTCTTTTAAAGAAATCAAATCATCCTTTCAGTAAGATCTTGCATGCTTTGTAAAATAACAACTCTGGCTCTTTCATCATGAAAACAGAGCAAGCTTATATTTCATAAAATATAGAGAACTAAACTCACAATGAAAAATAATCACAAATATTGTTATAGATATCCCTCAACATTGAAGGCCAATAACATTTTTTAAAAGAAAAATAGTTGTAAAAGAAGAAATACTTGAGGGAAATATAATGTATAAAGGATTTAATATTGATTTCAAAATATAGCTCCATTTTTGCTCATTAGCAAAGCATAAAAAATTAGGTTTCTCAACTGCCAGAAACTTGCTGGCATACACTACAGATAATGCATACAGAATTAAAATTAAAATGTAAACTTAGCTAAAGTGTTAGTATTTAGATATATCATGACAACTTTTTTGACATTGAAATCACAGAATTTTTTATAAGGGAAATTTGCCTTTGTACAAGACATGTGACTTTGTGTTATTCTGATTTTCATAAGGCGTCTCTTATGCTGTTGTGAAAATGCATAATCTTAAAAAAAAAAAAAAGGTAAACAAACTGCTACACAAAAATGGCTGTATGCAGCCTAAAAACCATTTCTTAACTTCACTCTTGTCCAGAATAAACCCACTTTGTAGATCCAGGGAGTGGGGGAAATGGGATTGGTCATTTTGCAGAGTATAGTCTAGAAAGTGCACAAAATTTGGAAGAAGGAATTATGCTATCAGATAAATTAGTGTAAAGGAACTTTAAGGCATGGAGGAAAGAGTCATTGACAGTGGGCACAAACTCTGGGAATAGAATGGGGAAAGGGAGTAGTGAAGGGTTCAGCTGGACCTTGAAGAGGCACTGGCACTCCAAAAAGGGTCACAGATTTGCCTTCAGAGATAATCTTTAGTAGATATATTGGTGAAATTGTTCTAAAGCAGAAAATAACTACCCTTGCATTAAATCTGAGAGGGGAGAGACAAAAAGAAGGGCTACGACTATGAGGTGCTGTCGAAAACCTGGAGCTGGGGGAGAAGCCAATTTACATGATGGCAACAATTTGTGGGATTAGGAAAAAAATCCATCTGATGGTTAGGAACTGGGTCTTTTCATTCTGAGCAGAAAGTCTGTGTCCTACCCAAAAAAATCTTTGTAATTACATCTTACCTAAACTGATATATTTCTGCCCTTGCTTTCATATGTATCTTCTGCTATAATTGCAAAATTCTCAAGAGGCTCTAGTGAAAGCTCAGAGGGGGTCAGACCTGGGTAGGTTTTGTGATTAGCAGCATTTAGCATCCTACAGAGGAATGTATGTCATTACTGTTGGTCTCAGAACTGGAGTGGGAAAACAGGGGGAAATGAGAAGTCCAAGTGGACTGATGTGTCTCAGTGGAGAGAGTAGATGGTTCCTGCTGTACCTGTGCAGGAGGAACTGGATCCTTAGAAATTATGGCAGCATCAAGGCATAAGCTACATTATGCTGTGCCAGATCAAGTGGTGCTGTTGGGGAAGGCCCCCTCAAGGTATATAATAGACACTCCATTACAAAGGCTGTATTAAAGGAACAGAAGACTGAACTCCTAAAGGCACAAGAAGAATACTTAGATTATTTCTCACTTATCCATTTTATACAGTGGCTAAGAGACTTGATATCAAAATACCAAGTGGGAGGCCAAAAAATGGATGATGTCCCTAGCAGTATTTGCTGACTCCCTCAGACACTAAGGTTTTGATCTACATAATGACCTATGAAATGATGTGGTGAAGGACCATCACAGGAAGAAGACTCTAATTACTATCAATGAATATCACGTAATTCATTTCAGGAAAAAAAAAAATTGAATTCAGAGCATTAACTATGCATTGTTTTTTATGAAGAATGCATGTCTTTAACTGTCTAAACTATAATCCTTCTCATTTTCTACCTTGCAAAATACCATTTAGAACAGCCACTATGTAGTGGTGAAGTCACGATAGTTATGACCAAGTTGTCTGATAAATAGAGCTCTCATTAAATTTTATGAAATTATCTTGGTGAAGGACAGAGGAGGAGATCTTTAAGTTTTACAGACAAAGAAGAGAAACAGAAACATTTAATGACACAAGCACAAGTTTGAAGGGAGTACTCTAGCTGCTGCAAACTGTTTGTATAAATGTCAGCCACAGGAACAAGTGAGCACAGACTGAATGAAAAGCAGCTCTAGAATCTACAGAATATTAAACCAATAAAGATACCAATAATCTTTATTTTTTTTTAAAGTGTTTAAGTATAAGCTTTGCTTCCAGGATAAAATATAGGGGAAAGAATGAAATCTTAGATTTCAGGTGTCATTCTCATCCTGCAGTATTCTGTATTTCTGTACTTTCTAGTCTCATGGTAAGTAAGATCCACTGCCACTCCAAAAACATCTTTATGTAGTGTAAAAAGAAAGTAAAAAAGCAGAAGATTACTAGGTCTTCAGTGCTATGGCACAGAATATATTCAGAGAGGAGTAAGGCTGCACTGGCACACCACTTATTCATATATACTTAACTTCAGAACTTGTAGCAACAAGGATGATGAATCACTCATCCATCACCTTCGGAAGCAATGTCTTCCTGCTGAACCAAATTAAAACAGACAGGGGCTTTAGCAACTCTGTTTAGTAGATTTAAGAGGCGGAGAGAATGTGATGAAGAATGGCAATTTGTCTACAGACTGAAACCTGCAGCAAAGTGCCATAGATCCCTCTTAAAATAAGACCTGAATTCTTAAGCTTGAGTTCTGGTTATACTTCAGAACAAAGCTTTAAAAGTACACAGGAGTGGTAGGTACCCAGTTCTCATCTGAGCACAGGGGAAAAAACATGCAGACATGCAGGGTTCTTATTTCAGTGCCTTCTCTCTTCCAGTTCAGTGCCTTAACCACAAAGATATTCTTCTGCCATTCATGGTTTCTGTGTTTCTAAACACAATGTGCACACAGTTTGAGACTGTCAGGTATAATGACATACAATAGTTAATCAAAAGCTAGGCTATTTTAATGCTGTCTTCCATTGTTGAGAACAAATGCCTTGTAAATGTGAAAAGTAAAATAAAATTAGAGACAAGGAAAAAAAAAAAACCAAAACCAAAAACCAGTTCAAGAATAGCCAGAGGCTCTTTCATCTTTTTTTTTTTTTTTTTTGAAAAATCTAATCATTGCGGGGCTAAGAATGAACACAAAAAGCTTCAGTCTGATTAGAAACCTTTTTAGAAACCTTTTGATCACAGGTAAATATTTAAAACAGAATCTCAATGTGATACCCATTATGAGAGAACTAATCTTACCATGTTATATGTAGAAAATGTAATTCATTGCAGTGTATCAACTGTGTTATATTTTAAATTTATTTTATACTGAAATAAATGCAAATTTCTTGATCAGGTGAATTTATACTTTTGATAATAAATGCTTTCACATCCATTACCCATGAAATCTCCTGCGAGTTTAGGACTAATTGAGGTCACCTCATGATATTTATTTAAAATATAACCCGCATCAAACAGTAAATAACAAGTAGTCTTCATTAAAGTATCCTACTGGTGTCAAAGAACGAGGCTTGTCATAAACTGCCTTGCATATATGTTAAGGATGAAGATACAGGCAAGACAACTCACCTTTTTTCACCTTAAATGTGACCTCTTATAAGTATCACCAAAGGTTCTTTGATGCGCGTGTAAACCAAGGAGGTCCTTCAAGGGATGTAAGACCTATGGTTTTGGTGTAGTTTTTCTAAATTTTCAAATGTACCTAATTTATCAATTTATTGTGATAAAGCTGTTTCTAAGAGACTTGCAAGCTCAGTGGGGGACTGCATGTTCCACGATGAAATGGTTTTTTCTACTTAAGATATACCAACTTGTTCTGTTTCAAGTAATCCCCAAAGGGAAGAAGGCTGGGCAGAAGCACAGGGGACACATTATTTGGTCTCCTTGTTGCTGCCATCCTGGGAGCTCCACACTTCTACAGCTTCACAGCTGACACAGGTGTTACTGCCCTGTTAGACTGTAGATGTTGCTTCTTCTACAGTATCATTACCTTAGAAACTGTAAGGTCCACATACCCTTTCCTTTTAATTGTCTCTGCAGGTCTCTTGACCCCTCAGTCAGTTCTTGATACACTTCCTCTGTAAGGACCAGAACTCACAGGCTACCCTTTGCAGCAACAGAAATCATATTTTCTAGAGCCTCTTCTTAGCCTCTCTTCTTACTTTTGAGCATAATTTTGCCCAACTTCTTTCCCTAGACCCTACTAGAAAAATAAGGGCAGTAAAATAAGCTCTGTCCTGCTCCAGGGACCTCTTCAGCAGCATTCTTAGGTATTTCTCATTCTTGCATTACTTTACATTAAAATATTAAAGACCTGTCACTAAGTTCCCTTGCATGCTTTTCCATTACCTTATGTGATTTTACCATGGGAGTTGTTTTCTCTGCCTCTTGGTGTTTGGTTTATTCATTATATGTCATGATTATTAGTCCTTTTCCACAGTATTAAATCTTGCTGAACTTATGACTCATGAATTACCTACTTACCTTAAATGATTAAAACTGCATGGGATACAGCAAAGATCAGCTGATGTTTATTAGCATATCTGTGAACCTACTGTCTTAAATGACCCTGGCCAATGTCTTTTAT
The DNA here is from genome assembly GCA_013400135.1 of Rhinoptilus africanus. Classification (NCBI taxonomy): domain Eukaryota; kingdom Metazoa; phylum Chordata; class Aves; order Charadriiformes; family Glareolidae; genus Rhinoptilus; species Rhinoptilus africanus. The sequence continues at coordinate 99,818 of VXBO01000924.1, read as the reverse complement.
AGTCTTTGTATGACAAACAGATGTCTATTGAACTGTGAATATTCTCTTGTGGTTTTTGGACAACATACTTGGCATAATGTTGAGGAAAGATATCTTCACGGTTAGAAACATAATGCATAAGCCTCAGCAAAAGTGTAAAAGTCTAACCAATAAAGACCTACTCTTAACAGACAAAGTAAGACTAAGATGTTGTAGTATACATGCTAAACACAAGAAAACTATGAGTAAGATTAAGAAAACAAACAGGATAAAAACTCACTTAAATCTGGAAACAATTCTGAATAAAACAAGTTTCAGTTTCTTTGAAGAGAATAATGTGCTTTTTGGGCTGTATGTTATCAACATACACACTAATGTGAAAATAAATACATTGGTAGATCACCAACAGTGTTTCTGCATTGCAGAAAATTTTCTGACACAATGAATTTGTCTACCAAGCTCAGTTCTGTTTCAGTCAACATAAATTCCTACATTTTTCTTATCGCTTTAATATTTGAGCATCTTAAATGTTCAAGTGCTTTGTGAGAAGAAGATATTGATTGCTTAAAACGTACCAGAAGGGAGAAAAGGCTTTTTCTGTTGTTTTTAATTTACAGATGAGGGAGCAGATGAAGGGATTAAAGATCCCGGAGGATTTAGAGTGAAAGTACTTCACATCCAGACTTGTATTTAAACTTTTGTGATTTGCTTCTCTTCAATGTCACATCTTCTTTTCAGAGCCATGCTGGATGATAAAACACAGCAATAGGTGGCCGTAGTGCATCAGCTGTGTGTTTATGTGGTGTTCCATGATAGATGCCATTTCCATGCAAGTAAAATACACATATCACCGTCTGAGAGGACTATTTTAAAAGTGCTTTCTGTTGCTAAATCCAGTTTTTCATCAATATATATCAAATATTTCTATTGTTTATAAGTTGGTTTCCTTTCTCTGCCATATTTCCCTTGCCTTTTACAATATGCTGTTTCCTATTAATGCAAAAAGACCAAAAATGGAAAAGCCAATCTTGCAAAGTGCTGAGGTTCCTAAAGGGAAGTTCAGGATACTTAAAATCTTTCCAATTACGTTGCAAAACTTGCCCTCACTGAATAACTGACCAGCCATAGAAATTTTAACAGGATGAATGTTCACCTTGACAGCAGTTAATTAGAACTTCACATTCACAGTATTCGTTTCCACTTGCTCAATAATGATCATTACACCAACCAAAAAAATTTCACAGATTTATATTCTCAAATTCTATACTACAATCCTAACAAAATTTGAGGCTTAAATCATTCCTGCTTTGCTGCTAACGAGCAAAAGAGAGAGCTAGATAATGTTGCACCAGTTTTCACAGTTTTCTGTGTACAATTTAGTATATAAATTCAGCTTAAGTTTCTTATGTTTCTTAGTTCAGGGGTAACACTGCTAAGTTGACTCTGATGAAAATGTGACTTCAGATGATTTATGAGTTTCAGAAAGGCTTACATTATTTCAAAACTTCACTAAATTCACACATGGATGAACTTGACTATTTTAGATTTGCAGAGCTCAAATAATTGCTTAATTTCAAATTCACATGCTCTTTATGTAGTATAAGAATGTGTGATTTGTTTTTTTCATTCGTTTCATTTTTTTCCAAGGATGTGTATTTTTCCTTTCTAGTTTTTCCGGAGAGTTTGAAAATAATAAAAGGAAGACTGTACATGTATAGGAGGGAAATAATCTTCAAAATTACAGTTGTAGATGGGTATATGACATACATTTTTTCCACAGTGATTTTGTTTTCATTGATATTCATTTCTTATTTCAGTGTAGCCAAGACTACCATTACATTACCTGGCCGATAAGGTGCCAAGCATGTCTCCACCAGCAAGCTGTAATGAGGAGAAACTTTTAAAATCACCCTCTGCCTGGGACTCAGTGAGCACACTACCAATTTCTAAACATGAGATGTTTTTCTCAGCTCAGGGCTTGAAATCTACAGCAAGGGCTGCATATCAGAGATGAAACAGCCTCCTGGGCAAGCCTGGGTGTCCTCCAGTACTTAACTGGAGGAATGGAAGGAAGCTATGCAGAGATGGAAGCTGAAACTTTTAAGCATCTTAATCAGTTTCTGGACTGTGTGATCTCGCCTCCTACCCCAGCCTGGAGGGAATCAACTCCTTTGGCTTTGTTCAAGTGAGTCCTAAGAAAGAAGAACTCAGGCAGTCACCTACCACTTTCAGCTGATAGCCAGTTGGCTCTCAGCTCCTACTCACTGCTTGCCAACTCAGGTACACAGCTACACGGGTAAGAACTGGAGGGTACCAGTGGTGGCTTGGGTCTTTGGTCATGTCCCCAGCCTGTGCCCCCCCTGCAGGGGCAGCCGACTCAAGATGTTCACTCTCACCTCTTTTTAGTTCTTGCGACTTTACTCTGTTGACACCCTTATTTTGCTGCCTCCCCAATCCCTACTACTTCATTTTACAGTATGTCCTCAGAAGAGTGTAAGCCTAATAACTTTGCGTTAGTAGCACTCCAGTCCAGGTTACTCATTTGTAAGTTTAACAATTGATTAGATTTAAAAATTTAAGTCTATTAAAATAAGTGAACTGATCATCTAATGCTTAGTGTTTGAAAATGAGGAATAAGAAAAGAGAACTTCAGGGTTTTTTTGTTTTAAATTTTTGAATTAAAAACTTCCTGATTGATTTTTTCTGAGATTAAATGACTTCTCTTTTAAGTAAAACTATTCCCATTAGTTTTTAACATCTTAATTTTTCACGGTAATATCTTAATTTCCTGGAAAGTTCAACAATGAAAGATAAAAAATCCATTTGTCCTTTTCATTACTTTGATTGCTAGGACTCCCAGTGCAAAATAATTCTCTGGTAAGTGCAGGCAGGTGCTGACATTAAAATTGCCCATTACCACAAGCAGATGTATAAAACAGAGCTTTTAGAGTCAGCTCTGACTAAAGTCAATGGCGAACTCATATCCCAGTGTGAACCAATAGCATTATATATTGAGCATATGTGACAAAGGAGCAGAGTTTGGCTCTTGAGTGTAAAAGACTTCAGTCAGAATAGTGGGAGAAAATCACCAAGAATCTTTGGGAGGAAGTCTATACATCATCTGATCTTCCCTAAAGTCCCCTCAGTCTCAGGCAAGGTAAGCCAACCAAAGAAACTTTCTCCAGACGGCTGTGCAAACTGACGAGGTGGTTGCCTAAAGACTTATGGGGCTTATTATGGGCTGTAGGTGGAAGAGAATTTTGTGACTACTTAAAATTAATTTTGGAATGTTTTAATGGTATTGTGGAAATGCGCAATGAGATGTTTAGGGAAAGGACCAAAGGCAGTGAAAGGGAGGGATCAGTGTGAATCAGGGAGAAATAAGCACAGGAAAAGAGAGCAAAAAAGGGACAAAAGTAGCCAGTCAAGTGTATAAAGGTCAGCACAGTTGCCTGACTAAACCTCCTGTTTGATCTTCATATTGAACCCTATTTCTCACTGCAGAGAGCAGGTTGTCTCTCCATGTGTGTGGGGAGCAGGAGGGAAGGCTGGAGCGGCATTGGGTCGGAGAAAGATGCACAGACCGCAGCCAGGCAGGAGGGACGAGAGAGGACCACTGTGTCCATCACATCCGTGAGCTCTGTCTGTGCTTGTGTGGGTGCTGGCGCAAGCATGGCTTTCTGCTTTGGTGCAGTTTTTGTCCACTTGATGCCACCAGGAACGAGCGTTATACCTTGGTACTGGCTGGACCTAGGAATGTGCAACCGCCACAGCCTGCACAGAAAACTTCCCACTGGATCCAGTAACCTCTAGCAGTTGGCAGGCAGATCTTTGAAAGAATTCAAGAACTAAAAAAATCTGCAACTGAACTAAGCTTTTATGCCAACATTAAACATCTGGGACTGTATATTGTCATACCTACCAGTGATAACTAATTTATCGTCCCTGTAAAAGTTTTTGCTTTCTCATTATGCCAAGATTGTAAGTAATACAAGTGAGCTAACCTGTGCTAGGTCTGATTTTACAAATTTAGTGCTCAACACAACCTCTAAATGCTATAATATCAATAACAACATTAACACCATGAATCAGGAAATTTTCTCATCTTTCCCAAGGCCACTTTTTAATGTAATCTGGATATTCATCCTCCTTCCAAATACAAGTTTACAGTGGCATTAGGCTGTTTGCTTTGGGTTTGTGCTATTTTTCTGCATGCCCAGCCATGCATAGCCACACCATTCAGATTATTCCTAATTGAAGTATGTGGAAGTTATTGACTGCTTTCCATTTCTGCAGTCTCTTATGACTAAAAAGTGAAAAAGACATGGCCTAATAAGGTTAGTAGGAATGATTGTCAGGAATTAGTTCACATATAACATATGTTGTCATCCAAATGTGCCAGCTGTACTATGACCCTCTCCATGCACCCCACCTAAAAGTTATGATTTATATACTTTTTTGACATTAATGAGATATCTAAAGCATGTTCGTCAAGAGTCAGACATTATTACTTTTATTCATGTTAAGTAGCAAGTTATTTAAACAGCTCTGTTGACATCAGTAAGACTTTCAGTGAACAAAGTACCAAGCAAACTGAAAAATCTGGCTCTTTGGGAATATTTCAGTCTAATTACTTCAATTCTCCCATGAAAAGAACATGATGAGTGTAGGGGTTTCTTTTACCCCACTGAGCTCTGATTCTGCAGGAATATATTGAGGAACTGGAAGGATTAAGTTCTATATTTATTTCCTATCAGTGCTGAAAGCCATCCTGAAGTTCAGTCACTGATCAAAGCCTATGGCCAGAGGAATAATGCCTCTGCTTTAGAGGCTCACACACAAAGTGCTAAGGTTAATGTGCCAGGTCTAAAGAATAGGCAATACCTATATGACTCCTTGCCATCACCAAAGAAAGGGTTAAATCAGTCAATACAAGCAATGCTCTTGAACTACTGTAAAACATAAGTGCATACATAGAGAGCATTTGAGATTATGAAAGTCATCTTGCTGCAGGAGAACAATTGCCTAGTGTCCTCTTGGGGAGGGGAATGCATCTTATACATGCTATTATTTTTACAAAGGAGACATTCAAAGCCATATCATTAATAAAACACCTGCCTTCTGCTTTTTCTATCCTTTCTAATGAGGGTGCACCTGTTAAAAAGATTTTACTACTCTCACAGGTTTTTCTAAAGCCACTATCTTTGTATGAAATTGCCATGTTATTTGTGATTCTCTCCAACAAAGTATGTTTTTGTGTCCTTTGTGGCATCTGAAAGACTAAAAGGCAGAGGATTCGTTCAACTTCAAAGACCAAAAGGGGAGAGAATGATGTGAGTTCCACTCTCTCTCTCTGATGAGGATATGAAAGGAATGATTTTTCCAGCCCTCATGCCTAGAAGATGAGGAGCGGGATTATAATCATAGGTAGCTAGTACTAACCACACATCTATAAAGCTATGTCAGATAATACTCAGGCTCACTAAAATCTAAACTTTTTTAGCCTGCACTGAGCAGGCTAAAATCTGTTTTGCAACAGAACAAAAGACCTCATAGTTGCAGGACTTCAGTCGTTCTCATAACACTTCTTGTGCAGAAAAACAGTGAAGTCCTAAAATAGACCACATAATAGTGACGCTAAGATCTGGAAAAGAAAAGCAGGTAGTGCAGCCTCCATTGGAGGCTGAGATACAGGTCTTGGCAAGGCAAAAAAATTATAAGAGAAAAGCCATCGCTGCAGCTTCCTTCCTGTAACTGTAATTGTTAATGCTCATATTTGTGATAGAATATGAACCCTCTATGCTTGAATATTTAAGAAGAGAACTGCCTCTGCGGGAAGCCATACATGGAAACTCTGGACTCGCCTGATGTTGTGGGATTTGTTTCTTAGAACCATAGCTGTGGCTCCAAACAAAGGACCATCGAATGCCAAGTGAGCCGTATGTCTTTGCGAACTCTAATTGCAGTTGTCTGGGGATAAGTGTACTTTCCAGCGGAGCAGAGCAAAGTTCTGCCATACATTTCAAGAGCAGTATCACTCATTGCTCAGCCAACTTTGTACTCTAGCCTTTGCCATGAACAAATGGCTAACACTACATCACAAATCTTTCAGGACTTTAGCCTAGGAAGATTTCTTCTACTTCACAGCCATTTCTATTATTAATTAACTATTTTTTATGTAGTAGGAAAAGTGGAGTGTTTCTCATTCCCCCTTTGAAAAGGCTAATATGACATTCTAAACCAAAGGCAAGCACCTAAACCCATAATAAAGCAGCTAAATAATTTTAGTCTGATTTTTAAAGTTATCAAGCACTTTAAGACACTCTGCCACCAGAAGAAGCTGTGGATGCATAGCATCTCAGCATGCACTCGGGCTGTGCAACTACAGCCACTGAAGCTGAAATTTTTTGGCCAAAATCCAGTACGTTTGTTTCTTCTGATGTAACTGAAGCATAGTCTGATACATGAGCTATCTAATCAATGTTTGGCTCTGATACAGGAATACTTAAAGGCATGATAATAGCTAGCAACGAGTGTCAGTTTAATATAAGTCTCCATCTGAAGTCTCGCCCTCAGCTGGGATCTAAGTGCCTGTTTCAAACCTACAACTACAGCGGGCTGGAGCTAAAAGGGTGGCAAGCAGCCACAGGTGCTGAGAAGCAGGCTCTTGGCTCAGTGTAGAGACCCAGTTTGCACCAACTCCAAAAGCAGAGAGTCAGAAACGAACTATGAACGTTGAGTCAAATAAACCAGGATGAGCTGTCGGATGAAAATTTAGCTTGTCTCTCCATCAGTAGTGAAATAGAGGAAATAAAGGTCTTAGTGTGTTTGTGAATTTTTTAACCTACGTGTTTAACCGCGCTGCTGCCTAAGCATCCCCCTGGTGCCTGGGAACAGCTAATCTTGGCATCACTGCGTGCATCACACCGAATTGTGGTCAGCCTGGCCTGAGCTCTCTAGGCTGCAAGTCTTGGTACAAGAGCTCATACTCTCCCCGCCAAGGAAGGCTGGGGCACTTGCTGAGCCCCCAGCCTTGGTACACTTTTGCTCCATGTGCAGAGCAGACGATGGGCACTAAGAACACCCCTGGAACCTCTCTTTGCTCTGCAAAGTACCTGAGTCGTGCAGGGCTGACACTGTTACAGAAATCCTGGTAAATTAATCCATTAGTCTATTGAGGTGCTTGGAGCACACTGTCTGAGGGAAAAATATTTCAATTCAGACAGTTTCATCAAGTGTGGACAGCTCTGTAGATTTCCAAAGGCACAGCAGCCATAAGTACTTCCAGGCCACAGGAACCTGGTGTTCTCCTGACTGGGAGAACATGTTACCTCAACATATTGGATAACAAGTAATTATAAAAAAATTAGTTTGGTCATTAGTAGATTGACAACTGTGTTTAGTGTAATGCAGGGCGAGCCTTAAGATAAGGTTCAGGTCTTTTACTGATAGCAGCGTTAATCATTAGGAAAGCCTCTTCTGCTAAAGCTCCCACTGCTGTTGCTTTTGTATTGCTAAATAATCTGTCTTCAGGAAGAGCAAAAAGTTCACAGATTTGGAGAAAATCTTTCAAATGTAGTGCGTTTTGGTTTAAGACAGGAAGAAAGGACTCCTATGTTTATTATAGTTTCAGAATATTTTAATCAATTTCAGAATATCGGGGGAAAGGCTGTTTTTCTTTTATTTTGAAATGTCTGGAATCGGCACTGGTAATATTGCTGTAACAATGTAAAATTAAAGGAATAATACTATATGGTAGGTAAAACAGAAAACACAAATCAGCAAGTTGTCATCTAAAATTGTTAACACTCCAAATATCTTTATTTATATGGTTAGTAAACAGGATAATATCATCAAACTGATGATGAACTCCAGAGTGTGCAAGGATGAAACAAGGAAAGCCAAAGCTGTCCTGGAATTAAACCTGTCAAGGGATATCAAGCTCAACAGGAAGGGCTTCTTCAAGTATACTGGAGGCAAAAGGAAGACCAGAGAAGCTGTGGGCCCACTGTTGAATGAAACAGGAGCCATGGTGATGGAGGATGTGGTGAAGGCGGAGTTACTGAATGCCTTCTTTGCTTTGGTCTTTACTGCCTGGCCTAGCCCTCAAGAGCCCCAGGCCTTGGAGAAAGTAATGGGGAAAGAGGAAGACTTCCCCTGGGTTGAGGAAGATCAAGTGAGGGATCAGTTAGGTCAATTAGACATTCACAAGTCCATGGGCCCTGATGGGATGCACCCAAGAGTGCTGAGAGAGCTGGCGGAAGTCATTGCTGGGCCGCTCTCCACCATCTTTGAAAGGTCCTGGAGAACAGGCGAGGTGCCTGAAGACTGGAGGAAAGCCAATGTCACTCCAGTCTTCAAAAAGGGCAAGAAGGAGGACCCGGGGAACTACAGGCCGGTCAGCCTCACCTCCATCCCTGGAAAGATGATGGAACAGCTCGTTCTGGGCGTCATCTCAAAGCATATGGAGGAAAAGAAGGCCATCAGAAGTACTCAGCATGGATTCACCAAGGGGAAATCATGCCTGACTAATCTGATCGCCTTCTATGATGGTGTGACTGGATGGATGGATGAGGGGAGAGCGGTCGATGTGGTCTACCTTGACTTCAGCAAGGCGTTTGACACGGTCTCCCACAGCATCCTCCTAGGGAAGCTTAGGAAGAGTGGGTTAGATGAATGGACAGTGAGGTGGATAGAAAACTGGTTGAAGGACAGAGCCCAGAGGGTTGTGATTAGGGGCGTGGAGTCTAGCTGGAGGTCAGTGATGAGCGGTGTTCCCCAGGGGTCAGTACTGGGCCCAGTGCTCTTCAATATATTCATCAATGACCTGGATGAGGGGATAGAGTGCACCCTCAGCAAGTTTGCTGACGACACAAAGCTGGGAGGGGTGGCTGACACCCCGGAAGGCTGTGCCGCCATCCAGAGAGACCTGGACAGGCTGGAGAGCTGGGCGGAGAGGAACCTCATGAAATTCAATAAGGGCAAGTGTAGGGTGCTGCACCTGGGGAGGAATAACCCCCTGCACCAATACAGGTTGGGAGCTGACCTGCTGGAGAGCAGCTCTGAGGAAAGGGACCTGGGAGTCCTGGTGGACAACAGGATGACCATGAGCCAGCAATGTGCCCTTGTGGCCAAGAAGGCCAATGGCATCCTGGGGTGCATCAAGAAGAGTGTGGCCAGCAGGTGGAGGGAGGTCATCCTCCCCCTCTACTCTGCCTTGGTGAGGCCCCACCTGGAGTTCTGTGTCCAGTTCTGGGCTCCCCAGCTCAAGAGGGACAAGGAATTGCTGGAGAGGGTGCAGCATAGGGCTACTAAGATGATTAGGGGACTGGAACACCTCTCTTATGAAGAAAGGCTGAGAGATTTCGGACTCTTTAGTCTAGAGAAAAGATGGCTGAATGGTGACCTTATCAATGCCTGTAAATACTTAAAGGGTGGGTGTCAGGAGGATGGGGCCAGGCTCTTTTCAGTGGTGCCCAGGGACAGGACAAGAGGGAATGGGCACAAACTTGAACATAGGAAGTTCCACCTAAACATGAGGAGGCACTTCTTTCCCTTGAGGGTGGCAGAGCCCTGGCACAGGCTGCCCAGGGAGGTGGTGGAGTCTTCGTCTCTGGAGACATTCAAAACCCGCCTGGACACGTTCCTGTGCAACCTGCTCTAAGGTGGTCCTGCTCTGGCAGGGGGTTGGACTGGATGATCTCCAGAGGTCCCTTTCAGCCCTGTGATTCTGTGATTCTGTGATTCTATGAACTGCACTCCTGATTAGTCGGTATTATCAACATTCTTAACACCTTAATTTCTCTCCTTCCAGCCCTTGTTTCTGCTGTTTCCACTGAGTTAATTTTAAATTCCTGTCAAAGACTTCTGACTGTGAGTCTGTGAAGTGGCTCAGGTAATGAACTCCTGATCTGAATGCTTATTCTGAGCACTAAGATACAAAGCATGATCACTTCATTACTGCATGGCACATTGTAAGTATGTACGATTATTTGCCATACACTTAAGCACAGAGCTTTTTTCGTGCTAAGGAAATTTTTATGAATTATATATGGCTGTACAATGGCTTCTAATTTTGCATCAGGCACTGAAGCAGCCAGTGCAAAATGAATAACTAAAATAATGCTATTACTGTTAATTTTTTATATTTTGCAACACCACAATCTCAGCTGAAGTCTAAATTGTGGAGTTTATTACTCTGTTGTCATTTGCTCAGGGACAATCAGATGTCATGTCTTATAATATGTCTTATCTTCATGCCATTGCTTGAGAAGTAATTTAATCATATCCCCCGATTCACCTTAGGTATAAATAAACATAAAGATGTTCTTTGTATTTATTTTGGAAGAGGAATGCCATTATCTCATCCTGGATTCTAGTCACTGAAAATTCCAGTAGACTGTGGACTATTATTTATTTCAAGAGACATAGAGAATAACCTTTTTTTTTTTACTGATCTTAAGCAGAGCAAGAAATAAGATATTATTTAGCTGAAATAGTCTCTCTTAACTAGTTTAAAACATACTCGTGTCGTTAGTGATAGTGAAGTTTTCACCTAGGGCAAATGGGAAAAAAGCAGAGAGCTGTCTCACCTTCAGAAGGCTGGGAGTTAGGACTCTGACCTCAGATCTATGTGGTCCAGCGTTAAGTTCTTTCTATTTTATCTAGGGTCATCTGGAACAGAAATTACTGCACGGCAAACTGTATCATTTCACCCCTAACCAAGGAAGAAGCAAACCTTATCTGGTAGCACAGATGTGCTGGGAAGTGGTGCCAGAGCAGCGGTGTGAGATCCATCATGTGGCCTTCAGTGATGACTGGTGCCGACTCAACCAGTGAGGATAACATTGTTCAGGCTGTGCAATGGTACACCCTGGAGGGAGCTGAAGATGAGCTAAGCAAGAAAAAAAGAAAGTATCAGTACTGATCTGCCTGAAGATGGTACTCTAGGGAAGCCGATTTTGCTGTGGCAGACAAGGAATTTTGCTTTGAAGTTGCCTCCAAGAACTTTGTAAGAGAAGTATTTGGACACAGCCCTTAAGTTTCACTCACAAATTTAGGTCCCCTCTGGCCTGTTACACATGACAAGAGCTAATTACAGGCTCTGAGGTGTCTGCAGCAGAACTTGTCAGTGCAGCAGTCTACCAGAACCTTTCCCTCCCCTGCCATATTCTCGGTTTCTCTTCCCTGCCCCTACGGCACAGGGTCCCAACTCTACAAAAAAGATGCTCAGCTGCCCCATCAGTACCTTTTACTGCTCTGGCAGTAACCAGCATTAGATCCAACAACAATAAATACTGCAGGTTGTGCACAATAGGCATTCCTTTTCTAAAATACATTAACTGCCAATGTTTAATTCAGAATCGTTCAAATTCAGGTAATATTGAATGAGATCGTTTGTCATTTGATCCATTTTCTCCATTCTCAGCAGACTCGGCTTTATTACTACTCTGAGTAAACCAGAGAACCTTTGCATCACTGTAATCATAAAACACATTATTCTGTCATCAATTAGACACAACTGGGTAGGAAATAACACAGAGGCCATAAAACCCAGTGATGTATATTCAGCCCAAGGCAACAGATTTTTCCTTCGGTTTCCAGAATCTTTTGATAGAACTAGAATAAGACGTATTCTTGCCTTGCAACAAATGCTTCTTTTTATACCTCTTTGCCCTACCTTTACTGCAGCCTTCTCTAGTCCTTGAATGAGCCACCCAGCTGTGGCAGGGAAGGCAGGCAGCTGCAGGCACTAACTTATTTTAAAGGTACTTCCAGTACGTGGCAAAAGTCACAGTGACAGTGTGAAGAGTGCCTAAAATGTGTCCATGTTTCAGAGCTGTCCTTTTCACAAGTCGTCTCATATGCCAGAGTGGTGCAGACGTCCACACATGCAGAAATCTGCATAAGTTTATGAGTTCAGCTTCATGATTGAATCCAACAGGAGAGCTTAGCCTGCGTGTGGCTTCTGGGTCGCAACTGGGAGAAAACCAGAGGACCAGAATTGTGGGGTAAGGGCAGGGGGTAAGAAGTAAAATCCTCAGTAAATGCTGTTCTACACTGTTTGGTGAGAATAGCTGCCATTTGGTACATTACAAAGTCTCTCCAAAAGTACCTGTCAAGCAAATTTCACTCTTAAGCCTGCATTTGGACAGCTTGCAGCAATGGCAGAATCACTGTATTTTTGCTATGGAAAGTGATAGCGGGATTTCTTGAGGTGAATCTCTTAGCCAGGCTGCCAAATGCAGGGGCAAAATTACTGATAGACCTGTGTATGTGTGTGGTGTCAGGAATTGTACCAGAGGACATAAAACATGAAGTACACATTGCCATAGCAACCGTAGCATAGCAAAAGTGTATGATTTTTCTGCAGAACCAGAACAAACACAAGCACAGAATTGCTTTCCCTGCCATGTAAGGGAAGTCTATGACTACAACCAGGACAAATGAAGAGCCCTGAATAGATAATAGGGGAGAATTCACGTCACATTCAACTCTTATCCAGTGCATGCACACAAAAAAATTAATGATTACACCTGTGCTTATATGCACAGATATATGCATATACTTATATGCTTATATCCACAGGTGCAGAGCTACCATTATTTTCTCTACAGAAAAAGCTGGGTTTATTACTTCTCTTTTAACCTAAACATTTCCCATGTAAGGAAGATGGTGCAGTGGAAGATGTTTAAAGAATATGGTACAAGCCTAGATCATAATCATTCTCTAAATGATGAGCTTTAAAGCACTAGATGAGAGGATACAGGGTGGCTCCTATACTGAACTTCTTTGCTAGCCCTTAGTGTTTACTGGGAACAAGATTCTGTCAAGATAATGGAAAGGGTGGGTGTGTTCATCATGTGTCTGTGGATATTGTAGGGATATAGTTTGACACACTTCTTGGAGAAGTTACTTTTGTTCTATGTTCTCTTGTCCAATAAGTCATTCCCAGCTTTTGATTTTTTTTCCAGCAAGTTCAGAGAGAACAGACTAGGGTACAACGTAATTAGGGGATATTTTGAGTGCTTTAAAATGGACAACTATGCAAAAACCACAATCTGTTGACAGGGTAAAACGTGAATAGAAAATAAGGCTAAATATAGAAATCAGCATTTCACAGTAATACATTATGCATCATTTTACACAGATTGTTAGTGTCAGTGATTCTTTGATTATCGACTGTTTGTGGTCACAAAACATTGATCCTGATCAGACTGAACAAATGAAACCAGTGTGCATGCATGAAAGGGAGTTTTGTTTTCTGGCCATTTTTATCATATTAGTTTTAAAATGGAAAACAGAAAGAGATTAATAGCTTTCTTTTTATTTCAAATATTTCAAAGTAAATTTAAAATTAAAAAGTTTTCAAAATAATAATATTTCATAGTATTGTTTTCAGGACTTATTCTGCCTGGGGTGAAAAAAGTAATCAATGTTAGGATTTGAAATAGCACTGCAAAATTGTTTATGTCTAATAATTCCTATAACTCTACTGGTATATATTTCCTCCAGCAGTTGGGGTAACACCAGAAGAGTAGATAGATAGTGGGAATGTTTACATGTTTTATTTCTAAAATAATTAGTTTGTTATTGGTTTCAGTGGTAGATGAAGTATGGTACTAGCTAACAGAAATGAAACAGGACAATGGTGCTTGTACATTCTCCACTGGTAGTGTTTTTACTGCACTGGACAACACATTTATCTCCTGAAATCTAGACTGTGTCATTGTCCAAAGCATCTCCAGTTCCCCCATGAATATTTTTAATCAATACATCTTTTCCTCTTAAATAAGAATTACCATCCGATTGAGCATTGTGGGTGTGATTTCAAAATAAAATGCAAGAAATATGAGGATTGTAGAGTAGCAATAAGAGATTTGGAAACATTGTGCTAATTAATGAATGACTTCTCACAATTAGAGTTGGTCAGTGTACATTTCCAGCTCTCGCTGAGGTGAGGAAATTAATTTATTTTGTACAACTAAGTATATTGCGGGTTATGTCAAGCATTTAAAACTTAAAAAAGACAAGAAGGGAGGAAGAAAAGAAAGGAAATAACTTAAGAAACCCCCTAAACTTCAGTTCAGTAAGTAGCAAATCTCCCAGTACTGATGATAATCCAGAAATATTTATCTAAGATAATAAAAATGCCTTTCTTGCTACCATAACTTATTTTCATGACCTACATTAACTGTTATGAATGTTTCCCATCAGTATAGATATAACTTTTATCAGTCAAGAATACATCAACATTTGCCAGACAAAGCCATTTAAAGAAACTTTTAAAGATAAAAAATTGTATCAACAATTAAACTTACTAAAAACAATGTATGGGAAAGTAGGAGAAATTTAAATGTGAGCCAAGTGAAAATACACACTAAGAAATAAAAATAGGGATTGAAGACATTTATCAGATTCAGCATATTCAGTAGCTGGTTTTATTCGACAATATTTTCTGAAAGCAACTTGAAAAACTTACTGAAAAAACAGAAATCTTTTAGGGCCAGGAGGTTTTCTTGCAAACTCAAGTTACCCAAAGATGTTTAGTGTTGCCAAGAAAGATGAAAAAGTTTCTTTTAATTCTTCCAATATCAACAGTTGATCTCCACTCATTTTGGGGTGATAAATGTGGTGTTATGCCACCTCTTATTTTTGTCATGTGTTGAATGTCAACTGATAGTATGGGGTGATGAGTGCACCTAAACAACGTGGTCAGAGTATTAAGGATCCAACATGTGAGAATCATGCCCAATGAGTCAATGTTATGCTGCTGTAAACAATATGCAGGTATGTGAATGCAAATAGGAGTAAGATCGGTGAAATAATATTTGTGAAAAAAATTGAGACTTTTCAGGTACACTTGGACTGTTTGTTGTTTAAGAAAGGGATAGAAAATTGGAAAATTCAGTGTAAGGAGAACAACAAAAGGGATATTTTTAAATTCAGAAAGCTTGAAAGAGGAACAAAAAGATCTTTCTTTATAGAAAGGGTTTTATAAAGACAATATTGATCAGACATTTAAGTCTTTTAGAGATAAGACAAATGATCAGCTTACTTGCACAAAATAAATGTTGGGCCGGATTTAGAAGAAGGGTTTTCAAAAGGATTGATACCTGAGTCCCTGATCAGGCTCTGTAGGGCTAGTATGGAGTGTCATTTATTTGAAGCTGCAAGAACAGGTACAATAAACATCTGTTGAAGATGGGCAAGGAATATTGGTCCTTTCCAAGAGATAAAATGTGCATGCATATATACATAAAAAAGTGATTCACCAAATTAAGCATATCATAATATCTTATAAACTCAAGACATTAGGATCTAAAACTGTCAACTTCTTTTCTCCCTCATTAATCTCAAAATATAACTCAGCTTCCTGCACAAAATTACATGCTATAGATTCAAGTAATGATTTCTGTCTAGTTAAAGAGAACAATAACATATATTTCATGCTTGTCAGGCATAGATTCGAAACAAAGCAGATATATTTTAAAACTGCATTCAGACTTATTTTACGACTGATCAAATCTGATGTTTATCTTCAGCAAGACAGACTAATTCAGAACTTATTAAAAATTAATTGTGTTCATTTGTTCCCTGGAAATTTGTGCTATCATTTAAAACATATTCTGCAAGGCTAGCTTACTTTGCAATTATTTAGACACTGAACAAAACAAACACAAAAAAGTAGGAATAAGATTTGGATCACTATAACCAGCTTGGTGATGACTGTGTCAATAATGTTGAGAATGAAAGACTGACATTCTCAGTGCGGGGGAGTACCAGAAGAGATTTGTGTTAGGACATGTGCTGCAATTAATAAATCATATTTTTGAAAAAGGGACTGAATACAAAAGCCACGAAGTTTGTAGGCAACACAAAAATAATTAGAGTTGTGAAGAAATTAAACTTTTGAGAAGTATTGTAGAATGTTCTCAGGACACTGTATAAATAGGGGAAAAAAGCAAAATGGCAAAAGTGGCAGACTTGAAATGGTTAAATGCAAGGAAAAATACCTGAAGTCAAAGAACTATTTGTACACCATGATATATTATAAAGTGACAATTACTATGCAGGTAACAGAATATGGAGTCTTTATGGGAGGATTTAAAAATATCAGGACAATTCTCAATAGCAGTTCACCAAGGAAATAAAATGTAAAATATAAAATGGACAAGAACTGAGAATAATTCCTTCCATTGCTAGGTCACAGCTGAAATGCTGTTTACCTACAGCCTCAGTGTTTCCAGCTTTTCTTATTTCATCTGCAAAACAGCACAGAATTTAAAAATGGTTTGAGAGAGGCTACAAGGATGACCAGAGGTATGCAGTATCTTATGTATCAGGAAAAACTAAATTAAGACTCTTCAGCTTGGAAAGATTAAAAAGATGGATAGCACAGTAAATTTCTGTAACTTTTTATAGTTTCTCATGATGGGCAAACTAAGGACAGCCACTGAAATTATTATACAGGGTGTAATTAAATGAAGTTACTCATTGCCACAGATATTGCAGAGGCAAGATTGTAAATGGGCTCAGAAAGTAAATTTTAAAACAAATTCATGGAAGAAAGGTCCACTAGAGGCTAAAATGTACACTGATGTAAATGCAGTCTCTGGCTGTGGAAGTCCCTAAACTGTAGATTGCTGAAAGCTGGAATGGCAGATCAGGGAAAATGTCACTGTATAGTTGTCCTGGTTTTGTCCTTCTTTTGCTAGGCATCTGCAAATGGGCAGGACGCTTACCGAATGGATCTTTGATTTCATCATGAAATCTGTTCTGAAATTCTTTACAGTGGTGTAAAGAAGATACGGTAGGTCATAATCTAAAAAAAGTATACTTACAAAACACTGAAACATTACATAACTGATTAATAGCTTAAACATATTAATAAGCCATAATAATGCATTGTTTAATCATCAAGTTTATTACATCTGTACTAAATATATGGCCAATATTTTCCCTGTTTGAAACCATGCTATCCAGGGACTGCAGAATTCATAAGCCCAAAAGTCTTGAAAGGCCACAGAAGTTTTATTGTTCCTCCTGATCACTTCTGCCAGTTGCTTCCTCTCTCATCTTCAGGGAATTTTTCTTATGAAAGTAGTGGTTTAGGAAACATATAATGCCTGTTACCCCTTCAAATGCAAGCACAGTTCTATCTACAAAATGAATATGACAAAAGTATAAGGCAGGTTTAAATATAAAGTAAAAAGCTAAGATGATATTTTAGCAGAAAGCAGAAAGAATCTGAGTTATTTGTAGGAGTCACATTTTACAGAGGTCAAATATTATAAAAGACTTCAGTTCTTTATCTCACCTGTTAGAAAATCCTTAAAGAGTGTTTATATATCTACCAAAGGCAGCCTAACCAATTTCTATCTTCAGCAGGCAAGAGACACATTTCTTTCATATCAAAGAAAGAAATGTTCTGTTCTTGGTATCTCAGTTATTTCACACCACCATCACTCCTTACTGAAATTTACTTCACGATGTCTGAGGGACTCTTATGAGCGGGCAATTTTCTCACTAGGCAATGCTGTCTGCTTTGATTTCTCCAGCATGATTTCACATCCAAGCAACCAACAGCTGTGAAAGTACCTCCAGGACCAGGTTTTTTCGCTTCCTGAAGGTCTCACACTGGTGCCAGAAGAAAACAAGATGTTTTCCAGCAGTTGCAGAGTCCTTCCTTACAAAAGGCCAGCAAAAACACAAGAAAAACCTGCTGTCCTGTTGGCAAGCCCTTGTAGCTTAAGAATTTGGGATATTGCCCTTTGACCCTGCTGTGGACCCCTTTCTGAGTTACCATTTCTGAAGGTGACCACATAGCTGAACAAGTGGCCTCTGCATAGTGTAAGTCCAGATGTCTATGCCTGGTCGTCAGCCAGCCTGGAGGACAGCGAGGGTGGCACCTGTCTGTGATGGTGACATTATTCTAAAGCTTCCACACATCCTAGAATTGAAGGTATTTGGAGCCCAAAGAAGTGTCACCTAGAGCTAAGTTACAGAAGGGGAAAACATAGCTGCAGCAAAGAGAAGAAGCCCCATGGTTTCTTCCCACACTGCACTAGACCATGGGGAGACGAAGGCTCGCAGTCCTACATTCTCCTAATTATGAGCCTTTTAAAACATTGTATTTGTCCTTAGAAATACATTTAGAAACCAGACATGTGTTTGAATTGTACATAGTTAAAGGCAGAAGATTTATTTTGGCCCTGTATACTTACACTGAGAAACAGAAGAATACGTTATACCCCTCCTTTCTTATTCTGACCTCATGGGTCTGTTTCCCCAGGCAGCCCTGCAATACCAGTGTTTGTAAATAACAACCCATGCACCACCATAGCTTGGTGCGGGGAGCAGGGACAGGAAAAATAGCAGCAGAGTTCACGTGAAAGGTAATTTCATTAAATTTGAGTTCATAAATTCTGGGTGTACCTGAAATGGAAGTAAAAAGAAAATAAGTTTTGCTAGGCAGCTGACCATCCGCCTCTCAAAGAAACTAACTCTTCTTCTGGTAGAAAAATGAGAAAATTAGTAAAACTTGCAAAAAAATATATATATATCCAGAAACTGCTGATATAATAATCTGTGATTTATATGAAAAGGATCCCTTTTGCTTCTCCAGGGTATTAGAGTTCCTCTTCCATTTCTCTAGACTACAGTAGTTAACTCTGAAATAGCTCAAAAGACTAGGAGGATTTTAAAAGCATTGACAGCTCTGCAAGGAAAAAAGTGAAGCAACATTTTTATCTCTTTCCCACCTGCTTTCAGCAGGTGTATGCACTCAGACTACATAGCTTTTATGCATTGTGGAGCTTGTATAATTTAGAACTTCATGCTCTACACATTTCAAATTGGTTTGACCCTTTCCCCTCCCAGGCACACACAAGCGCACAAATGGAGTTTTACTGTCTTTTTCAAATCACTGTATCCTCTAATTTATTCAGGGTTATCTTTCAGAGTGTTTAAAAAAGCATTTTAATTAACGTTTCAGTCAGAAACCTTCCTCATGATTTTGTACTGAAGAACCAAGCGTAAAAGTGACTCAGTGTGGATATTGCATATTTTGCTGCAATGGTCATATTTTTGGACATAAACTCACTGCCTGGAAATATATTCACACTTCAGTGACTGAATGGCAAAAATGGATGCATTTAATTATTAAACTCTACTTTATTTGATGACTTAAAACTACATGCTCCTAAATAAGGAACCAGCAAGGAATTAGGGGGTTTTTATGCCTTTCCAACCAATTTCTTTGTCTGACTATGATTTCCTATGCACAAAGGGAATTCTCAGCTGATTACACCAGCTGAGGAATTATGTCTTCCTGGTTCTTATCCTGATATAAGGGAAAAACAAGAACAGAGCAGAGCTGTCACACTCCAAGAATTCCTGGCTTATCTAAAATTTATGAACCTAAATGAAAGTATAGAATTCCCACAGCTCCTTCATACTGTTTCGAGCCAGATTGGTGTGTACTTTTCTATAAAGGAAAAACACTGTCATCAGTTTCTAATTATCCTATCATTTGTTTTTTGGAACCAACCAGTTTCTGAAAAGAACCTGGACCAGTAATTACACAGGTTGCTTTGATGTACCATACCACAAAATAGCACATTTTCCATTTTATTTGCATTAAAAAGGATTTTTAATAAAAAGGACATACTGAAAAAGTGGAAATTGCTCAGTGACTATCCATATCTTCACCTCTGAATTAATAATAATCATTTACAATTAGAAGTTACATTGATTATTCATTGTTTCTGTTATGAAACAGAAATTTTATTGTGTGAGACATTAATTAAGACATATAGGTGTCTTTTTTAAGATGGTAGCATTGTAAAAGGATTGGTTTTTCTGAGAAGACAAATATCTACGTCTTTTTTTGTCAGTGATTGTGATTGAGAGAGGAATGTACCTAAAATGTCACATTTTTATTTCTAGTGTCAGCTCAACTTTCAGTACAAAACTGGAAAAAAAAAAGAGAAGATGGAGAAATTCAAGTTGGAAGGAATCCCTGTGGGTCTAATTCTCTGTTCAAAACATCCTCAAAGTTAGTTCCAACTTCAAAGTTTTATCATATGCCTCAGGGTCATATCCAGTCAAGTTCCGAATATCTCCAAGGACGGACACTCTAAAACCCCTTTGGGCAGCATTAATGGGAACTTAGAATCAGTCAGTACAAATACAAATAAATCAGTCAATACAAATAAAGTGAAAAAGTAAAGTAAAAGTAAACAAAGTAAAACTGCTCTGGAGAAGAAACTCTCTCAGCTTTCAAACCAGACTCAGTCCACATAGGAATTAATTCTTGATTAGTTATTCACCATTTTTCAGATTTGGACAGGGGATTACTCATCAATAATTTCATGAAACCCTCTTTATATAGAATCATAGAAGGGTTGAGGTTGGAAGGGATGTCTGGAGGTCATCTGCTCCAATCCCTCTGCTCAGGCAGGAACACCTGTGGTCACAGCTATTTGACAGAAAGGAATGGGCTCTATGCTTACTATGGCGTGACTTCTGTTTGAGAGAAAAGAAATAGATATTAAATCTGTTTTGTAATTTTATTGAGAATCTTGTATTTAGATGCATTCTCTAGATAAATCACTGGAAAAACTTCCATTATATTCCACAAGAATGGGCTCAGATTCCAGGCAAGGTTTTTTAAAAACAGGAATCTGAGCTTGGATTCCTACATACAGGCAGTGGTACTTTTTCTGTGAAAGACTTTTGGTCAGAATAGTTTTGCAGACTTAAGCAGATGGATATATGTGGTTATAAATATAATTTTTTAGCTTGGAAACAGAAAACATCCTAATAACCTTTGCCAGAGGTTCCAGACCACCTTGCAAAAGAAATCGTAAACCTAACTGGTTTTCAGATGGAGTCTGATGAGTTTATTAATGTGATTTTATGGTCTGTGCATTCCAGTTGTATACCCCTGCTAAGTTATGAAGGATTTGGTTCAAGTTCAAAGAATGTGGAGAAAACATTACTGAAATCTCAAAAAACATTATTTTGGCATTATTTAAAAGAAAACCTCATGAGGTTTAGTTTTCATCTCAAGGAATTTATCTCAGGAAAGAGATTTATAATATGAACTGAAAGATCATACCAAAATAAGGCATTTTAATTATGAAAGTGATCAAAAACATTTTAATAAACTCAGCATGGATCTGATTTGAGTTTTATTCGTGAAAGTTGTTTTATTTTTGCCTTTTTGTCCCAACTGAGAGACCATTTTGAAATTTTGCAAAAACTTTTCCAAGGGCTTCTGCTGCCGGATACACGGCCAGAAGTTCCCCAGAGTTTAGCAGATGTAAGTGCTGTGGGTTCCCTGCTGACAGATGAGCAGGAGCAGAGCACACGTGGCCTGCGAGGTCAGAGGGACAGTTGCTGGGAGAAAGCTAAGTGAACAGCATCAGGGATGAGGAAAGTAGCACAGGGCAATCAATAGCACACAAAAGTCAACACAGACGTCTTTAATAGGAAGTGTCACACACCCTTTGCGGTATCTGCTTTCTGAGATGGACTTTGTTGTAAAAATCTTTTGAGTAAACAATCCTACTATCGGTTTCAGAATAAAAATTATTGAAAAGATTTCTTAGGTACTCCTTAATGCTTTCCATTGAAGCATTTCTTAAAGGACATATGAGAAAATACATCATAGGAAATATGATGGCTTTTGATCAGGAAGTACATTTCTTTGTGTTCAGAAAGGATAATGATACAAGTTTTAGATTTGGAAGTTTCTCTGATACTTGGATGCAAAGAATTTTCTTTTCAAACCCAGTTTTGTGGGTTTTGAAGATTCTCACTTTGGGTGAAAACTGGCAGCTTGTGTGGAGACACTGTTTGGGTGGAGATACAGTTTGGGGTGCTGGAGACTTTCTCATTATGAGTTTGTGCCTGTAGCATTGTCTCCTCGTTCCTTGTATTTCTAAAGGCTGGTATTGGCCAGATCCCCACTGTCAGCTCTGTCTGGCTTACTTTGGAGGTTGTGAGCGTAGGGCTGTTATCATTTCCTGTAGAAAATGGCTCAGCTTATGGCTCTTCCTGTGAGGAGCAGTAATTCTGGCTGCCCTATGTCTGATGCACGTTTGCTTCTGCCCATTAAGCTAACCTTACAGTGGGCTACGTCAGAAATGAACCTTTTCAAGACAGTTTTGCACGTTTGTTAATGAAATAAGTTATCTGTAGTCACAGCACCATTTCTTGTTTTCCTGAACCACCATCCATGAATGCGCCCTAGGAAATTAAAAATTTTTAATTACCCCAACTATATAATTCCAACATAATGAACTTCAGTATTTTTAGAGCAGATTAATGTAGTATATAATTTTACTAACAGAAGAACATTTTAAAGTGTTAAGTAATGGCTTGGAGGGAAATAAAAGGACAATAAAAGAATAGCCTACTCTGAATTAAAATTATGTTAAATCATCCATTTAAAAAATTGCACAAAACCCTTCTTGTTCCCTCAGCTTTCAAATAAAGTTTCACCAGGTGTACTTCTGCAGGGGTAGTGCAGGAATGTTTCCTTCCTGCCAGTTCTGGAGATTCATTCTGGGATACGATCCCGCTGAGCATTGTCTGTCTTCCAGTTAACACTGGGACTCCTCCTGGGCTCATGGGAAAGAAGAAACCTGAGGTGTATCCCCATGGGTCTCTGAACTGGATGATAAGGGGGCCAGAGCTGGGTGGACATCAGCCTCACAGTAAAAAACCGTATACTAATATTCAAATTCATGGTGATGACAGTTAAGTGAGAATATTCAAGGAAGTGTCACATTAGAGAAAAGCGAGAACTCCATCCTGCCTGTCTTTAAACAAGTGACTCGATCTTTTCTGACTGCCTGCTTGTATCCCACCTTGCTGAAATGCTCAAACATTGCTCACAATTTATTTTTCCATTAACATAAATTTGGACTTGAGTTCTTTTCCTTTTATTAAGTAGTTTTTCACTATATGCCTTCTTTATCACAACCTCTGTTCACAGGCAAAGCATTTAAAATATCTGCTATTTACTCATACAAATGTTTTAAATAAGTCAAGTAAAAAAATCAATAAAACCAATTAACTTAGAAGATTAATATTCATTATGGAAATTTAAAAAAAAAAAGAAAATTGAACAGCAAAAAAAAAAAGTGCTACTAAAGCCCATCCTCTAACATTTCATTGGGTGTCACATCTTAATAAAAAATCAATGAAGTCAGAGAGTGCAATCTGCAGCTTAGTATGTATCAAGTCTCCTTTGTCTATGGAGAATGTAATCGTTTAGTACTCGGGATCTATGATCCCAAAGCAGATAAGGCACATAGTAGGACTGGGGCTGTATATATTGGCACATCATGGACAGACATAACACGATAACACATGAGGGAAGTTGTCTTTGCGTTGCACAACACAGATGGAAACATGTGGTTTGGGACAAACACATGAATTCACCCAAGCTTTAATGTCTTTAGAATAGCAAAAAAGAGAAGCAAGAGTACAGATAGCTGTGCATCGCCAGTCATTGAATTTACGAAGCGTTAATGGACATAGCAGAGTGGCACTACATGTATGTAAGTTAATACCACTGTTCAATGAAAGGTCATGCTCCTCACATCAGTAAGCATTATGCTCTATAGGTCTTCCTGAGACATTTTTTCCAAGAGTGTCTCAAACAAATCAGAGATTTACTATATTCTGTGCTTTTTATAGCTTTGATTTCTGCTAATCTCCTGTGACTGAGTGTGTGTGACTTGAATGGAATTTTATCTATTAGTAGACAAAGATGCAGCAGTTAGATATTCTTGGGTGATATTACAGAAAATAACTAACTGCAAGGGGACTGAATAATCAGGTGCAGCATTTCACCACATCCTAATTCAGGCAAATATGGGACTGGGTTGTTATATGGTAGGTCACAGACTCCAGCTTTTACCCTACATACTGATGAAACTCACAGGAAACAGATATGAAGATTAATCTTGCACAAAATTCAGCTAGGTTGCCTGAAATAAATGCCATCTTCCCCTACTTACCAAACAGCAAAGTGTTTGTCTGCCATAGAAGTTGTCGAACCCACACTATGAAGATTTCTCGAGATCTCTCTGGTGTGGGACCTATAAAGAGTTGTGTACTACAAGCCTGCTGGTACTGCTTCTTCATGGAGACATCATTTGGCCGCAGATTTTCCATACAGAATAAATCCACAGAGCGGATAATACAGATGCAATCCTGGAGGAGATGATGGGTGTTCGGTTGGTTCAGATGCTCACAAGCAGATGCTTCTGTGAAGGGAGAGACCTCCCTTCATGTGTGGAGGGTACGTAGGCAAACAATCACAGAAGAAAAACGAATGGCTAAAAGGGGGGAAAAAAGTCCAAGAGCAACCATAAGTTGGTGCTAACTTTTTAGGGTTGTTACATTAAAATTCAAAGTATGCTATTACTGTCCACATAGCAGAAAAAAGTATTAATATGCCAATTCTATACCTTATATTACTGTGACAGTGATATAATAGCTCCTTAAGAACAGAAGTGGTACATTTACATGGGGCTGTTTGGGGTTTGGTTCATTTTTTGTTGTTTGGGATTTTTTTTTTTCAACATTTCCATTTCTTTAACTCTTATTTCAGTAACTGACTGTATCTACTGAAGGAAAACTGCAGAAATGTGCAAGTGCTGTAAATTCTAAGCTGCTGAAACTTCCTTCACCTTGTGGAACTGACCTCCGAGTCACTCATCCTTTCATCTGGTACCATGCTAGGACCTAGTGAGACATCTCCAGGAGACAGCTCAAGGCTGAAGTAATCCTTGCCTCCCTCATGGAATTTAGGACATAACTCCTTCATTTTTAGACAACATAGAAGTAGTAGAGCAGAGACAACAATCTGGTCAGAAGCAGATGAATTTTCTGATGTTTCTCTGCAGGGGCAGATAATGAAAAAGTATTATATATTAAGAAATTAACCTCTTTTTCCTGCTACTTTGAGATGGCAACATATTATGTGACTTATTTTATTTGTTTAGTCAAAAGACTTTTGCCATCAAACCAGCACAGAATAGAATTAGAGTAATAGAACATTCAGCTTTGGGTAATATAATATTAGCAAAGCAAGGGGTTGGGTGGGTACGAGTATATGCCTGTGTGTGGAAGCTTGAATATCCTTCTGCTGAAGCAAACTTCAGTGGAAATCGCTTGTTTGAGTTCTTGGAAAACCATTTGATCCAGGAGCCTGAAAGCTAGACAAACTCTCACTGAAATCAGTGCAAACATTGTCTGTTTAAGAATTGCAAAGAAGGGTATCACCAACCATAGCCCCAGAGCATGAGGCAGCCTGAGTGTACTGTTCTCAGTAAACTACCCTTGTAACTGGAGATGACTAAATTCACTTTTTTTAGGCCAAACCACTACTGTGAGCATTCCTCAGGGCATTTCTCCAAGCTGCAGTGGTACTTTCAACTACTACTGTATTCTGGTACTATAGCCTAAACTTCACAGCATCACTTCTGGTATCTGAAGCATTTACATTTATTATTACGTAATCCCAGATGCTTGTTTAAAAAACAAATTCCCCTCTGGTGAGAGAAAATCAGTTCCCTTGTACTTTTTTATTTCTTCTTTTCCCCTCAGAAGTACCTTGACTAGAAACACAGTTATCTTTGCCATGGGACACATGGCAAGAACCCCATGGCAAATTTCCTTGACTGTCACCACTTTACCCCTTCCAGTTCCTGTTAGTCCATTTTGACCTGGGTGGTTCCTAAACACGTGAAAAAGGGTAGTACCGTAACAGCACATGTGACTGAAAAGCAAAGGAGAGGGAAGAGCAGATTTCCACACAGAATATCAATTCTGGCAAGCTTGTAAATTTGCCCTAAAATATAGTTTCTAAAATTGTTTGAAAAATAAGGTTCCATTGAATAAACAAAGAAGTGCAGAATTAAATAATAATAAAAAAAGAAGATAAAAATAAGAATGGATAAAGTGAGACCATACTACCTATATTGTTTTTCAGGGTATTTTGGCTTTTCATTTCCCAACTGGTAATTTCGTAATCAAATATTTCCTTTCTTTGAAAACTGAGGCTTTTGAGAGTAAAAATAGGAAGTAATAGTCAAATACCATAAGGAAATATTGTTCCTAGAGGCACTAAACATTTCACGTTGACCCCTATTAAAGTACAATAACATTTCAGTTGGCCCAGACCAAATATTTTATTTTACCGGTTAAGATGCTAAATCCAAATCCTATAGTTTAACTTGAATAAGTAAAGCTCCTGCTCCTTGCTGTCTACTTGAGGTATATTGATCAATAAAAGCAGTCCTTAGCTGTCTTGCTGCCAGTTTTCTAAGGTAAAAGGACTGAAATCAATTAAGTAAATAGTCTTCAATAAAATAAACATTATCATCTTTAATTCATATATTTTATTCTAGACATTTTAGGGATTCTGCAAACTATGAGTGACTTTTACAGGGAAAAAATGGAGTTTTAATTATAAAATTGATTCTTTTTCTCTCCTGCTATTCCTTTTTTGCTAGATTTTTAATAAAAATATCAATCAATGGCAACATTTTTAAAAGAAACAAATCAGATACAATGGTTGGAAACTGTTGCAAATGGTTTTCAGGCAACTAATTTTTTATGTTATAGCCAGTTTTTACTGGTAAAATAGTTACAGTTTCTTTCACTATAACAAAGAGATAATAACCGGTATTTTGGCTTTTTACAAGTCATTTTTTCTACTTCAAGTATTTCTCGTTTGATATAGTTATAAAAGTGTTTAACATAGAGCTAAATGTTCACAAATTCCAAAGCAGGTTACTTAGACACACCAAAAAAACCCAAAAATCAACATTGCACCAAAAAAAATCAGAAGTCTGTAAAGTGAAAATGTCATTGTTGCTTTTTGGTTTGTAACTACAGGCAATGCTGAGGAAAGGGAGAGAGGAAAGAGGTGAAAGTTAGATCAACTTTCCTCCTGCCAGCCCTGTGCAATTTAGACAGAAAATTAGATAGCAGTCGTATTACTTCTTTCCAGAGTATCCAAATTTGGAGAGGCACCATGAAGGAAGAACAAGTTATTTTTGACCAGAAATGATATGGGAGCAAAAAAAGGTTATAACTCTTTCTGCAGCTCGCAAGTGAAAGAAAACTGTAGAAACCATAGGCAGAAACTCCAACTGGATGTTTTGAAATGCTGATTATAAAGAGAGTTGCATGTGTTCGCCTGACTTCTGATCTGTCTGCTGAAGTGCTCTTTCAAGTCTGTTTTTTTGCCCTGTAAGGTGTTTTCTGCAACAAGCTTTTTATCGAGCTTTCAGGCCAACACAGCTGAATAACACACATCTTCCACAATCATAACACTATGAAAAGAAAAGGTTCACATGAACTTTTCCCTTAATGCAAGAAGGGAAGCTCAGACAGAAATAAAACCATTATTTTTTCCTGTTGATTCATATTGTGACCTTCATGAGATCATTTAAGCTCTGGTCTTCCTCTATAAAACAGGAATAACCTTCACAAGTAACCCAAAACTGTTATTTCACTTGCTGTGAGTTACTGAAAAAACTGTGGCAATGAAAGAGGTAGATTTAAGAGGAGTGAAGGGACAAAGAAATAAGCCGTTAAGGGGACTCTGACTTTCCCCTAACGCTGCCCAACTTGGCACACGCTGCCAATGGCCTCATCCTGCACAGCTGCAAAACCTCCATAATGCATCCCCGACGGAGCAGCAGCGAGCTGAGTACCTGTCTGCAGAAGCATGTGTAACTAGCTAATGATGCTGAGAGATGACATTAGATCTTACATTCACATTAATTCTGTTATACCAATATAAAGTAGTTTCAAAGCACAATGAGTGCAATTACAAAAAAAGAAAATCTATATAATGCATAGCATTAAATTTTAATAGGGAGTTATACTTATCTGCATTTTATAGTGAAAATGTATTATTGCAAAGGGACTGCTCGCCTCTAGTTTCCTTTAGGCCTCTGAGCAAAATATGAGTCTATTATGTGAATGAAGTAGCTTGGCAGCAAAAGTGTGCTGTCGAGACCTTTTACACTTTTATTTGGGAGCCAGCAACCATATGCCTCAATAACGAATATCTTCATTTTGTTACTGACAGTCAGAGAAATACCAAAAAAAAGGAAGGTGTTTGTGCCCTTGACAGTCCACAATCATTCTGAAAAGTAACATCCACTTTCTTGGGGGCATCTGTTTATAGTCCATCGTATTAATTTTTGTCAGCTTCACTTGGTGCACGGAAAAATTCTTGCCTCGAAGTTGCTAGATCTATTTAAATTAGTCAGGAAGAAATTGGGAAAGGAAGGCTACAGGACATAATTTCTTTACCTCCTTAGATGCTTTTAAAGCAAACTAGACTGTCCTCAAAAGCAAACAGCTCGCAGACAACTGCCGCCTTGTGGAATGGGAGTCAGCCAAGTGATGGTCCCTGTGTACTCTCTGTTAGCCAAGTGGGATCTGATCCTGTGCTCCTGCCCACAGTTGTCTTTCATCCACGTTCCTTACCCACAAGTTCATATGTGATTGTAGGCACAGGGCAGACTCCAGAGAATCTCCCAGAGAAAAAAGGTCACGCTCTAACACAGCATTTCAACATAATCCCAAATTCCCCTTCATACAACTGAATAGATCTCGTATGGGCCACAACAAACCCTTTAAGTCACCAGTACATGCAACTGGGGTTTTTCCTTTAAGGTTATAATGCAGCCTACCCAACAAGAGTGAGAATCAAAGCACTCATCTCACACACTTTGGCATACTGTTGCTTCCCACTCTCCAAAAGCTCCCTTTTTCCTGCACTTCACTATCAACATAGATACAGCCAGAAGACCCCAAAGGTTGTAGTTTCCTTAGCAAAAATGAAAGAGAAAACCAAACCAGGATGAGGTCGGGCATAAATCTGAAGCAAAGACCAAGCTTCTTCCAGTCAGGTAGAGTGCACAAATTCTCCAGGGTTTCTCCTGCTTGTCACTCAGAGTTTTCAGCAAGGCTTTGTACCTTCTCCTCACAATAACTAGAAAGACGGTTCATGCTCTGAACTTGGCAGTTCCGAGAGCTTTGCAGTCACGGTCTCATTTGGACTGTTGTGCTCCAGGTTCTCTTCCAGCAGGCCACAGGTGTTATTCTCTGTATATTTGTTTCTGCCCAAGTATCACCCTCCATTCCCATTTCCCATTTATTGAAAACCCTTGAAGGAGATGGCTTGGTGGCCCTGTGTGACAAACCACGGTATATTATGCCAATAAATAAAAGGGTGTCAAGATCAGATTGAAAAGCTGGGATCTAAATCACAGTTTGACCCTTTCGTAGCTATCTTTGTTTAAACGGCATTTAGATAGAATAAAACAGTAAACTTATATTCTTAGGTGAATCAAAAGTGGAGCATCAGTTTTCATCTGGAAAAGGCCTTTACTGATCTGCTTCCCAGACAGCTCTTCCACCATTATTATATCCTGTGCTATCACACTTCAAATCAAGAACTAGCCCAATTAACTGAGACTAGAGGTGACTTCAGAATCAGCAAGGGCTGATCTGGTACAAAATTTTGTTAGATGCAGTATTCTTGAGAGCGTTTTCTTTCTGAAGCATGAAGCTTCTGGTTCATTTGGCCACACTCATTTTTTGATGCAGCATGCCATTGGTCCTGTACGCAGTAAGGCACTGTGTCACTCCAGATTGTGGCTGTGCTTAGCAGGAACAAAAAGCAAAAGTATGCTGAGTTTCAAGGCAGTCTCAAGCTCTCTATTTAATTCTAGTATTTTACGTGCTTTACTGCTCGGAGCATAGAAACACAGTTTTCCTTGCACTACCAGACTTACTGGTTAGATTTAAGGACTCTTATGATGTGAACTCCGTAAAGATAAACTTTAAAAATTCACCCAGTTTCTTGGTATAAGTATTCTGGACTCTGTGTGACAGGGGGCTGGCATCCACTCTGCTCCAGATTTTGCATTCCCACTGATCCCAGAGTCATAGAACCATAGAATCATAGGATAATTTAGGTTGGAAAGGATCTTAAAGATCATGTGGTTCCACTCCCCCTTCCATGGGCACAGACACCTCCCATTGCAACCACCAGCTAGTCATTACTCTGATAGAAACCCATCCAGTCTCTGAATCCACAACCCCAATTCTAACTTAACCTGAATGCTTCTTCCCTCAGCATTTCCAAAGTTTAATATGCTTTTGCTGTTTAATCTTCTAAAGGTTCTTCTCCAAGCCATTTTATTCTCCTGACAGGGCCCTCTATCTTGTGTCTCACTAGGCTTCCTAACANTGAGGTACTTAGGGACATGGTTTAAAAGGGGTTTTGTCAGGGTACGTTAATGGTTGGACTTGATGATCTTAAAGGTCCCTTCCAACCTCACCCATTCTATGATTCTATGAGCCTCATTCTCTATTTCCCTACTGAATTTACAGCTGACCATAACCACTTCAGCTCCCTGTCCCTTATGTTTGCTGCACTGTCTCCTCATCAACATCTAGGTAAAGATTTAGCTTTTAAAGCCCTCAGTCTATCAAACTTTAGCTTTTCCTTTCCGCCAGGAATCCTGTGAGACAAGATGGGGACTTACCTGTGTGGAATCTCTCACCACTATTTGAAATAAATTCTTGTACAAAACTAGAGTGTTGGCAACAGTTGCTTATGAATTTTTAAGTCATCCATGATAGAGGGAGAAAAAAAAAATGAGGGAGAAAAATAGAAACAACTACAAGTTAGTTAGGTCTAAAAAAAAATGAAACTCTGTAATTACAAAATCTGCTTCTTTCTTGGAGTCAACAACACACGGCATAAGCCACAGATTACAAAAGCCACATACTTTCTGTTTAAAAGGTATCTAAAACTTCCCTGATTGCTTTTCTTCCTAGTTTTTATAGAGTGTTTGGAAAGTAGGATGGATGCCTTTGGTAATAAAAATGATAAAAACAGATTAAGCTGGGGAATGGCAGGGGAAATCTCTCTTCTCTGGTGTTTAACAGTCACAGGTGCCTGACCTCAGGTGGGCCTTCCCAACACAAACATGCTCCTTCTGCTGAGTGTAAATCTTCTGGAAAGCTGCTTCCTGTTTTTCCCTGCTTCCAGGTTGCCTTGATGGAACACAAATAGCTCATACTGACATGTCGGCTAGCTGAGCTCCTCATCCAAGCCCCTCTGTTATGCTCCCAAGGCTGCAGCTAAGAGCCTGAGAGATTAGAGACCGTGGAGGCAGGAACAGATACATCCATCCTAAGTGAGAATAAGAAACGGAGCCATGAAGCAAAAGAGACAGAATATACCCTTATATAATAAAAATTATCAATAACACTTAGGTCACGAGGAGAATAGAGGCATCGGGTAGGGAGAATGGCAGCAGCACTCTTTCTCCAGCAAGTGCATTCTCTTTAGGAGAGGCAGGAGTGGCACTCGCCTTCCATATCAGTAAAATGCAAAAAGGATATGTACAGACAAGTACCACATTTACATTGCACACATATACTGCACATTGCGGGGTAGAATTCTCCTTACTCACAATCTTTTATTTTTAGGGTGGTATCAAAGCTATGACAGAAATGTAAGAAATAATAAAATAATAAAATGAAAAAGAGAGGTTTGTGTCAGCCTCTGTCAGCTAAAAAATTTCTTCACCAGAAACAAAATACATGTTCAGCCAACTGTACATTTCCTCAAGGGATAATGCTAATATCTAGAAATCGAAATAAGAGGGGAGAAAAGGCAGTAGGAAACTCCCTCAGCGACTGTTTCTAAGTCTTCTCTGTGACCTTTAGCGAACAGCTTTGCCTTGCCCTCTCTGTACCTCATATTTACCACCCTTTCCCTAAGCAACCATAGAAAAGAAAGGGAACTGAAGGTAAGAATAATCCCTTTTCTGCTGCAAACTGGGTAATATCTTCACATCCTACCAGTCCTTCATCCAGTCTTCCCGGTTCTCACGCATAAACAGTAATATGCATAACACCGAAGTGCCATCTGTGAGCATGGCTATGTCACCGCCTGCCAATTATTTCATGTAAGATAAATTGTGGCTGCCACATGTTCTGAAATGAAAAAAATTAGATGAGAAGAGAATAGTTTGTTTTACTCATCCCTGTTGTCTTTATCTGTTGAAATACAACAGTTCCTATTTTCTCAGCCTCCAGCAATTACAGCCTGTATCTGTAATGCCGGAGACAGTTTCCCTCCATATCTTTTATTGCATTTTGTGCTATTTTTCTATCAACATCCACTTTTCTTGCACAATCCTTTTTATAAATATGGAATAATCTTAGAATTTTAGAGGAAGCAATTCTGCGCCTATCGTGTACTTTTTAGTTCATAGAGTAATTTGATGAAGTTGAAAGAAGCACTTATTTTGAAGAATAACGGATCTTCCATTGCTAGCAGAAGCTATCTAACTTGAAACACATTGACTTGTTTTTATAGTTACACAAAACAAATATAAAATTTAAAATTGCTGCTCTAAATGGCTCATATACATATATTCTGCATTTTTATGTATAAAATCATTAACATCTTATTTATTTCAAACTATTTTTATTACACTGTTTTTAGGTAGCACAGTAACAAAATGGAGGAAATGGGGTTTTTTCTTGCAGAAAAGTTAACTTTTCAATAAGTTTCAAAAAAGTCTAGATCTTTGTGGAAAGTATTTTCTGTCATAGAAGAAAGAGAGCTTTTTGAATCTTAAGCAGCTTCTTCAATTTTCAGTAAATTTTAGATATGGACAGACGATCTTGTCTTTTTCCATGTTGTCTGGATGTATTCTACTGATGAATTTCTTTTTTCTGTGATACATTTTCATCCTTTGTGCCTCCATAAATATTATGCCTTTGTCCTGTGTTATCTAAAGCCAGATGGTCATCTCAGTTCTCAGACAGAAATTGATTATTCTTTGGTGGTGGAGTTATTTCCAGTTCATTTCCCTTTTTTTCTGCTCACGTCAAAAGAGAAAGCTAGAACAGGAAACCACGATTTATTTTCATCTGTTTCTGAGCAGATTGTTACAATTTAAAACCAATTATAATTTAACTCTCCTCCTCACCCTGCTTCTCTCAGTTAAAATAACCAAACAAAATTTATTTGTGTTTTACCACAAATAAAAAATGTAATATACTGCAAATAGACCACGTTCTTTGCAAGATACGGTTTATTTTCACAGAGGAAATATATGTCTTTTCTCATTATCAGCATCAGGCAGAATAGCACAAGCTTCCTCTGTATCCTCCATATAGGTGAGTACTTTGCTTTGGTGGGGAAAAATGCTCTAGAAATTAGAGGACAGGGCGTATTTGTTGTCCTTCAATTTTTGGTCTTTTGATGAGATTGCCAGTTAAAAATGTAGTTGTAATATACCTGTAAACGTATTAACTGGCCCATTGATACTTGAAATTGAATGCACATAGTCTGATCTCAGTAGCCCCTGGTCTATCTATCACATGGTTGTGACACAATTTGGAAATCTCTATGGTGGTCTTTGGCCAAGTCAAGAAATTGTTAAAAACTGCATGAAGTGAAAGAAACCATCAGAAAGATTAATTGCTCTCTGTTTTGCAGATTGTCAAGAATTCAAAAAACAAAACTAATAATTAATGACATAAACTAAGAAGTGAAATGATGATATCACCCCCTAACAGCCACACATCTGGGGAAAAGACAAATCTTATGCTTACCACTGATGGTATAGCTATGCAGCGTGCTGTAAATCAAAAAATGTTTGACAGGCTTTTGACTGAGGATTCCCTGTCTTCCGCCTCAAGACATCAGTGATACAAATAGTGTGTGTTACAGTTTGCACTGTCAAAAATATCTCAAAAGTGTTTAGCCTTCAAGGCTTCAGAAAGCTTCAAATAGGGTTTAGACACACTCTCGAGTATCAGAAATCAGAAAACAAAATTTAAAAAAAGACCTTAATTACTTCAGAAAGACTCATAGCTGTTGAGTAGGTATGTTGGGGCACAGTTCTTGCTTTCAGAACACTTACAGATTTTTTTATATTAGCAAAAGGTAAGAACAACAGCATTCAAGAATATTCGTAGTACAGAATGAGATCCCTTGGGTCAATACCTGTCAGCGCAGTTGGTGTTGACAACAGGGATTTAGTTTTTGTGAACTCCAAGGATCAAGGTCTGGAAGGGAGAGACATTGGAGACATTGGTTGGGTTGGATTCTCAAAACTAGGTGGGACAAAAGCACTTTTGCCAACCAGCTGGCCAGCCTGGTGAGGAGAGCTTCAAACTAGGAACAATGCAGGAGGAAGATGATAACCCACGGTCAGGGGAGAAAGTGGTAGACCTGGCTGGCAAGTAACTATTCTTTACACAGCTCAAGGCAAGTACTCAGTCATTAAATTTATGGCAACTACTTCTCTAGACTGACATAAAAATGCCAGCTAGGGGTTGGACAAAACAACACCAGCTAGTTTCTATTTAATGCTGATAAAATTTTTAGTTTTTCCTTTCAGCCTCAGATGGAAATACGAATCCATCTTGTCAGACCTCAGGACACCTTGTGGCAACACTTGAAAAATAATGCCTGCAACACAGTGCCGCAAGCCCTCAGAATTGCTTCATGGTCATGATGTAGCCAGGTACTGAAATTTTTAAAGAAATCTGACAAATTAGGCACATATCTGGGCCACCAAAAAAAAAAAATACTTCCACTCCAAACACTGCTCTGCTGTCTGTAGGTCTTATTAACCCAGTTGAGAGATCGTTCAATCTCTTACTCAAGAGATGTCATTACTGGCAGAAGAATCCCTCTCTACAGAAAGACTGCCAAGGGGCCAAAAATAAATTGCCCCTATAATACTACAAAAGTGCTGCACAAACAGTCCTGGAGCTTCCCCAGGAGTATGTGCATAAGGCTGTAGGATGGTCAGGATGGCAAAGCACATCCTAAGTGCTGCATCTGCAGGCCTAGGACTGCTGGAGTGTCACAATGAGAAAATTGAAAGAAGTGCTGCAAAGGAACACTGCACTCCACTAGCGAGCTCAGTCTCTGCTACAAAGACTGAAGTTACTTAATGCAGCAGCAAATTATTTAGGTTACCCTCAGTGATAAGGAACTTTCAAAGAAGATACTGCCCATCAGTCTTAACGATACCTCTGCAGCATGTACAACAGAAGTCGAGGATTCCCAGTTCAACTTTAGCAGATATGTGTGCACGCATTCTCGAAGNTATGATATGATATGACATGATATGTAATGTAATGTAATATAAAGCATAAGTAATTTTCAAATTCAACCCACAAATTACCTTTTGTTCAGATGTAGGAGACTTCCAGTGAGCAGCCACCAATGTGTGTTGCTCGAGTTTTGTAAACATTTCTTGTAGTTGGTCAAAAGTCTAGACTTTTGATCTTAACATATCCGATACCAGGGACTCCATCAAGCCACCAAAGGACTGCTTTGTTTGTCATCTCTCAGTTATTGCAACAGTTGCTAGCAATATCAAATCAAACAAGTAAAAGAAAAGTAGGATGACAAGATGGTCAATGAGGAGTGGACTTTCTAGACCCAACAAGAGGCATGTGGATCTACAGCTTGACCCTTTCTCACATACATGGGCAAATCCACACAGCTGAAGGCAACAGAGCTAGCATGCCGTAGCAATCTCTGCAGTCCTCTGCACCAGTTCTGTTTAAACCTGAGTTGGATAAAGGGTATACTCTGTCCTTTACTGTCAGTTTATCCTGGTTACTCTCTGGTTTCCAACGATATGATCATTCCCTAATATCTGTTTGCAAACTCTCATTAGATGTCTACCCACTGGGTATCTATATCATATTACACCCTGATTTGGCTTTTCCAATTCAGGATATTTTTTTATCTCTCTTAAAAGCCCTCTATCTTAACTGCAGTTTGTTTTCAATCTGTGAAAAGACCTTTAGTTTCATAATACCTCAAACATTTTTAAGTACATTAACCCCCAACTAATTTTATTGCCAGTAAGTTGGGAGATTTGCATTTTAGAAATGTCAAAGCCTTGACATAAAAATACAGCTATGCTTGAGAACTGAATAAGACCGTATATAACAATTCTTAAACATGAGAGTAATCTTTGAAGCAGAGAAAGTCTTCAGTAAGAAAATGTTAATTCACTCATATGTTCTGAAAAAAATAACATATTTAATCCAAAGACTCAGAAAGCACACAGAATGCCCAATAGCAAGCTAATCTATGCTATCTGTTTCAACGATGCCAAACACAGCACGATTTTCATGTTAGTGTTAGGAGGAATACTGTTATGTGGAAACACATAATTGTCCAGACTGAAAGAAAACACAATATATTCTATACAAACAGAACAAGTCCTACAGACTGACACTGAGTTTCAGACTCCCAGGCACCCAAATTAGACCATTTGGGTTCTGACTGTTTCCTATTTCTTTTTTATGCAGTATGTAAACATTAAAGATGCTGATCACCCTGATGCCATCCAGAAACCACAGATTCTTACAGTGACTCTGTCTGCAAAGACTCTGATAAGCAAACTACTCATGCAAAGAGTAACTTACTCAATGTAAATAAGCACTAAACATTTGGATGAATTGGGGCCTAAGTTTTCCACCTCCTTTCAGCCGCAGCTTCATGTCACAGAGGGAGAATTGTGACAGTTTAAAAAAAAAAAAAAAAAGTATTTTATAACAGGAAGATGGAAAAATGGAGTAACCACCACTTACATCTGAGTATCACAGTTTTTGCTTGAAATTTCTGTAATAAAACTTTATTTTCTTTAAATATATATATAATCCTGATGTGTCACTTGTTTTAGCATGTATGTGTCCAACAAGATGCAATTAAGCAGTTTCATAGTCTCCCTCTAAAAATCTTTTTGACCATTTGTTTGTTTGCTTAGTATAAAAGCACCAAACTCATCAAAAACAACTGTCAGTTCTCTGTGTACAGAGGAAAACAATGGAGGAAACATGATGTTTTAGGTACAGTTCAAAAACCTCCATATTACTGTGTTGGCTCCTTGCCTAACAGTGACTAAAACTAACCCAAAGGACATACCATATTTACTTATCTAGGCACAGAAAATATTGCCTTTATTTCTCATACTAATGCTGATACTCAAATTGTTTTCTTACATCTAGCTCTTGTAAATCTAAAGAATATTTAAAGATGAAGAGCTAATCTGAGTGCAGCATAGCATCAAAGGTTGTGAGTTACAAGTGGTCCAATAGGGGAAGTTTTTTATATCAGGTGTGATATTCTTTTAGTGTGCATAAATTTTAAATATGTTTTAATACAGGTCACATTTTAAGACGTTGTCTTACAGGCAAGAGGTGCATAGCCTTGGGGAATTTAACTTTTGTATTCCAGTACATATCCATGTGTCACACTAGTCTTCACCCTGCCTCACAGAGTGACAAGCAGCTCTCTGGAAAATAGTCAATGTGCAGTGGAAGAGATTGATGTCTGCCTCCTTTCCTGAAGACTTTCAACAGGAAATGGGAAAAAGAAAAAAAAAAAAAAGTACAGGAGAAAAATAGTATAGCTTCATGGTCAGGGTGACAGAATATTGCCTAAGGGAATCATAGTTGCTGGGCAAGTCACTTCAGCTAAAGGCTTTGCATGTGCACTCTTTGTTTTTCAGATGCTTGACTTGCTGTATTTGTCTAATCCACCCCCTGACAGTGTCGGAATTCGAGCTCTTGTCACCTTGTCATTTCAGTGAGATTGCCTCCCATTTTCAGCCGCATGTGAGTTATCCAAGGGGATTATTGAGATCACGGCAGAGATAAACAACCTGTTAATAGGTGTCACACCAAAATCCAGTTTTGCCCCTGTAGCCCTGGCCATGCCTAATTGCTCAGTGAGATGGCAGGTGTGCCACTCAGTCACAAGCAGAAACCTTGGCCACTATAGAAGGTTCGAGTAGTTTGAGCTTTCTTAGTGAAATCCAATTTTTTTTAGCTATTTAGCTGTTAAACTGTACAAGCATTCGCAGACCGTAATTTATAATGGCTAGAAATATTTTAAACTTGATGAAGAGTATTGTGGTTCAGAGGCCACACTGGAATGGAAGCAGCTGTGTTCAAGCCATTAAACTGCATTCACCCCCAAAACAGGGTAGTGTCACACAAAATGCCCTGGGACATGGTCCCTGCCCTTTACTAGTTGACACAAGCCAAAATCATGATACAGACCATTCTGTTTTGAGTTTAAATGATTACATTCCAGTACTTGAGAATGTCCCGTGGCACAGTTACTGGCCAGTTCCTGGGAGGAGTCCTAGTGCCCAGATTTGGACGGATATTTCCAGGACAGAAGAATAAAAACTGGCACCAACCCTTCTCCCAGATCAAGCTCTATTCAAGCTCCAAACCCCTGTACCCAAAAATGCGCAGCCCAAACTCTTCAAAACAAAATCCATCGGTTTTATTTGTAACATTGCTAAACATAACTGTATTTTCTAGCTTCTTTCTCAGCAGTGAAGAAAGCATTCCTGTGTAAGTTTTCAACTGGGACAACAACCCCAACAAATACCAATGAAGCTCTTTGGAGCAAACGCCCAGCACTCAAAATTTCAGCGCATATATTTAAAATTTCCAACAGAAAACAAAGAGTTATAATAGACACGGTCAGAAAAATTTAATAATTAGCAGGGCTACAGTTCTGCAATTTACATTATTAATCAATTATTTCTGATGATTATATTTAACAATTTTCCGAGAGTATGAAAATTACAAAGATAGGGTGTGTATACATGTCAATAATGCTGTCGGTTTATCTCAAAGATGAGATTTAAATTGTTTATAAATCCCTTGACTTCTATCGACTCAGCAATAATAAACAGACTTCAACACCAGCATCTGGTATCCACCATTCCCTTGTGGTATCTTCAGATAGATAAATTGATTAACCTTGGTGGAACTCTGCATGCGTTGCCTGCACACGAAATAATAAATTAATCAGTTTCATTTATTCAATTAATTCTGGTTATTGTTTCAGCTGTGTCCTTAGAATCAGCTTTGACTTTTATTCTTTTATTATTGACACCTTGTGGAATGTTGTACACAGTAAGTCTGGAAAAAGGTGAGTCAAAATAGAGCCATGAACTGGTGTTCACCTCTTGTCTTTAAAAATTCCATTAAGTACAATGGGAGCTCCATGTCACATCCATCTGACACTTTTATTTTCAAGTGTGCCATAGTAAACAATCATATATTTGATTTTCAAAATTTTTAGTACTGATATTTCCAGCATGGCTTTTTTTTCTCTTCATGCTGATTTGCTTACGCTGTGAAATTATGAACAGATTGATTCTGAACAAGGCAGGTCAGAAAATTATATTCAGCAGCCCATCCAAGGTCTGGTTTAGAGCTGCCAGTTGGATTTTACGTTTCGTCAGTACAGAAGAATTCCAATTATATATACGCATTGGCAAATACTGCCATGAATGTTGTACTGGAGCATATGAGACAATTGACTCAAGAGACTCCAAATAAGTGTATTGTTGACATATTCTTCAAAAGTAAAGCTAGATCCTGCAAAACATTTGTTTCTATAGGACAATTCCCAGGCAAAAGGAAACTAGAAAAGAAACTGCTAAATGAAAACTACAAAATGCAATCAGAAACTTAATATTTCAAATTATTTTAGAGTATTATAAGTAATGATAATTTGAGTTTCTGAGCCTACGTAATATCAATTTTGTGCTTTTAAAGCTCCCAGGATTTTTTAGAAGCATCTACTACTGTATGGGAGAGAGTTTGGGATAAGCTGTAAGCACTGTTTATCCACAATTCCATCCACTGTGTTGGAGAAATTTCAGCACATGTTAGCACCTTCTCTGAAATTGTATTTGAAGAGCAAAATATTACTAGCATTTCTTTACATACAGAGCTAGGGAGTGACCTGTGGATAGATGTGCTTTTGTTGTGTGAGCAGTTAATGGTGTTTTTTTAAACTGCAATCTTAAGCTGGAGAAGACTAACATCCGGTTACCTGTTCTCAGTAAGCTTGAGATGAGTACGCACACTCACATTTCACAGGAACATCCTCTTATACAAAAGCTAAAATAAAATGTATAAATGTATTTGCATAAATGTAAATATATAAATAAATATGGGTTTCTGTTCAGATTACTGAAGCACTTCACTGTTGGGTATGGGCATGTTCCTTTCAAATTTTACCTGCTATAGCTACTCAAACTGGTGCCATCATTTCCACGTCTTTTTAGTGTAACAGGTTATGGATGGTATAAATCCCTATTTTCCCCTCTTAAACTGTGCAAAAAGGCAGTGGCATCGGTTTAGACTCTGTCACTTCCCAAGGAACAGAATATCAGTAAATTATTTTTCCTTGCCATTCCCAAAGAACAGCAAGTGGGGCATGGTGGCTTTCCCTGAGAACCAACAAAATAAGAGTTATGTCAGAAAATCACAAATGTATAATTTTGCCTTTACTGTAATCACTAGGGAATATGTCTCCCCTCACTGCAACAAGGCCAGGAGCCAGGCATTTATATTCTAATTTCACTGGTCACACCCCCTGGGCTTAAGTGAAAAAAGAGTCTTCATCAAATAAAAATGGTGTTTAGGAAGAAAGAACAGTCTTCTTAAAGCATAAAATAAAGATAAAGGCAACAGAGATTGGGAGACTGACCCAAAACAGAATAATCAGTGTAGAGGCAGCACTCCCTTAAGGTCTGGAAGGAGATCTGGGAGCTCAGCTTCAAGATTTGGCTTTAGGTCAATACAAAACAGAGTTGAAAATGTGAATGTGGTGACTAGTAGCATTGACTGGGCTGTGCTCAAAAATTTCTTCTTAGATTTGAGGAAGCTTCCCAGAATAATTCATCAGTTCTTGCTGACATTAATATAAATATAGAAAAAAATTTAAATTAAATACGCATTTCCCACAAAAAGGACACTTAAAGAAATTCTCAGCTTAGTTATAGGAATATTTATTAAGTGATCTTATCACCTTTTTCACCTGCATTTTTCAGCCTACCACATGGTTCAAGCAAAATCACCAATAAAGGATTTTGAAGGCAAAATTCTAGAACAGCTAAAAGTCAAGCAGGGAAAAAGAAGTGAAACTTTGTAATTATTTTCAATTCATTTCTTTTGAGAATACACAACTGTAGTGAAAATCTTCATCAGTTTTGAGATTCAGAAAGTGTTTATGAGCCATATAAAGTGCAAAAGAAAGACACCTAAGCCGAAGTGTTATTCGTGTGCTAGTTCAAGGTTCTGCGTTGAGTACTTCATGGAGACGGAAACTGTAGTATTGGGTGAATAACAAAACAAGAATGTGGGCAGGGCCCATTGTATTTTTAGTTAAATTATCAGACCACCATCTGCAGACAGATCTATGACTGATAACTTGTTAAAGACTGTGTGAACCTCCTATAGATCTGTATCTTTCATTGAGATTTTATTTTTTCTGTCCTGTTTACTCTCCTTACAGCACTTGATGTGTTCAGTAATGTGTAGGTGAGTTTTGCGTTGGAGAACATGAACTATCAATCAGCCCTCTTTCTGGAAAACTCTTGTGATTGCTTCCATCTGCATTCTGTCAAAACTGCTTAGTAAGAAGAATTTGCTGCCAGATGACCATGTAAAACTTTATCAAAAAATTAAAAATCTCTTCCAGAGACCAGCATGTAAGTAATAATGAGTTAGGCAGGATTTGAGACAGCACAAAATGACCTCCCTTCATCTGCCTGACTGAAAATCAATTCTATTTTGAAGAAAACATTGATTACAACATTCAAGAGATTACTTATCATTACAAATTTGAAATACTAAAAATATTAAACTTCTTGTCACATTGCTAGGGCCTTTGTGGCTAGATCTGAGCTTACAGAGCAAGCCTACTCAAATCAACATTTCAGTTAATTTTATTGTTTCGTGGCAAGCCAACCATTTTTCAGAGTCCAAAGCTTTTACTGCTCCTGTGATCTTATTACCTTGCCAGCTGAAACCCACATCAAAGCTCTGAATTCTCCTCTCTGAAACTGGGGATGCTCAGCAAAATCTGTTTTGATCCGTTGCAATCTGCGTTCAATACCGCAGTGCAAAAAGAGAGACAATGGAACAGAAGGGAAGGGCTGTTGCTGAAAGTCAAGTAGAGAGAAATGCACTTGTTTCTGAGCAGCAGCTCCTTCCCTCAGCAGACTGCCTCATCAGCAGAAGGTGGGTACCTACCTACCCACTACAAGGTCTAGAAGTTAACACCTTAATGTTAGCTTTTCCCTGTGTTTGCCAGCAGGCCTCCTTCCTCCACCAGCAAGGTAATCGCCTTTTCACTCCCAGTGTGTATCCAGCTTCCATTGTACAAATATTGGTGACCTCTCAGCTTGCCTGACACAGCAGGTTTATGTTAGGCTACCTGTAAATGCTATTCACATAAATCAAAAAAAAAAAAAGAAATATAAGAACAAAAGTCCTGTGAAGAATACATTTAAGTATTTGTTAAGGGCTTATTGAAATTGAAAAGGAGAAAAGGAGAGAAGACACCAGTTTATTAAACATCATCTCATCTCTTGACATTATAAGATTCTTAATTATCTAATTACTTATAGTTTCCGTATGTTTCCAATTTAAATGGAGTTTAGAAGGTCCTCAGTATCAGGATGTCACCTGCAAAATGTTGAGTAGTAGGAACAGACTCTTTTTTGTAATAACTTGGCCTTTCTTTACAATGTTCTTGATA
>VXBO01000924.1:45893-57106 GCA_013400135.1 Rhinoptilus africanus | reverse complement strand
GGGGGGGGGGGGTAGGGTGGTGGTGGTGTAGGAATAGGACAGAGATATGGAATAAGCAAGAAAGAAGTAGTTACAGTCCATCCTTGGTCTGACCACAATTCTTTTTAAGACCATAATGGCACAAATTCACTAAAATACATTTGTACCAAGAGTTAGTGAAAGTAAATCTACATTCTTAACATACAGGCTAGACAAGGTACAGTAAACAAATTGAAAATCTGCACACAGGAACAGACCCTGTTTAATACATACACTTTATTCATTAGGATCTAACACAGGCAACTTGTTAAAATCATTTTATAGGATTAAATGACAAAAAATAATTAATGAGGAAGAGCTTACAGTCTGTATGGGTTTTTTGAGTGAAAGCACTATGTTTTGATGTCTAAAATACTTAAATTCTTCTTGCTATTGGAGGATGTTAGGGACTGTGCACAGCTTAAATTATGTCTTATTTCCTATATCTGATAATGCCCATAGTCAAATGAAAAATGCATATCTAGATATGATCTGGTCTGATCTAGGTCTGATGATGGCCAATTATATACACTCAAGAAAGGCTGTAAAGCAAAAATATAGTGAATTTTCATAAGATAAAGCTTT
The DNA here is from genome assembly GCA_013400135.1 of Rhinoptilus africanus. Lineage (NCBI taxonomy): Eukaryota > Metazoa > Chordata > Aves > Charadriiformes > Glareolidae > Rhinoptilus > Rhinoptilus africanus. The sequence continues at coordinate 56,503 of VXBO01000924.1, read as the reverse complement.
CTAGCTACTAGCAACTCACAGGTCAGGGAACTCCACAATCAAGAAATTTAGAACTACTGTTTATTTTCCTTTAAATTCCTTTATTTGCATGGGTTTCTTTACTCTTAAACTAGAATACACAATAGCATTCTGTGTATTTCATTAATCCCTCTCATGGATGTTATTAATTCTCAAGATATATTGAGGTAAACTGAAACAGTACTCCAATCTCATCTGGATTCAGAAAGCAGAGAAATTGTTCTGAGTCAGTTTTGGATAGGAAAATCTTCCACAAGAAAGCTTCTTCCTGGTTTTTAGTTACTCCATTCTTGCTTCCCTAAGACATGGAAAATACCATCAACCCAAATAATGGAAAACAAGAAATATCTGCAAGAAGTTTTGACCTTTGCAGCTAGTAGCTCAGAAAACTCTGTCCTAGTGATGCCTGAATGACATAAAAGATCCATACTTCCCTTATAATCTACAGACTTTCAGAGAAAGAGCAAGCAGTTTCTCAAAGAAGCCACAGAGATGTCTCCAGGGAGGAAAAGCCACCAGAGGAAAGGCTTCTAAAGTCCTTAGAAGCCAAAGAAACATACCCAGCCAGCTAAGCCTCTGTAAAATATTCCGATCTCTTTACTTCATGCTTCTGAAAAGCGTGCATGTTTAAACATGCTGGAAGTTATTTTAATTAAAAGGAAAGAAATCTGTAATTTTCTTTGCCTGTGTATATGCATATTTACATTTATATGGGTATAATAATAGACCTTGTCTTAAGGACTGTATTTATTAAACTTTTAGTTCATCCTGGGTTCAGGCTATCGGGGACATTACAGGGTCCTCCTGTGAGTTATAGGAGGACAGATCTGGAGGAGTATGTACTTTACAGAAAGGACAAATCCTGACACTGATACACTTGTGTTCAAGTGGACAGTAGCATTTGCTGCTGCTCCTGAAACCAAACCCGGTTGGGAAGTTAAAACTGAAATTAAAATTCAATTATCAGATGCAGCCCCCTGGATTTTAAAGGAGAAAACCAAATGTTGGGGAAAGGTTTGTTGTTATAGTTGGGGAAAGGTTTCCTAGTCCTTTTTATCTGGAATTTCATGGAGTGTCAGCAGTTAAGTTCTTGGCTCTTCAGCCATTCACAGATCTGTGGGGCCAGATCCACCTTCACTGAGCTGCAGAGAGGCACCAGAACAGAAAGTTCTCTCTCATTCCTGGCTTAACAGGAGCCTTGTGACCACTGTAGAGAGCTACAAGAGGAGGTGTCACCTGGGAGAAGAAGGATTAGACTTTCACAGATATTTTTCCAAGGGTCAGAAAGTCCCACAAGCCAAGAACAGCTATGCGATGCAACGCTCTGCCTCCGCACGTGCAGCGAATATTCACGGCAGAGTCCATGGGTGCTTTGAAAGCTTGAGGTACAGTTACAATCAGGCAGAGGTGTTCGCAGCAAACTCCTGGATGGGAAGCCGTAGGGGTGCCGAAAATGGAAATAGAGCCTGGATGTCCCCTAACTTGTGGTAAAGACATTTTTGGCTGCTATGTGATTATGTTTTACGGCTTTTTGAGGGTGTGTCTATGACTTCTTACATTTCTCATGTGGAGGACAGGTTAAGAAAGTGGTGCCAGCTTTTTTTCCTGGGACAAAGAGCAGGGATAATATGGGGCACGTGCAGCCTCTAGATGGTTTTATGCATCTGAAATACCTTTTCCTAGAAAAAGGTAATGCAGATGAATCCAGATCATTGTAGTAATTCAAAGCACAATGGTTTTTCTTCACGTGGTACCGAGAAGAGAGATTGTCTTCTAGTCCTCCTCTGTCAGCCATTCCTCCATCCATCTGTTTCATGGGGTCAAGTGACAAAGTGAATGTCACTTTATTATAGAGCTGTAACTGTTTCCTCCTCCTCATTGCTCACTCTTGTCGATCAAAGTTATCGGTTAAAATTAGTGCCATTTTCATGGCATACGTACACTCTAAAAGCATGCTTTTTATTTCCTCATGAAGTTTTCATTCATTTTTTTTCAAATAATATGCCCTTTCTTGAAGGGCAATGCAAAGCAGATAAGAAAAAGACTATTTTAAGGTGATAGGGTACATAAGTGCTTCTGGCATGACAGCTTTCAAAACAGCTATTTTATGCATTGAGAGAAAGCAGCTTAAAACTTTAAGGCTCTTTTTCATCTCAGTGAAATATGGCTTTTTCACTGTGTGCTGCTGAGTTATGAATGGTAATAGTGGTAGCATTATAGTGGCAATGAAACATATGTTATGGGTTATTGACAGGAAACTCTCCACAGACACGATCAAACTTAAAGACTCTTCTTTAGTTTGCCATTAGCAACAGGAGACAAAACTCATGAAGAGCTGAGGCTTTCTTTTGTTCAGGTGACAACTCAGAGCAGGTGCCTCCAGGGCCACTAGTTGTCATTAAGCAATCTGAGGGTGTGCTTTGTATTAGAAAAAAGGTGAAGAGGTGGAGGATTAGGACTCCAGGACAAGAGAACTGGCCTGGTTAGAAATTATATGTTCCCATGGGTATGAGGCAACAGGCATGGGCTGAGGGTTTTCACACAAGGAAGGAGACAGGCCATTGAGCTTTGTCCCCTAGCCAGGAAAAGCCACTCTCCACTTTCCTTTCTGAGAGTTTCTATAAACAGTGTTATGCTTTTGTAGCTTTGCTGCTGTTTTCATTTTCCTGAAAGTCAACACAACAAACCACGTGAATGCATACTGAGTCCTGTAATGATGAACTGACCCACTTCAAAACTTCAGCACTTTTCTTTCTCAGCAGCAGTTGTCAAACAAGAAACTCTCCTTTTTGGTTGCTGTTTACATCAACCGGTATGCAAAATACACAGTCACATGTAACAGCTATTTATAGTTCCAAGTTTTTTTCCTTAAAACCACAAAAGAAGAAAAACAGAATTCCAAGCAAGCTGAAGCACAGTGAATTGTGTCTGTCAGCTAACTAATATTTGCTTATTTAATTCACCAACAGAAGAGCCTGGTATGAAGTTGATGGGGAATGAAAGCTCAAGAAGCAGAACTTTTTGGCTGAAGGGTTGTGGTTTTTTTGCTCTATCTCTGTTACCATGGTGAATTTTGTGAAGAAAATCCAAGGGCTTTGAAAACCCTGTGAACGCAGTCAGTTATTACATACTTTCATACCTGAATCCCCAATCTTCAAAATTCAAAACAAAGTGTCTTGCAAGAGGAGGATGTATGCTGCAAATGTTGTATGGGTGCATTTTAATAGGAAACATCAATAAATGACACACTGGGAAAATGTTGCCTGAGAAGCCTAGAAAACTGCTTAGATGAGTTTGCATGGTAATTGCATCCTGCCAGAACTAAAGTATCCCTTGTGCAAGAAATAACTCTGCACTTACATTAAGTGCGGAAATTCTAGCTAGATTCTCTCCTGCTTTACAGTGTCCTGGGTATACTACTCTTACCAATGTAAAGTAGAACCAATCTTACTCCTTTTGAGACTTCTCACCTCTGTGGCAGTTTTGACTATCCTGTTAAATATCTTTTTGAGAGTCCGCCTGTGTCTGTAACTTGAGGACAGGAAACTAACCTTGGAAGACAGAGGAAGGTCGAATTTTGAATTGTGGGTAGAAGGGAGAAAGAGGGGAGCATCCTGGAAGCCCTAAGAATGAAGAAGTAATGTAAGTACTGTTTCACAGATACTTCTCATCTTTCATGACTTGCTATGGAAGAATACAAGAAAGACAAACCAGTGTTCATCCATGTGGCATCACTTGTACGTAGTTTAAGAAATAAGCTTAATTTTCTCTGCTTTTTGACCCTTCCTCTGTCCCTTCATTACCATCCTCAGCAATAACAGCCAAAAAAGTGTACCAGTCATGATTTTGGACAGCCCGGAGTAACCAGTCCTTCGTAATTGCCAGAGTTACTCAAAGCTTAGGGATCTTAAAGATCAGCACGTGAAACCTGGATTGCAGCTATTTATCAATATTTTACAAAGGCTAAAATTTTAACGAAATGCGTGATTGTGTAATGTTTATATAAAGACAAAGAAGAAAACAGACTTTTATTTCTTCTTGTGAAGGGGTGTGTTGTGGGTTGTTGTGCAAAGCCTAAATATCTCCAAGAAGTCACATGTTTCCTTTTCATACTATCTCAAGATACCTCAAGTCTCTCATTAAGCTATCACATATTTCCCAAGCGTAAATGAGGAATCAGCAGTTGTGCTTCACTACGTCGATAAAACAAACAGTGAAGTGTTATTGCAAACTGTGCTTGATGTCAGGAAGATGGGCTACACCACGTTTCATGCTGGAGCAAATTACATTGCCCAGGCAATATCTGCAGAATGAATGGGGACAGGCTGCTCCCTTTATTTTCCCTAAACAGCCTGAATCGAACTGGCCGTGCAGGCACGGTCTCCCACGGCTGTGAGGTATGGCTGAAGAGCTGAGAGGTGGCATCTCGTTTGTAGGACAGACCGGTGCTCCTGACCCACACCTCCCAAAATGCTCTGAGACCTGGCCCTGGCATGCATACAGGACAGCCGAGATCCTTTCTGACCACAGCAGGGTGGCTCTGAGGCAACTGGAGCACCAGGGAATAAGGACTTTGCCTTTTGGACTGGGGGAGACCCCAGGCTCTCATGCGAAAGTGAGCCCCTAGCTCCCCCATCTCTCTAAGTCCACAAAAGAAATCACATCTCCAAGATCCAAGTTGCTGTCAGTAACTTGAGAGTGGCTACAAAAAATGTGTTTGGCCGCTCCATCCTGCACCCATGGGGACATTTTCAGTGACTACAACTGAGTGACTTCATGCAGTTTCTCTGCTGTGTATTTCTTCTCCCTGTTCCATTAGAAACTGTATACCTGTACTTTCTTTCTATAATTTAATGTTCTCTGGATGTAACTGAGGCTTATGTAAATTTCTATGACACACTAATGTCTCTGAAACTGGACACTCTCTTATAAAGGAAAATAAAGGCTGCTAATGAAAGGTCTCACCACAGACAGCATGGAGAGAGGCAAGACTGATTTTCACCACTCTAACTCTGAGCTGAGCTGGTCTACTCTCAAACATAACATTTAAACCTTTGGCCATTTACAAAATAATAGTATATATCTATACTCTCCCCTACAATTCCTGACCTGGACTGGTGGTAGGAGAAAAGACTTCAATATATTAATTTTCTTCAACATTCTGGACCTTTTCTGTCACGATATGCTCAGACTGATTGAGGTTTTAATGCCTGTAAATGATGCCTTTTAAAAGTGGTAAAGAATCTTGGGGAATTAATTCCAACTAGAGGAGGTGAGAATACAATACCCTTGGGAAAGCTGATGTGTAACAGTTCTTTGCCTTTGGGCTCATCTCTGTTTAAGAGATAAGAAACCAAACTGATCACCATCTCATCATTTTATTATGCAGTCACTAGTCACAGAAATTCTTATTTCTATGCTCCATATTGCTTCTGAACTGAGCAAAGATCAAAAGCAATCACTTTTAAGGAAGCTGCAGTTATTTCGCTCCCACAAAAGAAGATCTTCTCTGCTTTCTCTTTCTCCTTCTCCTTTCATCTCCCATTAAAACACTCTTATTGTTGGTTTTTAAAGTCATCAGGTTTCAGCTAAGTAGAACCCTGTCTTTCATTGCAGATAACTGTTCTCTTCAATGACCTCACAATTTTCATGATTATTTATCCATCAGAAGCGAGGGAGAGGAAGGAAAGGGGTATTCACGTAGATTTATAAAAGTGATGATACAGTATTCTGGACACCATTCTCTCTTTAAAAAATTCTCAGCAGAAAGATTATCTTTCCTTTGACTTCAACAAGCTTTGACTAAAGCCCCAGATGAGCAACAAACATGTGCTGTCTATTTTATTATATTCTAATCCAAGTCCTGTTGGAATCGAAAACCCTTCTGCCTCTCCTTAGGATAACTTTTAGGGAATGAAAAGTTTTCTCTCTTTCACTTCAAAGATTTAGTTCACTTGTCCACACAATTGCTTAGCAACCTTCAGTCAGTGAAGACGATTGATAATGCTGGCATTGACCCCACGCAGAAGGAAGCTTTGACTGCTGTCAGCGCACTTAGGAGCTATAGAGGTAAGGCAAAGATAAAACGCAGCGAGTAGAACAGTCGTTAGAGGAGCAATAACAGTTTTGCAAACCAGTTGACGTTCTCCTTCAACTGGGAGAATTCCCTTCAAAGCTGAAGGAAGCCATGTGTATTCAAGTGATGGATGAGGGAAAAAATTCCTTAAGTGTCCCAGAGACCCCTGAATTAATAACTAAATACTAGTGACCATTACGGGGTCAGTGCCCACATGGAAGTTGTAATGGAGCTCTGTGCTTTGGATCAGAGCACTCTCGGATGGTCTCAAAAACCCGTACAGAGGGGGTTTTCTGCTTCTGTGTCCATAGTGAAGCTATTTTCCCTTTAATAACTGACACTACATGGAAAATCCAAAAGTAATTTGTTTTCAAATGCATGCAACCAGAGGAAACTTCAGCATTCTACTACAGAAAAGCTCTATTAGCAATATAGGTAAACAATATAGCTTAAAATAGAGCAAAAAAGCAACAGATAAGAGCTTTGGGATTAGTGTGTGTAGGATTTCTTTTTTCATTATTTTAGTTTTATTAATATCAGTTATCACTTATAGAGCTGGGGTTTCATGACTGTTGGGGTTTCTTTTTCAGGAAGCCTTACAGAAATTTGGTTTACAAAATATTGGTTTCTGTTCCGATTCTCCCCATAAAGAAAGAAAGGTATGTTGCAGATCTGACAAGGTAGAGAGAAAATAAACTAATACTTTAATAATCACATCAGATTGCACTTAAAGTGTTTCAGTGAAAAAGTTTACTTCTGGTTTTTACATTACTCGGGGAGTAAGAGTGGGGTTTTTTACACTACCAAAAAGGTGAGAGCATTTCCCAGCTTTCTTGATTAAAAATATGTTTCAGCAATGAAATGAGGCAAGTAAAACCTCAGGATGCTGGTACTCCAAGGAGTTTCTGAACACACACGCACAGGTTTTTCAATTTCTTTTAAATTTAAGAACCAAAGCTTAAATCGAAGGAACTTTCTCTTTGAGCAGCGCTCCCTGCTATAGCTGTAGAGGGAAGGCACAGCAGTGATGATATCCATTTCAAATTATTAAGGCTATTAAGAATTTTTCCTGTGGGATGAAGTGTTCCCATGTGGCAGAGTTTTGCCATTAATCGAGGTGGAAGAATTTGTACACCTGTGTGATCCTGTGCCTTTGGCAAATGCTTCATTGCTTCTGCTCCTAACAAATCCCACTGAACCACACACCAGGCTGTAGGCTATAAATCCCTCAGCAGAGGCAGCCAGCTGGTTTCTCAGACATTACCCACTCTAGTTGGGTTGATTATGGGGTTTTTCTTTGCTTGACTGGTGTGAAATTGCTACTGATTAACTGCTAACCTGAATGCCATGAGAAGAGTAACGCTGGAAAGTTATTTCAGAATTATACTTGGCTATGTTGCTGTTGTTATAGGTCTGGTAAATGTACCTAGACTTGTTTAACATAAATATCTGGGGTTTTCAGACACCTTTGCTGTCTTTCTCTTTCTCCTTTACTCCTACAGGCAGTTAACAAGATCTTTATAAGGCCAGTTTTGCTACAGACACATGAATTTTCCCTGCTATAGTGACTTCAGAGTACCTATATCATCTTAAATATAGAGTTTGGTGAAAAATCTTTTACAGTGGGGTTTTATTTAGCAGTAATTTCTTAGGGTGAGATTTTCCAGTGTTTTGATTCTTTTGAAGTTCTAGACCTCTTCTATTATGTGAAATAACTAAGGCATGTGGATTATGGGATCTGCAGTATGTTTTGTCCATGAACATGGTGGAAGTTCTGTTTGTTGTATCGGTTGGGGACAGAAAACTATTTTTTCCTCCCTTGTGTAAATCCTAAGCTACCCCTATGAGCTGTTACTAAGCTTTATTTCTGATTCATATTTCCGAGACCAAGATGATTCAATAAAGTGTTTCTGTGATGCAACGTATGCGTTATGCAATACAATAGTGCCTTTTTTAATAGTTTGTCTGAAAAAAAGCTAGAGTCTTGTTTATTGGGACTGATTAGCTAAATCTGCAGATAGATCATAAAGCAGAGTGATGTAAGATAAAGTCACCATAAATTATGGTATTTTTATCTGCCCGTGGATTTTCACTGCAGTATTAGATTTGTTGCCGGTTGGTCAAGGATTTGCATATATGTTTCAGAGACTCTAGTTACGATACTTAAAAGTCTATATATTAATTTTTGCAATGCTCAAATAAAAGCTTCAGTTAAAAAGTAATGCTCTGCTTTATGAACAAATTTAGCCAGGTTCTTGCTTTCAGTTTACTTCTTTATTATGGGCAGAGGTTACATCATGAGTTGTGATCTAGCAGAATTACAGGGCCAAGTCTGAATTCTACAATCTTGGCTTTCAGCATTGCTGTGAGAGCATTTAAAAACATTCAAGACTCAATTTCATGTAGGAATATCTGATCACAAAACATTTATAAGAGTCAATACCAGGAGTATGTAAAAATATCATTGCATCAAATCCTCAGTCATCCAAAGGACATGTTGAACATAACTAAAACTTCCAGTTTTGTTTCTGAAGTTCTGTTTGTTCTTATTTGTTTGGTTAACTCTAGCATCAGTTGCTATTTTTGCCATGCCTACCAACTCAAAGCAGAAATATCTGCCCCCAAATTTGTTCTGTATTGTGTAAATGGAAATCTCTAAGATATTTGTTGATGCACAGCAATTTATTTGCTCTTATAGTAGTCTGCTGAGAACGATCAGAGAAAAGAAGGCTTGTTGCTCTCAAATTTCCCAGACTGTCGGCAGGAGACAGAGGACAGTTACCAGTAATCTCTGGAAGAGAAAGTAAATACAGTTTAAAAGTTGTCACAGGTGATTCTTTGATGTGTTTGATAGTGGAGTGGCTTAGTCTTTTTTTCAGAATAATGCAATGCATGCTAAAAAGGTACAAGTTTACAGCTAAATTAGAAAAACATTGGCTGGATAGTTGTTTAATATGTGACAGCTTGTAGGATGCATAGGGATAGATGATGTTCTCCGTACATAACTTTTCTGAAAAGAGGTCCTAACTGATTTCTGTTTCTACAATACAACAGCTGAAGCATATTCATTTTTCCACACCAAGGAAGTAGCATCTGGAGTAGAATTTCCAGAATCAGCCTGACAAAAGGGGGAAAAAATGGAAGAATTAAAATGAACAGCTGACAAAACAGTAGTCAGTTTTGATGTAACAAGGAGAAGGCCGTTCATGGAGAATTTGGGAAGAGGAGAGAGACAGGACTTCTTTAAGATGACTTTTAAAGAAGCAAGGGCTGTGAAGGCCTTCTAGCTGATGTGTGCTGCTGAGGAACCTAGTGAGTCTCAGCTTTTCTTCTAGGAATGGAAATTAGAAGGTGATGTGTGTGACTATGGGCTCACTTTGGAGCAGATGCAGGAATCATGGGATGTTTCCTCAATCCATTTGGATAAAGAAGCTATTTGGCCATCTCTTCCTGAGAATGTGATTTAAATGTTGAATGAGCAGAGGTATCCTAATATAACCCAGCAGTTGATGTTATTATTTTACCACTGTTACTTACAGAGTTCAGATAGCTTAAATGATACTCTAGAATCTCATCTGAGAGCCTTATGGTGTTTTGGAAGGCCTAATTAAGTTCATCATTCTCATAATCTGATGGGTCCTGGCTAAAAGAACAGCTGTGAGTGGGTGGAGGGAATAAAAAATTAAGAAGTTATCAACACAAATTACAGGTCATGTGTAAATGCATGTTGTAAATCCCCTTCATTAACAGTTATTCAGGCATTGTGGCCAAGAGCTTAAAAGAATGCAAAGAGAAAGGAATTAGAAACCTATAACACTGTAGTAGATAATAGTTTCTTTCCAGACCAAAAAGACGCTTCACTATGTAGCGATGATGCATTAGTGTCCAGCAATTAGCTATTTTGTTGGCTTTGAAGAGGAATATCAGGCAGATTCCAGTGTATGTTTAGGGGTCGCTTGGAAATGAGGGTCAAGTTTCTCCAAGGAATTATTTCATGCCTAAAGTTAAGTGTGGAATGAAAGTAAACTGACAAGTCTTAAACTTTGAAACTAAAAGCAAACAAAATTATTTTGGCGTAAACTCTTAATTCTCAGTCCAGGTGGCATCTGGAGATATATTATTTTATATTATGTTCTTTGAAGGGTTTCTTTTTGCAACATGCATTTTGCTACTTTTTAAAATTTTCTTAATGGACTCTCGAGTGTCTAGATGCAAAAAATACATAGTAGTATTTTAAAGACCTTTGGATACATTTGCATATCTTACCTCATGCTGCATAGGTGAAATAATAGGACCCCATGATAAAAAATAAGATAGAAACAACTAGAGGTCAGAACACTGACTAGCCTTACAATGCCACAAAGTGACTTTTTAAAAATCTGCTTCATGTATCGTAACTTTGGGGAGAAAAAACTTGACTTATGTTTAGTTGAGGTTTGTGTGTCCTTGCTGACTACTTGCTACTTGCTTGTTTTTCACTTTTCAGAATAGCATGAAAAATGAACTACCTTGGGGG
>VXBO01000924.1:17056-45862 GCA_013400135.1 Rhinoptilus africanus | reverse complement strand
GGGGGGGAAAGGTCAATAAAATACACTTATATTGTACTCTCAGCAGCAATGACAGCGAAAGAGTTCAAGTATCATGGGATTTTAACTTGCTTATGAAATTAAGCATCTAAAGAAACCATTTCAGAGTTCTTTTTCATGGTGTTTATGAACAAGAAAGCTTATTTTGGAGGAAAGACCTATTTTCAAAAGAGAATTGTTGGCAGCTCTGCATGAGGAATGCAAGCAATGTTGTTGCCTCACTCAGGAATTCCATGAGTTTATGCAAATTAGAAATGTTCATATTAGACATATGCAGTCATGGAAACTGCATGTGTTAGGGATGAAATTATGCATTTTATGTGCAGACTGGGGAGTTTTGCATTCAAATGGAAAACAAAACACTTTTTCAATGGTACAAGATGCACTGTTGCAAAGCTTTCATGTTGACTCCTCATTATAACTGCTTTGTTGGCATAAAGTAATTGTTTTTCATTTTGAAGTTTCCAGACAATATTTAGCACATATGTACCACAAAATAGTCTGGTAGTATTTTTCTCGTGTAATTTCTTTTTTTTTTCCATAGGGTTGTCTGAGTGTCTGATTCTGCAAAGAGAATTGTACTTGCAGAAGAAAGTTTGAGCTTGTAAATCAAAGCATCCAGCAAGGATTTGCAAAGGCTGAAGTAAAACATCAGTCTTCATTTGACAAAAGTACGGTGCTAGCTTGGACAATAAAGGAACACGCAGAGGCCTTTCAGGCTCCACAGAGATGTGAATGTTGTATTTTAAATAAATTGCCACTTTGTTGAAATAGCCCTTCCATTCAGGGGATCATGTCCATCTTCAGAAGAGTAGTGGGAAGAGGGACAGAAAGAGAACACTGAAAGACTTCTCCAGACAGAGAACGGCACTTCTTTCAGTCAGGTCTGTCCTCCTCAGAAGTAATCTGGAATGGAACAAATACAAAGTACTTCATTATTTTTTCCTTCCTTTTAATATGAAAGAAAAAAGCATCGAGGAAGCTCGAGAATTTCAAATAGTTTGCATTACAAGTCTTGAAATTTCTTTTTCTCCCATTTCTTTTTCTTTCCCTAAGTTTTTTTTTTATTATTTTGCTTTTACCATGGAAAACGCTGTGACAGCATAGGCACACCACCGTACTAACAATGTGCCTGGCAGAGGCTAGAGCCTATGCTTTCAAAGAGGCATTATATGCTTAGAAAGTACCCGCCAGAGCGGTGGGCCTCTCAGCAGGACGAATTGGAAGTGGAAGAGGCTGCTGCACTTAATTAACTGTAGAAATTGACTTAATTTCCACCGGGGGATGGGGGAACTGGACAAATAAAAAAAAAAAAAACTGTCAGTGGTCTGAGAGAATGAAATTCTGGTCTAAAAAATGTTACGTGGAGCAAGTTATTATCAGTAGTTATTGCTGATTCTTACTCGATGCAATATTCTTGAGGTTTGAAGGCTTAGGAGCAGAAGCTCACTGCTCACATCTCAGCTGCTCATGAGCTCCCTGGGGAAGGAGAATTCTTTTGGGTTCACCAGTGAATATAAGGAGCTGGATGGCTCACAGCCCTGTTTTCTTAAAATACCAGTGGGGTTTGGAAGTAGGTGAACGCGGTACCTCATACTAGATAATGAGACAGAGACCCTGCTCAGTGTCACTGCAGTCCCTATGGCAGCCTTGACAGTAAGCAGAGAGGAGCATCAGGAGTTGATACCTTTCCTGCCTAGGGGTCTGTGTAATATGGTGCTTACACAAGAAAAGATCCAAAAGGCTGCTGGAGTGAGAAGGTGATAGGGGGATGTAATCAGAAGAAGAATCTTCATGTGATAAACTTTCTCACAGGCATTTGCTTTGAGTTGATTTTTATACAATCGCGAATATTTCATGGAAAAATACAATAGACTTGGATCACTTCAAGACCCTGTGGGTAACATGAACTTATTGCCCAAACCAGTTTCATTCCTGATGATGTGTTTCCTTGAAAACTTTAATACTTTATTTCCTCATGTATGCCTTACACCTAGGTTATAGCTAGGTGCCTGCATGAAGCTGTGATTACTACATTGTGTCAGTAGAAATAATGAAACTGTTAGATTAGGCTTGCCCAAGTAATAGTAGCAGCAATGTTAGCTCTAGCTCACTGCAGCAACCAGCATGCATTTGACTTCCATGCAGTTTGTGCCTTGGTCATGTTTTTGCACATACTAAAGCCAGCGCTGCTGTACCGTCACTGCTGCTGTTGTTTACTCCTATGCTATATATGGATTCCACTATGTGATTGGCATATACGCATACCCCTATGCTATATTTGGATTCCACTACGTGATTTGCAGCGCAAATGAAACCCAGCAGCCAGAGCACGTTCTGCCACCTGTGCTGTCCCTGCACCTTTTTTTTGGCATGTGTTTACAGATGGGGGATGATTCAGAATCAAAGCCTCTAACAAGTCAGGCTAAATGACCAGCTCTGTGATTCTAGGATGACTTTTCCTTCCCTTTAGCTGTAAAATGTCTGAAAGGAGATGGCTACGTAAGTTGCACTGGGTAAATCAATATCTGCTACATAAATGTTGCTAATTGGGGACTGTTAACTAGTGTATTTACATAATTTAAGTACTAATACATAATTTAAGTAGGGATAATTTGTCTAAGAATCTTACCTATTTCTGTCACACAGCATTAGCAATCACTGCAACCTCACCAAACACAACCCCATTTATTCTGTCTATCTCCAGGCTGTGTAAAATCACGGCTTCTCTTTATCTGACATAAGAATAATAGCTTAGGTTTGTGAGAATAAAATACAAGGTGTTTACAGGCGTCATTTCTCTTACAGATATGAATAACCTTTAAAAAAAAAAAGTATCTAGCCACTTATTTATGCTGATGGATGTTATATTCAGAATTTAACACTCAATAGAGAAACTGAATACAGATATACCACATTTTAAAGGGGGGGATACCAAACTAAAATACAGTCAATTTTAGAAAATGAGTCTGAAGTGTTTTGAGGGGCTGTATTTTTTAATACTACTGCCTATTTTTCCAGTATTATTATTTCTTGTTACTGTGCTTTTGTGGCATTTTCTTAGTTTTAAACATTCTCCTCAGTCCTGCGGTTCTGTGAAAAACCCTAGCAAACAAGACAGACTATTGACTGACAGACCACATCAGTAGGAGAGAAATGAATGGCATTAGATTGTCCAGTCGATTGCATAAGTGAGCAAAGTGAAATAATAGACTGGTAATGTTATGAGTGGTGTGGAGGAGATAAAAATATTTTAGACAAAATTATGATTGTTAAGTTGATGGTTCATGATTGGTATGGTTTTTTAAGCTTTGAAAGAAAGTTCTTTTTTCAGTGCTACACCAGGTAAACTAGGAAGGGAGAACTGTAATTATTAAAAAGCCAAGTAATGGCAGTTAATCTTGTATTTCAAAGTGAACAGATACACTTATTGTTTTCTTGAATGCACAGAAAGTAAATTACAATAGTGGATTATTTATATTAATTTGATTTCTTAATTTTGATATCCACAGAAATTATTTCTTATTCCTTTCATCTTTTCCTTGTATACGCTTGGCTTCTGCTTTTGGGTTTTGTTTATTTTTTTTTCTTGCTTTGGTCCTTGGTCTCTACTTACTTTTTTTTATTTAGGCCACAGTATTCTTCTTGGAAATATGTTGGTCAGGGGTACATTAGAGCAGGGGTATAGATCTGAGCTTCATTGTCAAATGTTAAACTACTGTCACCTGAAAACGGCATACTGTAGTTAAAGTCTGTTCTAAAAGGGGATCTTTTTTCAGAACTATCTTTTTATCTTACTGTCTGTGAAAACAGGTAAATCTTCCTTCTAAATTTCCCCTTATTTAAATCTCAGCATAGATGAAATGAAATGCACGCAAGCAGGTTTATGAATTTCCCACTCTTTAGTTCTTTATAGTTCTTCTTTTGTGTTACACCAAATACCATTAAAACAACCATTTTCATGAACAAGAGCAAAATGTACTATATTGCAGCAGAAAGGTCAGAACACTGGATGATTTACCAGGCCACGATATCATAGAGGTTAAATGATCAATCATCAGTGAAACATAAGGATGCTCCTGTTGTTTAATTTCCTCATTTAGGGATCTGCTCAGCAGTAAATAACCAACCTGCTAATGATTATGAACCCTGTAACTGTAGATAGTAAGCATAATTAAAGAATAGAAATTTAATACGTCTCTATATCTTCCTGGGAGCAGAAAATTCCTTCCTTTAACAGGGTTCTTCTCATGCCCCAGAAGTGTTACCAACTATTCCTTAGGTTCTCACAATGAATGTTTGAGCCAGATTACAAATACTATAGGAAAAAAAGCAATTCTGAGTAGTGATAATTCCATCCCTTTGATATAATTTATGTATAGAAACAATTTTGAAACCTACTTGAACCTCGAGATTAATTCATGTGTTGCCAAAAGGTTTTTACAGCTTGTATCTGTCTTTTTAATGTGAAGTAGACTACAAAATCTGTCCCGGGTTATCAGATTCAATCTCCATGTCCGAGCAGGTGCCAAGCTTCACCTCAGAGCCAGTTCCTCTCCCTGTTATCCCTCACAGCACTGACCTGACACGCTTCTTTCACACCACAACAAATTCTCTAGGCACAGGTAAAACAATAAAATGTCTTTTGTCTGGGTTTCATTATAGTCCCATTACATTAACTGGATAGGAGATTTGAGTATATCTGATCTGATATAAACCTATATTGGAATAGCCTGGTTAATTTGAGGTTGAAGAGGAGAGCTATAAGGTAGTTAAGCAACTGATGAAAGGGGAAACATCAAGCACCAGAGCTGGAAAAGGTCGGGCAGGAGAAGGTCAGTAGCAGAACAGTTCAGTAATCAGTGTGGGACAAATCTGCCTAACGCTATGAAGAATGGTGTTAGCTCGTTTACAGAAAAAAAAAAAAAAGTGCACGTTTAGGTGCTGTCAACAAATATTACTTCACTTAGAAAAAGCTGTACGCCCTTGATAGCTTATAGGAATAGACAGAAAAGCAAAAATGTATCTTAGAAAGAACTGGATCAGTTTCTGACAGAGCCAATATCTGATTTTGAAGGACTGGGCCCCAGCCCACTTTAAATTTACATATTTGAAGCTCACTTTAAATTTACATATTTACATCAGTTTAAAACATGTTGTTTAATGCAGGAAAGTCTGACATATCAAATGGTTCTTGTTCCCTCCCTGGTGTTTATTTCTCCCCATTATTTAAAGGGAGTAATCCCCTTCCGTCTTTGTTTTTGATGGGCTAAGGGACAGCTCTGTTTTCTTCTGTACATAATCAGGATCACCTCATAGTTTTCTGAGGCTGTTGAAAGATCACTCTGTCCTTTACTGACTATAAGCAACTAAAATCTAGTGCAGTAAATGAGGTTTACACCAGTGGAGGGTACTTTAATACCTCCCCTATTTCTGCGGAGGTATCTCAGCTGATACATTCTAGGATAATATTTGCCTTTCTCACAGCTGTACTGCATTGAGGGTTCATAACCATCATCTGATCAGCCAGCACATGTGGATCCTCTTTCTCCAGAGATCACTAAAATGCTGAGAAACAGCCTAAGTAGAGCACTGTAGCAGCCCTAGGATTTTACGATAGGTATGTGTAGCTAGGGACTGGAGAAAATTTTATTAAGACAATTTCTATGGAAATATAAACATTATTGGAAACACTATGCAATGCAGAGCTTCAAACCATATGCCCCAGTTTTTCTAAAGTGATTTTTCTCTGATAATTATTTCTGGTTGTTATTGTATTGCTAGGAATTGCAGGCATTGCAAATGATTCCTATGGTTTAGTTGTTTTGTTGGGGTGTTTTTTGAAGGCAGGAGGAAAAGCCAGATGAGCAATACTAATTTTCCTTCAGCAGTGCTTCAAAGCATGCCAGAATACCTTGTTTGGGAGTCCAGAATAATATGTAAACAGAGTCCAAGTGAAACTACCTCCAGCTGTATGGAGTGGAACCAAGGGACACTGATTTTACAAGTAATGATAAATGGCACCATGTAATGTTCATCTCTCCTGGTTAACTGAAGTCAGGAAATCAGTAGCAATCCTTTATTGCATACCTTTATGGTGTTGATAACAAACTACAACTTTGTCGAGCTGAAACGATACTTCCCTCCATTAAAGGGAATCCACAAATAGCTGGAAGAAATGAGTGCAGCTTTTCCCTGGGAGCAAGTGAAATTGCAGGAAAAAAAAAAAAAGAGAGAGAGGTTGAAATAGAGGATGAAAGGTGCAGGAGTAGCACCTTCTGCCTGCAGTCCCTGGGCATTTGGAAACTTTTCTGCGTTCACTTGAGTAAGTAATTGATGGTTTCTTTGAGTATATTACATCATTTGGATTATTGTGATAGATACCTAACTGTAAAAGAATCGATAGCATGTTTGAGCTTTAGGAGTAGAAAAGCTGGACTATAACAGTTTCATTTTGGCATTTCACAGTGTTTGAATAGATGAAACCAGATTGAAAATACTACCAGAGCCCAGACCATCTGCAACAATAAGCCAACAGAAATCACTGAGAAACTGCTTTATTGATAGACCTATTTAACAGCAGCTCAAACTGAGAAGAACAAAATGCTTTTAAAAATTGTCTATACTAGAGCAGGAAAAAAAACCCCTTTCTTTTGTAAAAAATGTCTTGTACTTCATTATCAGAAAAAAGTGACATAGGAGTTCAATAAAATGATAGTATCAGGATCACATGAGAGATGTAATCAGAAATGAAAAATCAACATAATGTAGCCAGGGTATCTGTTTGACAAATGTGAATGAAGAAAAAATCTGTGAATTAACACTTAATAAATGAAATAACATTTTTCTTTAATTTAAAAATGAAAGAAAATTAATTGAACATAAATCTCAAAAGTTGTATCTATGAACAATTTACCTCATTTGGCCACATTCAGAGCTTTATGAACTGTCTGCAGTCATGCTATGTTATGATAATTTCTCACATATGCTTGTTATTCAAAACTTAAAGTGAAACTCCTTTCTATAATATTTTAATTTTTCTAATTAGTAAGTAAGTGGTGGANACTTGGCAGTGCTGGGTTAACAGTTAGACTTGATGATCTCAAAGGTCTCTTCCAACCAAAATGATTCTATGTTAAAAATTGATTGCTTCTTCATCTGTTTTCAGGGTTTTTTTTAAGTCTGGGGCTTAGGCTTATGATCAATTTAAGACGAGTGACAAAGACATGATGAAAACAGTGGGATTTCAATGAACTTCTCTATAAATAAAGAGATACACCTGCATCAGGGTCAATGATGTACCTTTTCCTTTTNTGCTTTAAGTTAACACATGCAATATCTTCACCGCTTCCTCCTAAGAAATTTTAGCCAAGATGCAAGAAAAAGGGCAAAGAATGAGTCATTATTGTCAGTCACATATTAAAATGGAATGATGTCTCAGCCTCTTTAAAATATTTTATAATGCAAGCAAAGGCAGAGGTGATTATAAATGTGTATCCAGTTTTTAAGATGTGTTTTTTCAAATCTCTTTAGGACTGTAACTGCATTTTAACCTTGTTATTGTCCTTGTATCATAATCATTACACTTCCTCTTGCTCACAGAATAAGGGTTGGACATCCGTAAAAAATCCAATTGTACAGTTTTGGCATATGGCTTAGAGAGCAGAGGTAGCAATGACTGTCGCTATTCTTTAGAGCCTGGTACAGTTCCCGTTAATGCATTACAGCCTTATAATAATTGTGTCACTAGCTGTACGCATTTAAGCATCTGCTGGTACAGGGCCCGGTAGGAACTCTCAGGGAGGGAGAGGAGGATCAGCACCAGCTCTGTTTCTCTTCTGACCAAAGGATTGGGCAACACAGTTTCATAAACGGGCAGAGGACTCTTTCTGACAACAAATGGGTTGATTTTGATGGGTCAATTCAGAATGGAGGTTAGGAAGAAGTTCTTCACCATGAGGGTGGTGAGACACTGGAGCAGGTTGCCCAGAGAGGTGGTGGAAGCCCCATCCCTGGAAGTTTTTAAGGCCAGGTTGGATGGGGCTTTGAGCAGCCTGATCTAGTGGGAGGTGTCCCTGCCCAGGGCAGGGGGGTTGGACTAGATGATCTTTAGAGGTCCCTTCCAACCTGAACCATTCTGTGATTCTATGAAATGCCCATGGACATATGGAAAACCAGCAGCTCCTTAATCTCACTGAGGATAGGCCTTATACTGCGACAGCTAATCACATTTGTCCCCTCTCCTCACACCCTTTCAGAGATAACAGCCAACTAAAAGCAGATTTATGTATTACAAAAACATCAATACTAATAAATCATTGTAAAAAAACAAACAAAAAGCAACTAAAAGCCAGGGTCTCCCTTCCCCTGGGTTAATGCGATAAGGTAAATGCAGCCACAGTGTGAGCAGAGCTGCCATCAGCTCCCTTGCTGCTCTCCACAGCCAGTACCATGTCTTCCTTCCTGGCAGAGCTGAAGAGCAGCTGGTTGTGATCACAGCACCCTAACAGAAAAAGAGCACATAGGATCTTACGTGAAGGAGAGGGTGTCAGAAGCTCCGTGGCATGTTTCCCCATCAGATGGCACCTATGCTCTCTGTGGGGCAGGTCTGGTTTAACCACCTTTTGCAGTCCTGAGTTGCAGCAGTTTTTGCCTGGTAAGTCAGATGATGTTTGCCTTTGGCGAAGAAAATAAATTAACCCACCTGACTGGGAAAGATTGTCTTTGCCAGGAAAAAAAGAGACGTGGGAGAGCTCAAACACACAGTCCTACTTCAGGAACCCACAAGCTGGATTGCACAGTATTGGCACTTGAAAAGAAAAGCAAAACAAAACACACATGCAAAATGCTTTTTGGGTTTTGCATATGTAAATATATTATGGATTTTTAGTAACTCAGTATGCATGGTATCCTGAGGGAGCACCTAGTTTATTTCTACAATGCTAACAATGGGCAAAAGTGAACTTGATGAACTAGAATAAAACTCTGAAGTTGTATGAGCTGAGCAAAGCTGTGTGGGTGATGGCAGCAACAGGAGCCCGCAGGCTGCCCAGGGAGCCATACAGGCAGGAGCCTGGGAGGCAGCTCTCCTTGTCCCCATGGTGTTTAGAACTGCTGACTAATGGTGGATGATGCTGATGTTCTTCACCTAACATTTTTTCAAGGGAAAAAAAGTAATTTTCAAACTGTGTTCTATGTTCAGCTCATTGCTTGTGATTTCTGCAGGCCTGGGGATCATAGAATCATAGGATAGTTCAGGCTGGAAGGGACCTTAAAGATCATCTAGTTCCAACCCCCCTGCCCTGGGCAGGGACACCAACCACTAGACCAGGTTGCTCAAAGCCCCATCCAGCCTGGCCTTGAACACCTCCAGGGATGGGTATCCACAACTTCCCTGGGATCTCCATTAGCAATTCTCTTTCTAAAGTTTGTTTTATTATATGTATGCACTGAGGGAAATTATTTTCTTTTATTTGCAGACCAGACTCAAGGCGCTGTACACTTGTTTTAAATTTGGTATGTGGAAACAAGGTTTCTTTATTTTATGAGCAAGAAAGTCCCATAACTTTCAGATGACATGTTCATAACTTACTTCCATTTCTGAGGTGTCTTTTTTTCAAAATATAATAAACTCGGCATCCCTTTGAAACCTGTTAGGAGGCCTTTTGATACACCAAAAAGTTACCTTAAACACCCTAAATTTAATGAGGTTTTTATAGAAGCGTCTGTGGCACTGAAGTACTAACAGCCAGTGTCTGCTGAGTTACAGCTACCTAAAAATTGGGACACTGCTGTCAGTAGTCCTAGCAAACTCTAAAGCAGAATTTAGTCATGTGTGGCTGATGCATTCATTCTGTTTTCCTGCAATCTGTTCCCCTACATTTGATTAACCTTTTCTGTTGGAAGTCTCTGCCCAAGTGAAACGTTTAGTTCTTTTTTGGAACGAGAGTAATACAGATATGCAGAGCATCAGGCAACCAGCAAGGGGTTCTGCCAAACAGTGATGACTTGCAGCTACAGCTGATGGTATTTATTTGTTCGAAACTAGAATTTGACAGGAAAATGTGGTTTTGCTGAGGAAAATATGTTTTTCAATGGCTGGAAAAGCAATCCATACCACCAAGATTTGTAGTGAAAAATGCTGCTGTAGTATTTCATCACAGATAATGCTTAAACGCTCACATTTCCTCTTGTATTGATCAGACCTCTCAATCAGACTACATTTCTCATGAGACATCATAGCTGAAGCACTGATAATGTACTTTGATGGTTCACCAAGGATGGAGCCCATTGCATAACCTCTGGAAAACAATATGAAAGGGCAACGTATTGCCATTTCCTAAGGAATAGTTCTTGGTTTAAGCTGGAATTTTTAGAAAAAAAGATGTCTACTTCTTTTGGGGAAGGGACCTTCTATATGCCTGCACCACACATGAGGTCTAGGAGGTATTAAACACCGTGTCTTCTAGTTAGGATACATAGGTTTGTGAGCCCTCTGGAAAGATTTGGTAATAAATGCCAGTATTGTTCACTTTAGAAAAGTTAACAAAATAAAATAAAGTTAAGCAGCTGATGTTTCTCAACATCCCTAGCATTAGCTGCTAGGAGATATAATCATCTTTTTAATAAAAAAGTATAATTGTACTGGGTAGTAAGTTATTTGTAAAGCGCTGGGTTATCAGAGGGACAAAGTAGTTACACTGAGCAGTACAACTGTACTGTATTTGTTATGGTCTTTTATGTTCTTTGCTGGCACCTCACAGACTGTTTTCTTTCCAAGTCTACCTCCATTGTTGCATTCTGTGTATGTGTGGTAAATAAATCCTAAGTTCTTTAAAATGCATCTATGCCCTTTATCTGCTCCTGTTTCCACTTCTCTGTCTTTTCCCTGTGCGCAAGCCACTAGGACTTGCTAAAAGGCAAATCTTGTCATCACTTCAGCTTGCGTGAAGGACTCCACATACAGCAGAACAGTGCAGCGGTGCTTCAGCGAGGGACACATGAGGATTTCTTTGTCCTCGCTCCCTTTAGAGCAGTGCTGGTGACTCAGTGCATCATGCAGTTTGCAGGAATTTAGTGTCACTGCCCAGGAGCGCCTGTGTATTTTGGAAGGAGAACATCACCCCCTCAGTGCATCTATAGGATGCTGCTCCCTCTTGTATCTGCATAGTGAGTCTTTGCTACTGTACCGATATAGGAAGTACCTGCAGATGAGTCTCAGCAAATATCCCCATGAAAAACCTTGCTAAAGGTTTCCATTTCCTAAATTTTGTACTTGGCTAGGACTGGATTTAAGCTATAAAGGAATTTAAATTACATTACTTATACACTCTTTTGGGTCCTGTACTCCAAGGACAGCAGCTATGTCCATTTGGGAATTTTCTGACAGCATGGCATTTCATCAAGGAACGCGATGTCTTAGAAACCGATCTCTTCATAGCACCAGTTTTCATGACTCTTCTTTTAGGACCAATAGCTCTTCTCCACAATAAACTGACAGCAGGGCACCTCAAAATAGAATCATAGAATCATTTAGGTTGGAAAAGACCTTTAAGAACATCGAGTCTAACCATTAACCTAACTACCAAGTCCACCACTAAACCATGTCCCTAAGCGCCACATCAAAACCTAGAGGCCAGGCGCCTCCAAAATGTGAGGAGCACATGGTGACTGCCTGCTTGGCCTGAATTAGGGACCAGACTTCACTCTCTCATGGCCCAAGCAAGTCAGTACCCAGCAGTGGCTTGGCTGCAGGGAGGGGATCTTCGCGAATCCCCCACATCTGAGAGCTTTCAAGCTGCTGAAAAACAGTCCTGGACCAGAGAAAGCAAGCAGCTGTGGACACTTCCTAGGACATGACAGGCAAACATCCTGTCTGGGATGCAAACTCTGGGCTGCAAAGGTTGTATGACACTAGAGATACATCACTTTGTATAAATAACCAAAATAACTGCTGGATCTGGAACTTTATTTCAGGTCTCTTATGACCGGAGAACTGTCTTTACCTTCAGGCTCTTCGAGAGCACAGGGAAATGTTTCTGGTTCCTACTTCTTTTGGAGAAATAAATGAAAAAGGCTCTCTTATCCCACTTCATAACTGTTGGGAGGGAGGTGTTTATTTGTTTTGTTGTAATTGGATGTTTTTGTTATTTTTTTTTAATTTGTTATGTTTCATGGGAAAAACACTCATTTCCTGCCTAGGTCTTGTCAGATCTTACTGAATTGATTTCCAACAGGACTAATCAAAGCGTGGCCTGAGAATCTGGCCTTCTGTCAGAAACACATCACTATTTTGATATTTGAAAAAGGGAAAAAGATGTCTGAAGAGAACGGTTAACTTTTTTATATCCATTTATGCCTAGGCAAGTATTGTTTTTTATGACACAAATCACACGTCATGTCCCTCTTTGTATGTAAGTAATGAGAAAATATCCTTAGGCAAGTTGTTTTCCAAAATAATCAGCTCACGCATTCCTCACCTGGAAAAATACTGTTATGGCACTGTGGCTTGAAACCAAGTGAGTGGTGGAATATGACTGATTTGAGCCAGTGTACCAGAAAATGTTTTTGTTTCAGACATTACACCTGGTCTCGAATCCAATCCCAGCTTCAGTGGTTTAGTTACTCAAGGGCAGACATCAAACACCTGCTCTGTCCACTCTCCTTCACTGCCAACACCATTAATTTTCCAAATGAGTCAGCACATCTCTATTTATTCTTTAATTGATTGGTAACACCGAGTTCTAATTGAGATTGTAAAATGAAAGTTGCAGATTTGATTGTCTGCTCAGAGTTCAGAGCACTTCAGTGATCAGAGCTATCAGTCTTATAAATGGTATAAGCAAATGCAAAACAACAAAGAAAAAATCAAATTCACAGTGCTGCAAAATGAGCCAACTCATGTGCTTACTTTCTATTCAGGCTGTAATATAGGCAAGAGTAAAATATATCTGGAAGAAGAAAAAAAAAACAGAAGTCAAGGTGAAAACAAAATTTTTCCAACTTTATTTCTGAGGTGGCAAATCGTCCTGAAGAGAGCAGCAGATTAAATATTGCCACAGTACAACCCATGACTGACATCCTGAAATCAAGTGGGAATTGATTTTCAGACCCCGACACAGGAATATGTAGATATAATTTGGTGGAAATGTTATAGAAATAGGTATTCAGCAAGAGGCAAGTAGCATGGAGCATTAGCCTTGATTAGCCCTTGTGCTGGTATAAACAGTTCTTTCAAAGTGCTCCTCCCTCTTGAGGACAACAGTAAATCCATAAATACTTTTGTCTTCATTCAAGCCAATAGTATAATGGTGGAAGCAATTCAAATATAAAGAAAATAAGATAATAACAAAGTTTAACTTCCTTTTTGTAAGCTAATATGTAACATCACCTGCTCTGGCACACCAGTTTTAGTTGGCGGGAGGGACCAATGTACAGTCGAGGGTCGTGGCACCTCTTGAAGGAGGGAAGGTCCACTTCTCCAGTCTTCTGAAACGATGGACCTTGTCTGAAAAACCTGATTTTTTTCATGCTCCGGTCTGAGTTTAAATCTCCTCAGATAAAGACAAGGAGTCTTTCCCCTTTAATAAAATTCTTTAATTCTTCTTGCCCCTGACTCACTCTATTTCTGATTTTTCAATTATTTCTGTGCCCTGTGGCTCTCAGTCCATCCATCTCACCTCATCCTCCTGCAATTTTTCACTTTATCCCTACATATTCTTTCTCCTGTGTAAGATTTTTTGCACACATTTTTTCACGTTGTATCATCTACTTTCCACAACCTGAACCAAATCCTGCTCTTAATTAGTGATAAGGCCCTGTTGATGGGCAAAGATTCCCTTTGGCTTCATATCGTTTGTGAAGTACACTCAAAAATACTGAGCAAAAAAGCACCCCATAGGATTTATGACAGAGCTGCAACACTGGATTCGAGGACAGCATGCATAAACGATGTTATAGAGCATTTTTCTTGTAATTTATATATTACATGCATTTATATCTCTACAGACCAAACTACTAAGTTTAAATTCACAAGACAGTCTAAAGAAAGTCTAATTTTATAAAAATCTATATTGTCTTTGATAATTGTACTAAATTTTGTCAGGTGATCCAGCACAATTTTCTGATGCAGAATGCATGAGAGTTAGTGCCATACAGGCTACAAAAATGCACACTTTCCAGCTAAATGCACGTGTGAAATATCCTTAGCGTACGTGAAGTGGGAGCGTGGGGTCATGCTCTGCATGGTGGAGCAGGTATTCTCTGCAACCCGTGGAAAGCCCACACTGGAGCAGAAGAAAAGCATGAGGAGGAAGGAGCAGCAGAGAGGAACCACCATGTCCTGAGGGACCACCGCCTTGCAGCCTTGCACCGCTCCTTGCCTCGCTGAAGGGGCTGGATGTGACCCGCGGTGACAGCAAGGGGGAGGGGAGGAGTGTGGTGTGAAGGAGTGGAGGTGAACCTGGGAAAGGCGGAGAAGAAATGTTGGTTCAATGCCTGTCCTTTTGTTTCCCACTACCCAAACCAGTAATTCAATGCCTATTTTAATTGGCAATAAATTAAGCTACCTTTCCCCAAATCAAGTCCTTTTTTTTAATCCATTATGACAATTGGTAAAGGATCTCCCTGTCTTATCTTGCTCCTGTTTTTTTCCTATTTTCTGTCCCCCCTGCCATTCCTCCCACTAAGAGGGGAGGAGTGATCGAGTGGTTGGGTGGGAGCTTGGTTTCTAGCCAGGGCCAACCCACCACATTAATGTCTTCAGGCTGTTCAAAATTAAAGCACATTATTGAATGGCTGAGTGATGAAAATGGAAGATGAAATTTAGTATTAGTAGTATTAAATAATGATCACAGCAAAAAGATTAAAAAAGCCCTAATAATGGTGTTGGAGCTGTTCACTCCTGGGGGAGTTGTTCAGTATTAGATCCAAAGGAATAACTAACAAACACAAAATTTTTATGACATGTTCTGATGATTTATGACTGTCCCTATTGCAAAGAAACTTGTGTCACATCAACAGCTTGACTCTCCCAGATTATGACAACATTTTGGAATACAAATACATTTTACAGGGTGGAAGATCCGAAATTAATTCTATTCAGGATTCCTACAAGCAAGTTCTCTAAACAAGGAAAGCATTATCTGTGTTTCCAATATAAGGACATCTTTGAATGGGTGTCCTACAAGGCCTGTTTTCTATCTGGGCCAGGCTGTATGGTGATATTGTCTCTCCTGAAATGCATCGATAGTAATGTGATTCTTACGATTCACAATGCATGGTTTGGTCAGAGCAAAAGATACTGCATAATGCAGAATATAGTGCTTCAGGGAGTGTGGCTGATAAGGGAGAAAGGGACCCAAACTACAACTAAGTCAGCAATGAAGTAAAGAAAATTGCCTATGAATATTTTCTTAAACCAATTTAAATTTAAATATTTTATTTCGTTTCAGTGAAAAGATTTATTTTGCTTCAGATTGGACCAGATCAGCATTTGTTTTCTTATTAAATATTGACTTAATTAAAATAAATATTGACTGAATTCATTATTTAATTAATTCTTAAATATTAGGAAGTATCAAAATCAAGATTTTCCAGAGAGACAAGGAATTGATTTTTTCCATGAATCGTTTACTGTCAATAAAATGCACTAGAAAATATCTGACCAGCTCTCATAATTTGGTCTGCTAATGAAAGCAGTTTAGTATTCTGAGAATTTACAGGCTAAACTACCCTGTCTATTTATGATTCAAGGTTAATCATCACTGTCTCCAGCTGCATATTGCTATCCCTCTACTGAAAATTTTGCTTCCTTCCCCTACACTTGCCAGTTTACCTGTGTGACTACTGTCTTACCCAGTTGTGCAGAATGATTTAGGTCAAAGATAAATGGAGGAAGCTGTCACCTGAACGGGGAGGGGGAAATGTCCACTTGAAAGCAGAAAATAGAAAAGGGCGTGATGTATGGGGTAGTTAATCAGATTAGATGGATTAGTCCATCTGGTTGTGCCCCAACTTCATCATGTGCTGCATTCTTTCTCAAAGAACAAACATAAATTACTGAATCGCTCAGGTATATTGGGATGTCTACTTACGGTCCAAATTCTAATGCTAATTTGAGGCATCCAAAAATAACTTCTCAGATTTAGACATTCTTTTAGTTTAGGGATTTCTATTCCCAAACAAATTATAATTTGATCCTTGTTATATTTGCTATTTTAACTGTCTCACTTGAGAATGAAAGTCTTTCAGTAGAAATGAGAAGGGAAAAAAAAAAACCACCAAAATTTCATAAGAAAGGCATTTCAAGTAAAGAAATAATTCTCTGTGAGAGAAAAAGATGTTGAGGTTAGGCTCAATGAATTAATGTAGTATCAGTGACTAGTGTTTAGGAAACAAAGACAGTAGAAGTAAATGACGGCTGTGAATGGTTCAGGTAGCGGACTCTGATCCGGTTACATTTTCAAAAATGTGAGGCAGTATCTATATCCAAAGCGCACCACAAAATGCGAAGGGGCAAGATCACTGTAACCAAATAATGTCACAATATGGCTAACAAAACAGCACCTCTCCTGTGGTTCAGATCCATGATTTGAAGCCCAGTATTTGGGGTCACCAGTAGCCTCAGGGTTAATGGGAGAATCGCCACCCTGCACCAGGGCTCCATAATGCTCCTATGAAGGGAAATTAATTACCTTGCATCTTCTGGGTGCCAAGGGAGAGGATGGGACAGGACATGGCTGAGGATTGAGACCTTTTCAGGGACTCAGAGGAAGTTACCACATTGCACAAAGGAAGGCACATGTGGCCCAAGCCCCAGCAAAGAAATAAAAATGGGGTCTAAGAGGGGTGGCTGAGATAAAAGCCACCTTCAGGAAACCTATATTTACTGGTAAATATACATCCCTTATCAACACGCATTTGACCATAGCCATGCAGTTTTTGTGGTGAATGGAAGTAGGGCATTATTCATCTGTTAGGGCAATATTCACCTATTAAAAATGAGTGCTGCCCTGCTGTTATTAAAACTCTTTAGTCAGCTCCTGTTTGAGTCCTTGGAAGCCCTGTGTAGCACAGGAACTGTGCCACAACAGGCACACAAAAAAGAAGCTTCTTTAATTTTTCCTCTAATGTTAATATTTGGTTTAAAATGCATCTTTTCAGTGCAGGGGAATGAAAGCTGTCAGGTGGCTTTAAAATGTGCTTGCTAAAAACATAAATGTAAATGAAATTTTTAAAAAATTCGACCTTCCACCAGTAATGAAGCCATCAAGAAGTGTAACACTGCACACGGGAATAGGGTCCCATTATGAAAATGCATTGCAAAGGATCTTAATAGATGGGAGCTCCTCTGTCTCAGTCTATGTAATTAAAATGTACTGTATATAATTAAAATTAATGTAATTAAAACAGTCTCAGCACTAAGTTCAATTATGTCACTCAAATGTTGCCTCTAGACACACCAGAAACAGCACATCAGTAACATGGAGAAGATAATCCCTATATTGCTTTAGATTTATAAACAGCTGGGACCAAAAGAGGGTAAAAGGGTAAAAAAAGAAAAAAAAACCCCAACACTGAAATTATTCTTTTCTTCAAAAAACAAAAATGGTGCTTTTTTTCTTAAGAGAAACTTGTAAAATCAGAGAGATCTCTGTTTAATGCATATTTACCTAACAGTTTAATCCTCTAACATAATTCTGTATGATTTAAAAAGATGATGAAATACTCTTCCAACAATTAGTCCTGTGTGTAGAAAAGGTAGCCAAACCTATAGCTTTACCCTCCACAGGTGGATGGACCTCAGTACCATCAGCTTTACACCACTGCTGTTCTTGGCTCCCACCCACATCCCCTACCCGTCTTGCTCCTTGGCTAGCCAAAAGCCCACGTAGCCCAGGGCTGCAGGTGTCCTGCCAGCCTGCCAGCCACCTCCTCCCTCCCACATCATCACCCAGTACCTGCTGGTACCCAACAGGAGGACAGATGTTCAAGGTGAACATTTAGGATGTGAGACATGAACCCCCCAAGCCCTCCAGCCTTCTTTCCAAGGGGTTTAAATTGTCCACCAGACTAAAGCATGCAGAGGCAAACTGATAGTACAGTTCTATATGCAACTTTCCTTTGGAAAAGAGGCTAAGAACACAGTCACAGTGACAAACAGAAAGTTTGGTTTTGTGGGAGTTTTCTGGGGGAAACGCAAACCTCACAATCTGTTGTTTTACAGCATAAAGAATGGACCAATAGGACACATTTATATGATGACAGTTGCAAATGTTTCACATTTCAAAGGAAAGGGATGGTCCTGGTCTTAATAAAATCTTGATATCTTCATAAAATATTCCTGAAGTGGTTACTATCTATCAGCATTGCAAATGTCATCTTTGACATTGTCTAAGAAGTTCCTGAGATTGGAAAGTGATGCTGTAAGAATATCCAAGTTTTTGTGGAAATAATGCTGATCCTGAACATCCCAATACCCGTCCTGACCCTGAAATCATCTCTCAAAGAAGATGAAAGCTAGGTGCTAGACTCTCAGCAATCATGACAGACTGTATCTTATTAGCCCCTTGAACAGCATCACTTTACACAGATCCTATGCTTAGATTGCAGTGATAACCCTTAACATTTCTACAGACTTTTACATATTCGAAGCCTTTTTGCATTTTTTTCTTGGCAAGTGTGTGGCAATAATATTGCTTTCCATCCATCTTTGAGGCTGCTGTGTAATACCTTCTATCTGCAAGATAACTGGAAACGGATTAATAGGATAAGGCTGAACCTTATCAACCCTAAAACAATGTTTCAGCTCAGCAGTGCTGCCCTCTTGTTGTGATAAGATGAATGCATTCCTGAGTGTGAAACGAAACAATTTCACAGGAGAGCTCATCATTTCACAGCTATTTTGCCTCATGTTTTGCATCTGAAAATTCTCTTAAATTACTAGTACAACCTAGTAATAGTAAAGGCTCTAAGTTTCACAGAGCAATAGAAATGCAACACATGGAATGTCTGTTCTTTTTGCTCTAAGTGTATATGCATTTCCATGTTTGTTTGTTTTTTTCTTGGCCAGGGGGGTGGAGGTAAGTAGTAGTAGGAAGGGACGGGAGCTGAGGAACCATCAACCAGTGTACCCTCAGCCCAGGAATGGACAGACAAGCCAGCTGAAGGAGTCGTGAAGAGGACAAAGAGAGGAAGAAGAGAGCAGATGGGTTTGATGTCAAATCAGTTTTCCCAGTAACCTGCTAAATTTTCTCAGATTTTTCCCAGTAGTCAATTTTCTCTCTTTCCCAAAACTAGCAAGATTTTGACGTTTTCTCACATGACATTCTTACAAACAGGCTAGTGAAGCCTGGTCCAGACAAAACTCTTACAGACAAACTATTATAGATTGCAAAACTGGCTGGAAAGCTGTTAGCAGACAGTGGATATCACCGCTTCATGATCAAAATGGAAAGAAGTATTAAGTGTGGTTTTGCAGGGTTCTTTATTTGGTCTTAATTAGTATGTTGGTATTAGTTAATCTATTTATTAAAGACGTGAATGGTAGAAGTGAGGTTATTCTCTCTAAATCAGCAGGTGATATCACCCTGGAATATAACACTGCTATGTTGGAGAGCAGTGAAAGAATTCAATACCATCTTGACAAATAGGGAAACAAACTGGGAAAAGTAATATAGTTCAAGCAGGGGAGAGTGCACATACAGAGCCAAGAATAATCAATTGCATGACACAGGATCAGGAATGACTGCCTAGGCAGCAGTTCTGCAGGAAAGATATGCATTTTATAATGTATTACAAGAGGAACATGAACCAACATTGTCACTCGTTGCAAAAAAAGGCAAACAGCTGTACTAGAACAAGCACACAAAGGTGCAGCCTGCCAAACACAGGAATTTTTTGTTGTAAAACACATTTTTGTGCCTTTGTGAACTGCACTTTTAACCTCTATGAATTTGTACCAAAAAAAAAAAAAAAGATTTTACCCCTTTTTAATCACAACAGGTAAAATTAAAGTAGCACACAAATGTAAAAGAGATGTGGACTATTTTCTGGCACATGCAGCATCAATGGAATTATTCACAAAACCTCCTTAAAAAAAATTACTACAGACAATATGTTGAAAATTGTAAAATGTTCTCCTGTTGACTTCCCTATCTGATTAAGTTTGCATAGTTGGATATTTTAAAAATTAATTTTTCCTGGTATGGTTTATACAGAATTCATTAAGAGGCCAGGAAATAAAATAAAAACAATAATTGTGATTGTCCACTCCCAGACACTTTAGGAGTAACTTCTCAAAGTATTATTGTATTTTAATTAGAAATGTGTAAAATATAGATTTGTTTAAAAGAGTGGACTATATAAACCATCCATAACACTAATTAGAATTTGTGTTGTTAGTTCCTGATAATAAGAAACATGTGAAAAAATACATTTTACTATAAACATTGATTGAAAAGCATAGGAAGACCTTCTTATTTCATTTCTTTCTACGCTTTGTCTTAGAAGCAAAAGGAGAAATAAGTACTTTACCTTCTGCTATGGGAATGACAGACGGTGTCTTTGCTATAAAATGTGTCAATCAACAGCAGAGTACTTTAAGTTCTTGAGAGTAGGTACTCAGCTATTTCAAATGCTAAATCCAACCACCCCTAAAGCGCAGGTGGTTTATGAACATTCATTTTTTTCAGTTCAGTAAAACATTGCCACTAATAGAGGCTGAGAAATGTTGATGGTAAGCAAAATACATTTCTTCTACAACCCTGATTGTTCATCATCATCATCTACAGATATGGATTGTGTGAACTGCACAGAACAGAAGGCCAGGGAATGAACCCTGAGGAACATCAGCCAATTATCATTATGCTTAATGTGTATTTATTTAATTGATATCATAGAGACAACACTTAGGAGCAATAAATCACATCCTAAATTGTTATTTATGAAAATCTGTGAACAGAAGGAACTAAAGTGGAAAAACAGCTCACAGAATATGAACCAATCTGTTGGCAGGATGCAGTCACTAAAGCAAACTCAGAAATTCGGCTTGTCCATGAGGCGCACCTATTACAATATAGTAATAATGGCTCAAAAATATGTAATTGCTCATGGTGTGGCTTTTCTTTAGATCAAATTATGGCTGTGCTTGTTGAGGATGAGAGAGGAAGAAATAAAGTACGCAAAAAAGCCTCTCTTTTTCCAGAGGCGTACATTCCCAGAGTTACCATCTAAGACAAGTCATCAATACAGCCATCTTTTTTACTGTATGGAAGAGAAGACTATGTCTTCTTCCATATAGAAGGCAGACCTTATGATCCCAAACCAATGCAGATTAAGTCAGAAGCACTGAGGTAAAACTCATGCATTGAAGTGGTCATGGATGTAAAAAAAACCACCTCTCTAGGATTAAGAGCAAAGACTCCAGGTGTGATAACACCTTCATGTGAACAAGTAGGTCCAGACCAGACGAACAGCTCTGAGCCCTCACAGCAGAGCCTTTTATCTCACCACCTACGCTGGAACCTCCCGAGGTCATGCCAGATGGAAGAGGAACACACCTGCTGTAATTAGCCACCTGGGAAAGAAACCTCAAATGGAACTTGGCAAACAGCCTGGCCCTGGCATCTCAAGATACTCAGCTCACAAATCAGAGACTTACAAGGCCAAGCTGGTGACAAAACACATATGGCTGCGTGCTGGTACCAAAGAAAGCAAAGTTCACAGCAACATCCTCCAACGGTGAAAGGGAGATATCTTGCTCAGGAACTAGGTCCTCCTCTTCTTTTAGCAGGAATGAACAAGATGCTAATTTCTGATCGTAGACATAGACCAGAGAGGCTTCACTAGATGAGTGGATTCTGGCACAGTCTCTGGGCATATAGTGCCTGGAAGAGGAAGCAAGAGAGAAACATCATCCTCTCCCCTACACACTGGGTGTGGTGCCACAGGGCTACAGAGGTAGCTTAGGGCAGGATCAGCCTCTGCAGCTGCATGCCTGCATGATTTGCATCTTTTGGTATTCCTAAGGAGAATCATGACTTCTTCATGCATCATGTATTCAAAGTATGAGTCATTCATCTGCACCTCTATCCACTATGCCAGATGCATTTCTTAGCAGAAAACAGAGGAGAGCAACTTAGCTATGAATGTCAGGCAGAAAGGTATCTTGTATTCTCCTGTTCACCCTCTAAGTATCTGTTGCAGCTTTGAAAAATCCTTTTTTCTGTTTCCTCAGGAAGAAAACAAATGATTGTGAAAAAGTCATGAGCAATTTACTTGAAAGATACAGGAACCTGAAAGGCTTAGTGATCACCCTTAAGACACCATAGAGGGTCGAAGCAACATGAGATTGATCCAGTCCCACCCAATCACCAGTTATCAAACACATAAACTCTTTAATGAACTAAACAGGATCCATCTTAAAATCAATTCAGCGCCACAAGGTGTATTGAAAGGTTGCTCTGGAATATCACTTTGTGTGGTTTCATGAATCCGCGTCTGTAGATCAATATGCAATTGCATATATAAAAGACCTAAGGAAATATCTAAAGGTCTTCCCTTTGAAACTCTGCTGTTATTGCAGTGGCCTTTCCAAGGACATTATTTCATAGAGCTGGTAAATGTGTATGTTAGTTAGTAAAGGCTACATTTCAATACTGCTTTCCAATTCATTAACTTCCCTTCCCTAGTGTCTAGATAATTACCTCTAGTTGTATCCCTGGAGTGGTGCCTAAGGCATAAATGAGGGCAGAGTCACCTGAAAAAATCACTGGGGTTAATTCCCCTTGGTGCCCTGAGAACAGAGACCACATACCCATTTAATCAAACTGGCTGGAGGAGAGAAAAGATTATGTAAAGGCTGAAGTAATATTCTTTCAACTGATTGCATGGTAGAAGAAGAATTTATTAATATTGCTTTTATGCAATACTTTCTTCAAGAAAGAAAAACACAGAAACAATTTTCTCTCAATGGATAACGTTCATATTTTTCTATTTCCTAGCAGCTGAATTCTTTTTAAGTGGTTTTAGCAATATAACCTTATATCTTAAGTCATGATCCCTTGTTAAAGAGTAATATGTAATAGCCATCCCACAAAGTACTTTTTTCAGAGATAAAGGGGGTCAAAAACTCATGTCAGGTTATAATTTTGTTGCTGCTGCAGGAATGATGTGCCGAGATACATCCTGGCTTTGAGTAACCAGCAAGCTGATAGAGTCAATTCATTCCCAAGCCTTTGACTTGCCAAGACATGTATGCTCAGATCTATTTATCCAGTAAAAGAGCTATGCTGACCAAATAATTGTTATTACCTGTCCGAATTAAGTACTGACATGAAGGTTATACTGCAGTAGGCATGGAGGGGGAAGATCTTGTATGAAATTTCTGTCCTGCAGAAATAATTGGTAGCTTTGTTACTGACTTCACTGCAGTGAAACTTTACTAGAAATCTCATAGTGCTATTTCTACTAAGTCACCTTCATTCATTGCCCTAATTTCTGACTAAGACATTCAGGAAAATAACTTTAACATCAGGGGACCTGAAGACCATTTAATATTTCTGAACTGTGCTACACTAGATTCTTTATCAGATCTGGTCATTAATAATCTAGAGGTAGCTTCAACAATTTCCATGAAGCTCATTCAGTCATGTGGGTTAGGTTTCCTACCACCAATCTGCCACTACTTAAGATGCCTTTTAACGGATATTATCTAACCTCTCAGAGCAATCCCCTCAGTGGCTGTGTTTATATATTGCCCTCCAGATGACAGCAAAGGTCAATTCCCTATCATCTCATTAAAGGTGTATTTAATTTAGCCTCTTTCCTCTACACAGCTAACAAAGCCCTGATTAATCAGCTGTATAGCAAGAGTAAACACATTGCTTCACTTAATTAAAAATTAAATTCCTCTTGAGGGATCATTACAGTAGTGAGCTGCTACATGCCTTTGTTAAAGAGGTGTTTCTTCGAGGACACAACTAGAGGTAGACTGTTGGGAACCCTGTATCAATATAAACAGAAATTTGTTCAGACATTCAATTAGAACACTACCCATGTTCATCCTCTAAAAAGAGGCGGGTATAGAAAAGCCAAGGGTACTTGAAAGAATCTGGAGAATTGCACTACTGTCTTTGGTACACTTTGGTACCTGGTACACATTTTAAATTCCATCATGTAAGTTTAGAATTTGGAAGAAGCAAAAAGTATTGCTTTGCATAATTGTGACTGACCAATAAAACCCTACAATGGAAGAAGACTCAGAGGAGAGGGGCAAGGGTGATGATCAGGGAATATGCAGGCTGTGACTGACCACAACTGCTGCAGAGAAACTGACTTAATCTCAACACAAAAGGGGCAGGAGGGTGGCCTTTGTTTTAGGTAAACAGCTATCAGCAGTTGAGTGGATCAACTGGTGGTGTAATTGTTTCTCCCTGAGTGATTAAAAGAGTGTGAATGTCCCCATCATGGGGACAGGGGAGTGAATAAGTGGCTCAGCACAACATAAAAACTGGACAACTAGACAACTAGCAAAAGTAATTTGAAGACAACTAGCAAAAGTAATTTGAAGAGACTGATGGGCTTGAGCTGGCTTCAATCCACGTATTCCTTCCTGGTGACTGGGGATGCCCAGTGTTGGGCATATTATAGAAACCAGTAATGGGAATCACATTCTTATTGTGAATGAACTGTGTATTACAATTGCTATATTTTGCTAAGTGTAACTTACATTTGTATTGTGTTTTCAGTATATTTTTTATCACTCTGCTAAATCAGAAATCCTGTGCAACATCAAATATCTTCAAATAAGTAAATGTGATATTAAACATTACAACCTCCGTGTATGGAATATCTAAAAGAACCTGGTCAGAGAGTATTGGACTCTCGCGATGATGCATACCTCCTTGCAGAAATGCTTTCAGTCCTCTAAAACTTAAAAAAAATAACCAAATTTAGCAGAGATGCAGATGCTAATAATATCATCTAAGAAAACATTGGAAAAAATCTTCAAAGTCTTTTATTCTCAGTTTTCCACCTTCTAATACAATCAGGAGCAAGCAGCGTAACTTACACAAAACAGATTAGCTGTAGCTAATGTGCTGAAATTTCATATGAAATATGATAGAACATGCTCCTGCTCTGGTAGCAAGTCCCATCTACTTATGACAGACAGGCAGGGTGAATTCAGGACTCTGATCTGTCTGCATTCCCACAAAACCAGCACTCAGCTAAAACCACGGTAACTTCCACTTACAAGCCATAGTGTGCTGCTGGATGCAGGTGTATCTGCTCTTTCTTTCTGCTCCTTGGCATTAGATCTCCACACTGCACAAGTGAAATGAGTGGCATTAAGTCATCCCTAACCTTTTGATGACCTTCATATCTGTACTTTGCAGACCAGAAGAAAATAACCCTTCACTCAGATTCTCTTCCATTTCAGTGGGTTGGTAGCCGTAGCAGTAAGCCAAAACACACTGATAGCATGCAATACAGTAGGTCTGCACTAAATACAGTGTGTTTGTTTCCTGTTATAAAGGGGGTCAAGATTTCCTCTACAGACAGTGCCAGGGGCATTACAGTTCGCTTTTCCACCTTTCAGAATCACAGATCAGTATAGCTCAGTCCGAGGTCTTGCACTCTGAGTCTGAAAGCAGACACTCAAGTGGGAGTAGACTGAGGATTCATCTCCGCTTAGTCATATATTCCCATGATCCAGACATGCAAAAGTGATCTTCCCTGTAACATAATTGTTAACATGGGGGCTCTTATTTATTTTCTCAGCTACAATGCATGTAAAGCAAATAGACCATAGCAATACCATTACACACATTCCTGCACTCACTTTAGAGACAATCAATATCAATTATCAAATTCTCAACAGGAGAGAAAGGCTGTGAAATTGCCCATAAAGTAAATTTAGAAAGTCATCCCAATACCTTCTATGTTTTGTTGTAAAAATTATACATAAATAATTATTTCAAAGGTACTTTCATTACCATACCACAGCCTGTTCGTGATAGTAGTGATGATGGCTACACCATCCCGTGTTTCACGGAAATAAAGGAAAATGTCTTGGATTTTTGTTTCAGTGAAAGACCTTGTTTTGTAATTGATTCTGACCCTTGAAGCAGAGTCATTCCCTTGTACTGGCTTCTCAAGCTCTGTAACAGATCAGTATCTTTTATTCACAGAAAGTGTTTTGCTCTGTTAGCCAAATGCAGAAACTCTTGATATACCTTAAAAGCCCAGAAAGATGCTTTTTGGTACTTTATTGGTAGCCTTGGAGTTTCTTTTGGAAGATAACCCCTATGCATTTGAACACCCCCCACAAAGCTTATTATCTTCTCTGTCTCTCGTGGAACAGTCACTAAATAGGATGTGAGATTTCTTACGAACCTCTAAACAGCCAGGATCTCTTGGGAGTTTCTCCTCTCCTGCTCCTTGAGGAAAAAGAGCTACTAAAAATTTATTTTTCCAGTTTATGGTACGATTGAAGATAAGCTGGGCTTCCAAGGGACTGATGGATCAATATGCAGATGATGTTATGTCTGTGTTGGATTGCCTTTGGAAACACGGGAGAGAAGGAAAAGGGAATTTGCATTTTAAATATGTATAGTTTAAATGACATTAATGCCCAAAGATACTTGGCATAGTTTGCTACCCCATTTAATGTTTGCCATCACTTGCATCCAGGCAAAAGGACAGAGCCCAGCATTAGGCAGTGGTCAGATTTTATCTTATAGTCCTCCAAAAAGCACAGTATCTCCGACTCCTGTCAGCTGAAGTGCACTCTAGCCTAACAGGAAGTACAATGTATTTCAGACAACAAAAATAACATTGTTGTAAGCTGTTTAACATGCTAACTTTTTTCTGTCTCTTCAAGTGAAGGATTTTGCTCTCCATCACTTTATTATGCCAGTGGTCTCCTCTCATTTTGGTGGAAATGTGCCACAATGAGCATGTTTCAAGGCTCTAATGCATTGCAGCCTTTCCTATCTACTGCTTTCCAAGGTGAATATGCGTATCACACCTAGGCATCATTTAATACTCTGCACTCTGTGTTTGTCCATAGAAAGTACAAAGACCTCCATCATTTTACAAGGCACTACCAACTTGAAAGTGTCATGTTTGTAGTTATGAACGTTCAGTATGTTTATTCTGTTTGGTTTTTTAAATGTCTCATCCTTAATCCTTTATCTCTAATTTAGACAACTAATTGCTTCAGACAAATTACATTATTCCTTTTCATATTTGCCTATATGCTAAATACTGATAACTAGCCTCCATTTATCAATGATATTCAGCTTTACATTAATTATATTTCAAGGCACATAGAAATCATTGTGCAGTAGCACTCTTTAGTGATGCACAAATGAACCACATACTGAATATGAACCAAATACAAAGAATTTAACTGAAACCAAGTGTCATATTGAATCCTGAGCAGAGATGAAAATAATACATTCAAATTAATTCAGGCAATTTTGAATACCATCATTTTTACTACAGCTTATGCTCTCAACAATCGCTCTCTTTGAACTGCAGCAACTGGGATTAAAGATTAGGATGTATGGAGCCTACCTGAATCTTACTGAATAGCCACAATTATCTTATGATTTGTAATGCTGTGCTCCTACTCTTGAATGCTAACACCAGGCACTGGTTTTATTATGAAAATCACAAATTTACTAATGCTTTTTAGAACATTATTTCATCTGGTTCTATGTGCTGAGTTGAACTGACTACACATGCAGCATAAAATTAAGGATAAAATAAACTCTAATCTAACTGTAATTAGGATAGAAATTAAAGGAAATGAGTTAGTATGGCACAAAAAAATAAAAATAATAAAACCATTACTCTAGATATGTTTGGAACCTTAAGCTTTGAGGCTTAACAAGTGATTTGAAAGCAAATCAAACAGTCTGAGCTAGATGTTAATAGATAACCACCTGTGTCCTTCCAGTGCTCTGGAAGGCCTCATTAGCCATGTGAGGCTATGGATCCTGGCTCCTTTTCCACTTAAATAAATTTAGCACTATGAAGAACCACGACGGGGTGGGTATTTCATGCTAATGAACTCTCTGCACCACATGTACTCTCTTCCTATTAGAAAAAATGACTGTCTGAAAGGAAAGGCAATTTTTTTACCTAAAATATTAGACAATCAGTAGTTAGAGCAATTCCCTGTGCTGATCGAAGAATAAAGAATCAGCTAAAACTGTTTTCTAGTCATCCCTGCTACAAAGCCATGTCTATTAAATAGATCTCTGTATGGCTATGGTCTTTTGTCTGAGAACAATACGAACTGGATCAAAAGTTTATTTTATTTTAACTGTATCAGACTCAGCAAGGTTGCTTCAAAACAGGATTAAAAACATTCCTGGGAAATGATTTCGCAGACCTCTAGTGGTATGAAATTGAGCTTCTCAGACTTACTGTGTTGCTTAGCACAGCAACAAATGCCCATAGTTTATCTCTAACGTCTTCTTGCAAAAACTAAATACTGCTGACAAGTTTTATTCTCCAGCAGCTCCAGTGGTGTTTTCTGCTTTCCATATACAAAGATTTCTGGTACAGATATCAGCCAGCACATGTCCCAGAAATACAGAATCTTAATATAAGGCAACTTTTTAAAAGATATCTAGTATTCTCATGTGTTGTTTGCAGAGCAGAAAAGCAGATTTCAGAAGAGCTCATGAAAGTAACTATTGGAGCTGCACGGATCCTATTCAAACAGGGCTGTTTTCCACTGTTTCATCTTCCACTACCAGCTTCTGAGCTAAA
>VXBO01000924.1:0-17024 GCA_013400135.1 Rhinoptilus africanus | reverse complement strand
AAAAAAAAAAAAAAAGGAAAAACAACACTAAAGTTCTCACAGCTCTGGATTGAGATGAAAATCCTAAATTTCAGGTCTAGTGGCAGGATTAGACTGGAAACCACGTCATTCAGAG
The DNA here is from genome assembly GCA_013400135.1 of Rhinoptilus africanus. Lineage (NCBI taxonomy): Eukaryota > Metazoa > Chordata > Aves > Charadriiformes > Glareolidae > Rhinoptilus > Rhinoptilus africanus. Next base: position 16,909 of record VXBO01000924.1, on the reverse strand, counting down.
CACTAAGTATCATCCTGAATTTTCAGCTGGTTTATCTCAGATCAGTAGCAGAAAATGGTCAGGGTATTACAGGCATTGCAGATTTGTCAGTAATTAGCCTCCTTAAAACAAAATCTAGAGAGATGAAGCTTATGATGTCTGTCTGGTCTAGAAATTACAATTACCTTTCTTCTGAAATGGTCCTGAGCTGTATTAAAATCTCTCCAGGCAAGCTGAGTTCTTATACCACCCCCTTAACAATTATTTTTAAGAATTGTCCAGGTAATGCTTTTCATTAAATTAGTATAACACTGCACATCTTGAAGAGGAGACAAAAGTATCAAGAATAAGTGACCTCAAGAAAGAGTCAGAATAATGATTTAAAAGCTCACAAAAGCCTATCACTGCCTTTGGCTTCAACATTTCTCTTAGATTCAATAAGAATAAAAAAAAGCCCTCTCAAATACAATGCCATTGAAATAGAAAAATGGAAAGAAAGACTGTGCAGGAAGATACTTTAGTAAGTAATACACAATATATCCTATATATGCAATATATACACAATAACAGTATTGTGTATTCTTTGCATGAGCACATTTTCCAAAGATAACTATCTCTGCTGTTCAGAGATGAACATCCATTGCATTAGAAGCTCTATGAATACATGTACACATGTATCACTTGCTCGGAGTTGCTCCTAATTCAGAGAAAGTCATAGGGTCATGCCTCAGCCAGCCAAAAGCAAATTTCAGAAAGCTATGAACTCCTTCAGTTTCATTATGTTTGTGAGGAACATGGATTACAGCTCGTACGGTTTCAACTTAATGTCTCAGTTTGTCAAAGGCTTAAAACTTTTGATCTAAGAAAGTTGACACAGAAGGGCAGAAGGAAATGAATGCAATCAAATACATCTATGTTTTACACATCTTCCCATTATCTTGTAAATAGGAAAATATATATTGCCACGTTCCCGTTAGCAGTTTCTCATACACCTTATTGAAAAAGTGAGTTTTGGTGAGGGTACTATAGACAGATATAGTGCAATACAGCTAGAACGAAGTAATGTTTATCATGTGAAAATACTGAAGAAAGAAATGCACGTCTTCCAAGCAATACCCTGCAAACACCGTTACTAACGACAGCAAATGTCATTCCTGGGTGGTTGTGTTAGACAGACTGGACTAAAGTCTGCCATATTGGAATGAGCAGAAAAATGCCCTACTGAGAAACTATAGCCTTTTAATAAGGGGATACACAGAAATAATTAGGGATTAGGAGAGGTAGGCAGATGCCTCATGAGTTTTACAAAAGTGTTGCATTTCAATGGCAATTAGGCAGGAGGGGGCTGAGCCTCCTATTGCAGCCTTTCTAGGTACTAAAATAGCACAGTTCTGATGTGAAGTCTTTGTACTCCATACACACGGTTTGTATTAAAGCAGATGAGATAACTGGTTGAGGTAGGTCTGTCAGCATTAGCCTTATCTTGCATTATTCCACACAGTCTTACAGAAAGTCACTATTCCAAAGATTTGAGAGGCTTCTGCTGGCCGCTGAGTGCTGCCTCCTTAGCAGCATTGAGATTGAAAACGCATGATGCTTGTGCTCCATTTCTCTGAGTTCCAGGGTGGTTTTTTTACATTTCAAGAACGTAAGTTCTACTCCTAGGAAACACCTGGCACCCCAAGTGAATGCATCTCTGGCCATGCTTGGCTGTGCTGCAGCTAGGCAATTCACAAAGGATGAAGCACTTGAATGCCACAAAGAGAATACAATTTGAGTTAGGAAGGGTAGTAAAGTGATCAGCTTTCAGCTGAGAGAGTTGGGGTTGTTCATCTTGAAGAAGTTGAGGGTCCGGGGAGACCTCATAGCAGCCTTCCAGTACCTAAAGGACAGATGGGAAGGGACTCTTTATCAGGGAGTACAGCGATAGGATGAGGGGTAACAGCTTTAAACTGAAAGAGGGTAGATTTAAATTAGGTATTAGGAAGAAATTCTCTACTGTCAGCCTGGTGAGACACTGGCACAGGTTGCCCAGGGAAGTTGTGGATACCCATCCCTGGAGGTGTTCAAGGCCAGGCTGGATGGGTCTTTGAGCAGCCTGGTCTAGTGTTTGGTGTCCCTGCCCAGGGCAGGGGGGTTGGAAATAGATGATCTTTAACGTCCTTTCCAACTCTAACCATTCTGTGATTCTACAAGTTATCTGACCGACATCAGAATGCATGCTAAATTATAATCTCCAAGAAAGCTTTCCCGCTATAAACAGCATGAGGAAGACCTAGCAACGAAGAAAAATGGAGAGAGGGGATCCCAAGCATTTCTCTCTACTGGGAAAAGAAGAGTAGATGATTCTACTGAGGTACATTAACGCCTCCACAAAGCAGATCTAAATTACTTAGGGAACACTTTGGCATTATAGTAATAAGCACTACAGGAAACTCTAATGCAGATGTATAAACCATTAAATAACTTAATTTATTTCTATTACATGCTTTTACCCCACTATTTTATTCCAACCTTTCTACCTCATTTAAGGCAAGCACCAAAATAACAGCAGCCCCTTCCAACAAAAATAGTATTCAGGAAGCTGCATAACCGTTTCTTCTGATTTACTCGTATCTCATTAACTCTAATATATCCAGCTCTTCAGTGAGTCTCACCGTAGGTACTCCTCTTAGATATAAGAATCGTGGTATTACTTGTAATCTGTCTTTACATTAAATATGAAAAAGAAAAGGTCCTTCATTGTGAGGGTAAAACGTGATTCCTAAATATATCAGTACTAAAAGGAAATAAAGAGTGCTTCCAAACTTATTAATAATTTTAAACCCTCTGCTTTTTTAATTTTTTCTTTTTTTAATTACTCTCCTACATTATTAGCCTGCTTTATGATTTCCGAATGCTTGAGATTCAAAATCCTGGGAGAGAATGAGGTGAGGGTTAGTAGGTGACACTGATCATTGTAAAGGGCTTACCGATGCCATTATTGAGACCTGAACTAAGAAAAAGGCAGTGAATGTCTAGATTTTCCAAAGGAAAATTGCGAGGTTTAAGAAGCCTGTGACCTGAGCACGTCACAGACCATGGGGTGTAACAGGAGAGGATACCTCACCACCACGCTGTGACTGTAGGTGGCCCTGTCCTGGTTTCGGCCAGAGAAAGCTGTCTGTTTACATCACCTCTTAAGAGTTTCAACACCCAATATTCAAATGTGATTAATATTCTTCAGATTCCTATCTCTCACCTTAATTTTCAAAGCATTTGAATGTCTCTATACAGACCCTTAAAAGTCTCCATATGAGTCTCCATATAAAGATTATGTAAATGCCAAAATACCCCTTTTGAGATTAGCAAAGAAAACAGATGAGAGAAAAAAATTAGTCAGGTATTAATTACTGTGAAAGAGAAGAACTCATTTTTGACTTGTGAAGGAGCTGGTAATCTCGTTAACCACAGAAAAGAGTGAGAAGCGAGATACTGAATCTTTCAAGGATCTGATAATACTTAGTGAGATTTAAAAGAGAAATCTGAGAGCTGAAAAGTAGCAGTTACCAAGCAAAGATTTGTCATCTGACTCAATAAGAAAAAAAAAATAAATTAAAGATTAGTTTTAAAGTATTTCAGAGCCTTTATTTAAAGCTGTGTGTTGGTTTGTTTTCAGCTACCTTGTTACTTTGTTTCTGCAGCTATAGAAAATTAAGTAGAGTCAAGGTGATTGAAGCTGTAAATTAGAGGTCTGAAAAAATGGTTATATAGAATAAGTTAATAACATAGTTTCTCTCTTGTGAATATTATTTAAAAAATACAAAATAAAACCCTTTTAAGTATTTCAGATCTTCATCGTTTTGTGAGAAGCATGACACATCAGATAACACCTTTGCATTGACTGTGCTGAAAGTTTTAGTCCTTGATGTTGAGCATTACCATCTCTGTCCGTTGACTTACCAGGCTGTGAAAGGGAAGATGCACTGCATCTTAGAGGACTCTCTTGAGATGTGATGAAGAGGATCTAAGGCAACCAGCCCTGATCTTTTCTCTACATCCCTCCTTGGGCAAAACGTGCTGCCGGCACAATCTCCGTGGGTCACACAACTGGACAGAGAAAAGTGGCACCAGTCTGTCCCCTCTCTAGCTCCACATATGAGCATTTACCTGGCCACACAGAGACGGCATCCTGTTATTTTATAGAAACATATGAAAAACAGCGTAGCTGTTCAATATATTTAAACTTGATTTTTCTAGGTACCTTTGGTTGGGGTTTTTGTTTGGTTTGGGGATTATTTTTTTTTTTGTTCCATTTTATTACTGATTTTTTCCATTTGCTTCAGAAAGAGTAAATGTTCAAGTAGGACAGCTTGCTTTCTCCTTATGAGACACTGGATTCAGTGACAGATGTGAATATTTGGCATTAGATCATGAATGACCTCTTTGTTCAGACGGACCTTTGACTTTATTCCACTGTGTCTCAAGGTTTGTTTGGACCAAAGCCAAAACAAACAAGGTAGTTGCAAATTTCCCAACAAGGACTGTGTGAAACAGGAGTAGCCCTGAGAAACCTGGAGCTCAGCTCCTTTAATTTGCCAGTACAATGGGTACTCAGGCAAAATCCTGCAGGGATGTTATTCCCTGTTATTCTCCAGAAGTATGTAAACTCATGATATCCAAGGACCAAACAGGTGCTAATTCATTCCACTTACCCTCTAGCTTTTTCTTCAGTATGTCACAAACTCCATTAAAGCAGTAACAGGTTGTATTTAGCAAATACACTCTTTATTCTAAAGGTACATAACTTTAAGGCAGGGGAGCTGGAACTTGCTGTGTACTTTAATTAGTTGTCTCTTCAGTCCAAAGATGCTCTTGGCCCTGCAGCCACAGTCACACAACAACAGGTAAGGCATACTGCAGTTTTAAGTGCTGCCTGCTTGCTCTGCTCTTCCCACTTTTGAGAAAAAATCAGGCTTCAAAAACCATCATCTTTTTAGGATGACAAGACAAGAAAGAAGAGATGCCATTTCTGAAAGAAAAAGGGATAAAAAAAAAAAGCTACAACAACAAAACACAGAAGAAAAGAACAAAAGGAAAATGAAAAATAAACTGTCTTTTAAAGCAACCCCTTAGGGTCATTATACCTAAAGAAATACATTCTGAGGACTCACTCTTCAGATATATGTATACTTGTTATAAACGCCTGTAAAGCCATTCCCTAGAGCCAAAACTAACATCACAACTTGGACTTGTTCCATTGTTAATTTATTTTTCATGAAGGACTACTGGATATATTTGACTCAGAGTTGTGGCAGCTTTTACTTTCCAGGATGGAGGCATAGCCAAGTTTCATTATGCTCTTTAGAGAGCAAATATAAGTGGCGAAGTTCTCAAATCCTTAACCCAAAACCATCTAGCTGTCTGTCTCTCAAACTGACAAAGGGATCTAGGTGGGTAAAATACCTCAGTAAACTAGAAGTACATTTGTATGTATGTACATAGTAAGCAAATACAGTATCTGCATGCATACACACACACATTTTTCTCTATGTACATAAGGAAAAACTTGTGCGTCATCATGATTATTGGGATAACAGGCAAAAAGCTGTCTTAAACATAAAATGGTAGCTGCTCTCCCCAGCCTGCACACTTCAGCTTGCCTGGCACAACCTTCCAGAGGCTGCGTTTACAGACAGTGAATTTTCTGTGCTATTAAGGAACCTGAAGTTTGCAGAATCTGCAAAATTCAGAACTATCTATCTGGTTTATATCTTCCTTAACCTTAAAGCAAAATGAAACAGCAAAGTGGAAAGACATTTTTAGAAAGGCAAAGAGATACCATCCAATCTCCCGCCCCCAAACTGTACTGTCAAACTGAAAACAACCGCAACAACAAAAAAGCAGCAGAAGGCATGGACAGCAGTCCACCACAACAGCTCTGCTGGCTAAAGGAAATAAACTGTGAAGCCAGCAGTTCTGAAAAGGTGAAAGAAAGATGGATATATCCCAACTGAGCCAACTGAAACTGCGTCAGGCAAGCTAAAAAGCTCCTTGAACTCCAGATAAGAAGCTAGCCAGAAAACTGTCAGTCCCCATTGACAGCAGAAGAGGGAAATGACATGTAAACAAAGAGCAGGACTGAACGCTGGAAGAGAAAGGACAAGTTTCTTCCTTAATGTATTATCTCAGAAAAATAAAGGGAAATTTTTTTTTAAGCAAAGGCCTCTTCTCCACATGCAGATGGAGGAGAGACGCTGGCAGGAGCTGGGGAAAAATGCTCGGTAGACAACTCTCTAGGTGTGAAACAAGTGATTTCAGAAAGTCCTGCACTCCTTATCAGCGTTAGTAATCAAAGTGGGAAGAGGACTGAAATACAGTTTTCTAATACAATCTGGTATATTCAGAGATTATTCAGCCAATCAATATCAAATCCTATTATGAAACAAGAATTTATTGGTACAATTTTTCTGCTTGTACATGGAGAAAATTAATCATTAAAGTGCCAGTAGTACTGAATAACATGTACTATAGTTTTGTAGGACCATCTGCATCCATTTATGTTTAGAAGTGGTATTCTTTGTAGCAGTCATTAATTTTTGTCCTTAATAAAAGCCACACAGTCTTTCTGGAGACCCAGTAACTCTGCATGCTAAAAAGCATGGGGCTCACCTCCAGGATGTTGTTAACGAAATTCTGACAGGTTTTCCTATTTTGATATACGTTACTTTGTCCTTAAAGTAACTAATCAATTGTAGAATCACTGCTGTGAGAAATATGTTCCAGAGGAATAAGAGGTGAATTCCTGATGATTGCTCGCTCTCTGTTATTCAGATCCATTTATTTTTTTTTCTTACTGGGCACGATCCAGAATCATTAGTCATATATAAAATCTGACTGCTACCCTGAAAGCACATATTTCAGGTGTTCCTCCCTCAAATGTATTCAGGAGAGATCTATTGAATGTGTATCAGGCTCTGAGTGACAGAAAAATATCCCACCTGCAATATGAGACTTCAGAAAATTTCACACATGTAGTATGATACATACATAAATTTTCTATAAGGTGAATTTGGTGTAATTATTCAATTTATGGTTGACTGGGATCTATACATCAAATATTTATTACCTATTATTAGCGGTGAAATGAATTTAAAACTTGATGTAATGAAGAGGACTGATATAAAGTGGTCATTGGTCTGCCATGACCACAAAGTAGGTTTATTAGTATGTGTATTGAAGAATATTTTCTCATATCTGGATGTGTTTTGAAGAGAAAGTATAATATTGTAGGAGTGCCAGCAATCAGTAGGAAGGCTCATCATTTAAGCTTTTGTAGAAAACAGCCACATATATTTTGTATTAAATTATCTTTGTTTTCACAGTCCACTTCAGGTCAAAGAGATGTTCCTGCACAGTTTCTGGAGCACTTCTTGGGTCACAGGAGAAAGGAACAAATGCTTGCATGTAGATCCAAGAAGTGCTCCTGGAAGAGATCTCTAAGGACTTGGATAAAGACCATGGCTGGTTCTCACATGCTGAAGGAAAAAGCTTTTTTCCACTAGTTCTTCCTTTGCTGCAACCTGGCAGTGTCGCTATGCTTCTGATGTTTCTGCAGTTCTTTGAGATTTCCCTTCAAAGATTTCATAGAGTCAAATAGGGCAGATGGGAATTTCTGCCACTGCGCAGCTTTTGATTCACTTCACTGAGATACGAAAAAAGCTGAAATGGCTCATGCAGTCCCAGCCAGTACCTTACAGATATAATTAGCCTTGTTCCTCTTGAGCAGAAATACATCTATGTCCTCCCACAAAACAAAACAAACAAACTCAAATGTGCTTTAGGTCTGCGCTACTAATCACCACTGAATGGCTGTGAATACACATCAGCTCTAAATTCAGCCTCATGGTCTTCCACAGAGGACTAGACTTTTGGGTATGGAGACTTTCATGCATTTAACATCAATGCTTATGGCACGGTCCATTTTAAGGAGGGTGCAATAAGAGTTTGCGAATGAATAAAATAATGTCTTCATCTCCAGACTCTACAACTTTTTTTGTTCACAAGTGCTGCAACACTCCCTTCTCTCCACATCATAAAGGAGGAACCATCTGCTGTGACGCAAGTGAGAGATGAGCTTTCCATGTGTTTTTTTCATCAATAGTGTGGCACTCAGAATAGTTATTTTTTTTAATCAATGCCATCTTTGAGACTCTAAAGAGCAACAAGGGCCTCTGGGACTTTTTCTGTCACTCCACAGATGAAAACAGCATTCCTCTCACTGGTACACTCTTCTGCGCTGTGGAAAGTTTAACATGCTTTCTTGTCTCCCATTGAACATGCTTTTCAACATTATTCCTGATGCTTTCTAGCCCACGTGAAATTTTTGTAAGGTTGGCTTCCCAAAATATAAGGTAGCAAGGATGGCCCTGAATTTCTGCATGAGAGGCTTTTTATTTTCTACACTCCCTGCCTACCTGGGCAGTCCTATAAGTCTCCATCCCCGTCCTGTAAAACTGAGCAGAGGGGGAGGGATGTTGAGTTTCTGTACATTACATAGGTCCCTATGACTAAAGAGCCATTTTCTCAATATGAGGCTGAAGGTATGTTCAACAGCCCTAGAAAAGGGCATGAGGGATATCTGAGAGTACAAAGCCTTCTGAAACAGACTTGGGGGACTGCAGGGAGGGGCAGGAGCCAAACCTGGTGTAGTTTCATGCTTCCTGCTTTTTAGGAGCAGTCCTTGGTGCAGGGCGTCTGAAGCCTTGCCCAGGCATTGTCTGGAGGATCTAGTAAGCCATGAGAAAGTCATGAACCATGTTAACAGCTAAACAGTGTGTGTGACCATAGTGTAATGGTCAAAACCTTTTCCTTGGCTCTGGCTTATTTAACAACATGCACATTGCCTTACTTTCAGATATGTACTACAGAAAAATCACTGTTCAGCTTAGCAAAGAGAAGGTGAAAAGGGGATCTTACCCATGTGTATAAATACATGAAGGAAGGGCGCAAAGAGGATGGAGCCAGTCTCTTTTCAGTGGTGCCTGGTGACAAGATATGAGACAATGGGCACAAACCTAAACACAGGATGTTCCCTCTGAACATCGGGAAAGGCTTCTTCACTGTGAGGGTGAATGAGGCTGGCAGAGGTTGCCCAGGGTGGCTGTAGAGTTTCCGTCCTTGGAGATATTCAAAAGTAGTCTGGACATAGTCCTGAGCAGGCTGCTCTAAGTGACCCTGCTTGAGTGAGAGGGTTGGACCAGATGGCCTCCAGAGGTCCCTTCCAATCTCAAGCTTTCTGTGAGTCTATGATTTGATTCCATTAAGGGTGGACAAAAAGAAAAAAGTCATTTTAGACCACATACAAAGGCTTAGGGGGTCACAGGTCTTGTGAGCTGCATTTTTGTAAGCCTTGATCTAAGAAAAACTTTGTGTGTGTATGTGTGATAATCCAACTAAATCTCCAGACAAAACAGTATGCAGTTGAAAATTAATCCCAGAAAAAAAAAGCAGACAAGACTCAAACTCCTACGACATTTACAAAACTCCTGAGTTTTAAAGACGACACGCACCCCATGAATAGTCATCCAGATGAAAGAATCAAGATGAAATATATTGCATAGCACACTTTCCATCTGTTCCACACATAGTTGTTGTGTTATGTACAAAAGGAAAAAGTTAAAAAGCATTTCCCCTGCCTGTTTTCACCTCAGTGAAGATAAGGGGAGAATGATAAGAAATCAAGTATATGCAAAGGAAAAAAATAAAAAAGAAAGCCTCCAGACTGAGGGAGAAAAGGTTTAAAAATTACTGCAGAAAAGTTTTCAGTTAACTTCAAAAGAAACATTCCATAGAATTCAGATTTGGCTGAGGGGATTTATCTTGCTACAGACTGATTTCTCAGTTTCATTATTAATAATTGTTCACATTAACGTAGCTAATTAACACCAAATTCCTACTGTGCCAGATCCTTGAATGCACAGGACAGAAAAGGATCCTTTCTCATTATAACAATCACTCTTTGTCATTCACAACTCTTAGAGTACCTAAAGAAGTTAAGAGTAGGTTCCTCATTAAGGAAGAACCAAAATGATTTCAACTACTAAACATCTTGCTTCCTCTTCTTTTTTTTTTTTTTTCCCCCTCCAACAGACTATTTTAGAAAGACTTCTCCAGTTACTGTGAATCTTTTTCCTGATATTTTACAGAACTATTTATCAGTGTGATTGCTCATGAACTTGTGTGCAGGGAAAATTCAAAGGAAAACATTATTGCTCAATGTTATACATTTTGTTCAATAATCATTAATTGATGCATTCTTTGACCCTAGGTGATGCCATACAGAAGCTCTTTCCTTTCATGTACCTCCTTCAGTACTCCAGTCTTTGATGAGTGCTTTACCAACACTGTCAAGAGGGTGAGATTTCTTTGCCAGCCCAGATCTCTTCTGTAGGTAGTCAGACCTTACCTGGTGTTCAGAAAGGCAACATCTCTACTTGTCTTTGCAATAGATTTACAACTTTTCTATCCATTTCCTACCAAGAACCTGACAGAAAGCATTTATTAGCAAAGTCTGCAATTCCCATGCTAGCCCTTGCACAGCTCTGCCTCTCATGTGCTGCTGTTGGCCATGCTATATGACCTCTTTTCCTTTAAAGTTATTTTTCTGCATAATACAGCGTTGGTGGGTCACACGGGTTTAAAACTGTGGCATCAGCAAGATGATATCTTATCAGTTGTAAATGCACATTACCTGGTTTCACAGTAGTAAAGAACCAAATGTACTTTCATTTTCATTTTCTTTTTCATTAAGTATTTCTACTGGGAAAATAATACCGTATGTTGCTTATTTAAGCATTCTACTGGCAATACCTGGAGTACTAACAGCTCCCAGGAGTGGATGTGGAGTCTTTGCCCCTGGGATCCTGGTTCACTTTCTTGGAGTTTCTATACAGACAGCACTTTTATTAAGCTATGTATCACTTTGCCTTGGCAATATGGAGAAGTTAGTGAGTGCTATCAATTAGGGAAGGGGTGAATTATGAGTTCCTTCATACCCCCTTCCTTACCTGCTCATCACAAAGGTTAACTTAGTGCTTGGGAGGATAGTCTGCTACCACTTCTAACAGGGAATGAGAGTAAGAGAAGCAGAGGCCTCTCTGCTATACTTATGTCAGTCTCCCACTCTGAATCAGTATCTAAATAAAATTTTTTTCTGCTTGTTGTAGAGGGAGCCTGGGCCTCGTGACTATATCCCTCTGAATATGTACAGTTAATTCCAAACTAAATGTGGAAGAATTTGTCTCACAGACGGTGGTAAGAGGCAAAGGAGGGGAGAGAGAAAGTATGACATCACTCAAAGTGGAAGCTAATCTCCTGAGACTCTTTTTATAGTCACTGGAAGGAAAGGGGAAGAGAGAGAGAGAGAGAGAGAGAGGTTCCTCTGGAGTGGAGATCACAGCTCATGTCTAACTCACATGCTCTGAATCTCCCTTTGCAGAAGCCTCTCCATCAGCAGTGCAGAAGCCTGGGGACACCTGCAGCTAGGTGAGATGGATAGTTAAGCTGAGAATGCCCTCACCTGGGGCCAGCACAGAGTAAATCACACACTGTAAATTCACACCACGATTTATTGTGCGCCAGCTTTCCACATAGAGAAGTCATTCATGGCAGAAAAGGAACCTGTAGACAATTTCTTTTGTAGACGATGCCACAATATTAAACCCAGCTTTCATACAACGCTTTTCATCCATTGATTTCAAGGTATTTACAAAACAGATGAGCACAAGAACTGTTTTAGAGATGGAGATCACAAGTGACACAAGCACGAGTCATTCAGAAATTCTATTAGAGACAGGACAAACCCCAAATCTCTGGGTTTCCACACAGGATTTATTGTCATTATTCAGCTGACTCATCATAACAAGGAAAGTTAGCCAACACTTTGTTCACGTCTTTAGAGGAAATTACATTCCAAGTATAATTAGTGATGGATGTATGCTACATTTAACTAATATCAGCCATATGAAAACCCAGCAGAGATTCTAATATATATTGAATTCTTTTGCCTATGTTTTTATAGTATATTCCCGGTATCTGAGAGCAATAACCCCCAGTAAGAGTCAGTATTGGCAAGATCCTACAGACTAATGGAGCAAAGTCTTCAAGTACTAACAATAGGTGACAGTTTGCACGAGAGTCAACTAAATTCAAATTAGATCATGAAATCAAGAAAATGTGAATTCAAAACCAGAACATCAATTTTATATATGCATATGCAAAATTATGGCTTAGTTTGCTGCTGTAGTAGGCAATTTACTATAAAATAAAATAGTCCTTTCAGTATCAGGCAAAGTAATGTCTTTATACACACTGAAACTTTGTTCAAGAATTCAGTAGTGTATGGAGTCACTAAAGTACAGAAGCTGAAGACCTAAATGGGCAAGAAGGAGACAACAGTATAGCAATAAAACCTCTCTTTCCATCAGTTGCTTGTCAGTGTTATGCTGCTGTAACAATGACCAATGATGGCTTTGAAACTTTCGCACACCGCTCTTATAATGTGTTACACTAAATCACAATATAAGAACTGAAGAACTGCAGAGAAGGTACAACCTGATAGCACCGGTACCACATATAAACTTCTGAAATAGCACATAACTCTCCACTTCTCAGCGCACTGAAATAAAGTTGTCAGGAGCGTGAACAGGCTGAATCCTTGCCCGCTATGAGGATTGAGCGCAGCCATTTGCTGCCACCAGCATCTACGCCCCTTGCTATTAGAAAGTTAATATCACAAAAAAATAATCCCGAATCATTCTTCTTCCTTGTATTCCTTCCCTGCCTACACATGTGGATATGCAAATTGAATCCCAAGTCACTCAGGTGGTCTACCCAGGGCAGGACCACTGCAAGAACTGGCTGACAGCTCTGAGCATTTTCTTTGACCTGCTGTTAGCCTCCAGCGCTGTACTGAAGCAGGGGTTTTCGAGAAGCTCCCACCTTCTGCGTTTGTTCATACAATGAATGACAACCGCTGAACTTCAGAACTGAACCCAGCACGACTGCGTGGTAAGGGCAGACCTGCTGGTGTAGATAGAAGGTCTCTTTGTCTCCCTCACATACGCTCCTCAGGATGGCTCATGGTCTTCTGCGCAGGACGCAGCAGCAGGGGCAGTCACACAGCTCGACATACTTCAAAATGGACCACATGTATTATGTCCAAGAACCAGTCTTTTTCTCCCAAACTTCTGACCTAGGCGCTGCTAGCATCCTCCCACTTTAAAATCTCAGTAAATGTCAATGGCTATACAAGCCCCTTGTCACAGAAGGGCCTTGTCAATCACAGTACATTCTTCAGGTAGGGCAGGCTTGAATTGCGTGGCTGCAGCTCCGCAGAGGTATCTCCTTGCTTACTGTAGTCCAGTGTGGCCAGCATGTTCCATAAGACCTAAACAATGGCACTTTATGATCACAGTGCATTACTGTGTGAGAGTAGTAATGTAAAATAGCAAGATATCATAAAAATTTTGGAGAAAACTGCAATATTTAATATGCTTCTCAGGGTTTTTTCCATGTTATAGTACATCACTGGTATGCGAATCACAGAGCTGCACTCCTCTTATCCACTAGTGCTTGGTAAAGGATACTTAATTCCCACTTATGTTTGCTACTTTTCCACTAAGCCAGAAGAAAATCTTCACCCTGACCCTGACATATCCCTAACCACAGTCCTAGATACTTCTGTGCTCATCTTTTTTCAGGCTAGGCAGAGCGGTCAGAGATCAGAAGCACACTAGCTCCATCTGCTGAAACCGCTTCTGCAGAGCTTTACTCATCTAACAGTGTGAGATGAGAGATTTATTTGCATCAGCCAGTTGATAGAGAGAGATGAGTATAGAATTCAGATAAGATTACAATGAAAGACCCTTTGTCAAAGATGACTCAATAAAAACGTATGTATTAATCATGTTTTCTCAAAATCTACTGCATAAAAATATATTGTCCTTCATAGTAAGAATAAACAGATTCACTATAAAAATTAACTACTAGTCTTTCTAAGTATTTCCTAATTATGCTGACCTCTATTTATTTCAACAGCCCTATCATTAGTGTGCATTTTTTTAACAGATTTAGAAGATTTTTATCACAAAAATAGCCTTTATCTTCTGACGGCTCTAAAAGTAAGAAGATCATGTAGGGACAGTTAAGAAATGCTGAACTGAACTTTTAATTCATAAGATTGTGTCTTTTCTATGTAAAATAGATTTTATGTCAAAATTAACACTTCCTTGTTACTCATGAAATATTTTCAAATCAATCATTAAGTGAAAGTAACTGACATTTTTTTACCTCCTACCCTCACCGAAAAAAATGACCTGAAGCACCATTAAGATGGCAATTTTGCATAGAAATCACTGAAACCTTTTTTTACAGCTTCTAGAGAGAAAATTTGGAAAAAAAATAACAAGAAAATAAAGAAAAATACAAAGTAATCACAACAGATGCGATAGAATTACTTCTTAGGAGACCTCAGGTTGGTATATAGCCACTAACTCGTCTGACACCAAAGCCAATTCAAGATGCAGAACACCAGAGACGGGCCAACTATTTTTCTGACTGATAAATCCTGACAGTTTGCAGATAAGTTAAACAATGGTTGTTTCTCCACTAGTAAATCCCAAAGTAAGGCTTTTACGTGCCTCTAAATGATGGCATGAATTAACTGGAAGATACCTCAGTCAAGTAAAATAAAACAACCCTACCAACAAATTAGTTTTACATGTAATTTTTAATTAAACAAACTTTGTGCTAGTCTTTCTGTGGAGTGTAACTTTAACAGAAGGCACCAAGATCTATTTCAGGTGTGGGAGAGCAGGCAGTGTCCAAGACCAGAAGGTTATTGGAAGGCGTAAATCAGTCCTAGTCCTTGCTATGATCATCTTCTACCCAAGTCCTGGCTGGCTGCTGCCTCCAAGGACAGCAAGAAAGATCAAAAGGCTGGTAGGACTACAGAAAAAAAATAAATGTGACAACAACGAAGAATACAGCACATACACAAAAGCTGAATAACAAACTTTTGTACTACTTCTGAGCAATACATTCTAACAGCAGGCTCTTTTGATGCAGGTTCCCAAAGCTTTACCCTTGCTAAGGGTACGTGAAGTGCTTTGTTTCAGCATCATTCACTGGTGCATGTGCAGACTCACAGAGGCTATTAATATTAAACACAACCCACATGTAGCAGGTTGGCTTATTATCTCCTGCTGTACTTGCTCAGGCTTCTAATTATCAACATCCGTGCTCAGTGTCTTTTCTGTTAGCTGTGAGGGTTTTGTCCCACAAGGGGTGACGGAGAACTTTCTCCTCTGGTTGATCTTCTCAACCAAGTGTTACATATCAGTTTGTAAGACAAGAAAAAAACTTTTTTTTTTCCTTTGTTTGAAGCATATTCTAGTGAAATGTTTGCTGTTCTGTGAAGGCAATGTTTGCTGTTCTGCGAAGGCAAAGTCTAGGAGAAACTTTTACCGATACCGACTTCACCATCTTTGAGAATACATGTCTACTTGTCTCACCCTAGCTGTTAATCTGGTGGAAAATCTAGGGCATTCAATTACACAGTTACTTAGCATATTTTACTTAGTCATTGTGCTAATTCTAATACAAAGGAAGCTGCATCCAAGGTTGTGCTGAAGCTTCTCAGTAACCTTTGGGTGTTTCCTTTCACGAATATCTCCTATTTAAGATAGGAGATGATTCCACACAGCAGGAGAGGCAGCCTCTCCTGAAAACACAATACAAGTCCCTCAGCCTGCAGTGGAGAGAAGGGGACAGACAAAGGACCAAAAATAAAATATCAATCAGATACTATAAAATAACACAGTGAGTGCTCTACATATTCATTCTACAACTAGTGATTTTCAAGGTTCACGTAGGAAGTCCAAATTCTGTCCTGCCCTCCACGATTGCAAAGGTAACAACAATCCAGCATTACCAAAGCAACTCATTTCACACCAGAAATGAGTTCTGAGCTTCAAGGTGTTGCAAAGGCCCAATGAACTTACCCTGCCGTAGTCCCACAGCACCACTGATCACCACCAGCTCAAGCTGTGAGGTGAGAAAGCAGTTTTGTTCCTGCACCACTTGNTGATCAGAGGACTGGAGCACCTCTCCTGTGTGGAAAGGCTGAGAGAGTTGGGGTTGTTCAGGCTGGAGAAGAGAAGGCTCAAGGGAGATGTTATTGAGGCCTTTCAGTACTTAGAGGGGTCTTATAGGAAAGATGGGGACATACATTTTAATAGGGCCTGTAGCGATAGGACAAGGGGTAATGGTTTTAAACTAAAAGAGGGAAGATTCAGACCAGATGAAAGCAAGAGATTTTTTACACTGAGGGTGGTGAAACACTGGAACAGGTTGCCCAGGGAGGTGATAGATGCCCCAATCCCTGAAGACATTCAAGGTCAGGTTGAACAGGGCTCTGAGCAACGTGATCTAGTTGAAGATGTCCATGCTCATTGCAGGGCAGGTCAGACTAGATGACCTTCAAATGTCCCTTGCAACCCAAGCTATTCCATGATTCTATGAGAGGATACACATGGGTTTAGTAGCTCTCAGCAACACAGCCCTTCTCCCGGAGGAATGACCTCTCTTTGCCAGACCATGAGCAGGTACCTAATGAGTTAAATCAGCATTTAGACTCTGTAGTATCCTAGCTGGGTACTAACGGATTGCAGCTGAATATGTGGGGCTTTTTAAAGCCATCAAAAGCGGCAAGCCCGGGCCGGTACCCGGCACTTCCGGGGGAGGCGGCAGCTGAGGAGGTGAGGGCGGAGCCAGACCCCCCGGCGGCCAATCCCAGCGAAGCAGGGCTGGGCCCACTCCCCCCACATAAAAGCAGCCCCTCGGGAGTGCAGCCGGTCTCTGGGTGTTTGAGCAAATCCAGCTGTGGGTG
>VXBO01000923.1:0-11210 GCA_013400135.1 Rhinoptilus africanus | reverse complement strand
GTCTGTAATAAACTCCCACAACTCTTCTAATAATAACATTCTTCACGCTAAGGTTGTCCCTCTCCCTCAGTAAGAGCAGGCAATCTGTGGTCCTTCATGTGATTTTATGCCAATAGGAACATAAAACCAAGCAGTCACAGACAACACACTATTTTCAGGGTTGTGCAATCTTTCTGAAAAAGAAACTGTTTAAAACTTATACCTGATACACCATGAGGTGTCTGTCAGTGTTTGCAGAGCACGAGGACTGCAGGTGTATTCTTTGCTAATAGCCACCAGGGAGAGATGGAGAAATGATGGAGAGTTTTCTCTATTCTTATTCCCTTGGGCTACCTGATGCTGCGCATGAGATGTGGGGAAAAACCCTGCTTGCAGTCAATGGTTGGGGTTTGCACGGACTCAGGCATGGCTGTGTGTTATCACGCTTGAACATGAAAAGCCAACCTCAAGATCTAAGCCTGTTTCCAGGAAGGGTAAGAAACTTCCATGGATGAGCACTGGATTCTTCTTGTCTGGGGAACATTTTCCCAAAGGAATAGAAACTAACCTTGATATTCATACATTGTTTTAAACTGTAAGTTCCTAAACTTGCAGCACTGCCCTCCTGCTCTTTGGGTTTCAGTACCCTGAAGGCCCAGATTCTCTCTGAGGATTCACTGTATGGAAGCAAACCGTGCCATCTGGGGAGCACCAAGGATGAATGGGGAACCAGAGACATCCAGTGCTTCCTGGCTGTAATGGTTCATATCATCCTAAAAGAGCAAAAGGGTTTTGAGGGGATGTTATAGCCTTTGAAAAAACTTTTCAGTATAAAGCAATTAATTAATTTCCTGAATTAAAACGAGCCTTTGAATGCCTAGTGGTGTTGCAGTACACCTAAGACTTGCCTAACCAGGACAAAATGTGTAGAATCATGCCAGGAGGAAGCCATTATCCTTATCATATCCAGGAAAATGGGAGCAGTTCCACCTGGCATTTAATTCATGTGAGTGTTGCTGATGGGTTTGAAGCTCTTAGAATCATAGAATCATAGAATCATAGAATCCTAGGGTTGGAAGGGACCTTAGTAGATCATCTAGTCCAACCCCCCTGCCAGAGCAGGGCCACCTTACAGCAGGTTACACAGGAACGCGTCCAGGCGGGTTTTGAATGTCTCCAGAGACGGAGACTCCACCACCTCCCTGGGCAGCTTGTTCCAGTGCTCTGCCACCCTCAAGGTAAAGAAGTTCCTCCTCATGTTTAGGTGGAACTTCCTATGCTCAAGTTTGTGCCCGTTACCCCTTGTCCTATCACTGGGCACTACTGAAAAGAGCCTGGCCCCATCCTCCTGACACCCACCCTTCAAGTATTTATAAGTGTTAATTAGGTCCCCCCTCAGACGCCTCTTTTCCAGGCTAAAGAGACCTAATTCCCTTAGTCTATCTTCATAGGAGAGGTGTTCCAGTCCCCTAATCATCTTAGTAGCCCTATGCTGCACCCTCTCCAGCAATTCCTTGTCCCTCTTGAGCTGGGGAGCCCAGAACTGGACACAGTACTCCAGGTGGGGCCTCACCAAGGCAGAGTAGAGGGGGAGGATGACCTCCCTCGACCTGCTGGCCACACTCTTCTTGATGCACCCCAGGATGCCATTGGCCTTCTTGGCCACCAGGGCACATTGCTGGCTCATGGTCATCCTGTTGTCCGCCAGGACTCCCAGGTCCCTTTCCTCAGAGCTGCTCTCCAGCAGGTCAGCTCCCAACCTGTACTGGTGCAGGGGGTTATTCCTCCCCAGGTGCAGCACCCTACACTTGCCCTTATTGAATTTCATGAGGTTCCTCTCCGCCCAGCTCTCCAGCCTGTCCAGGTCTCTCTGGATGGCGGCACAGCCTTCCAGGGTGTCAGCCACCCCTCCCAGCTTTGTGTCGTCAGCAAACTTCTTCTGTTTTTTTCACGTGTGTGTGGAAAAAGCAGCAACAATCAATTACAGAGTTCTCCAAATAAATTAAAAGATTTTTTTACCTCTACTCAGTTGCCCTCTCTGTCACATCCCTCGCTCTCGCTCCTTCCTTTCTCACCTATAAAAAATAATCAGTGCAAAATAAATGAGTGAAGAACTGGCATCTTACCTAAGCATCTTTGTGAAAAGGTTTAATTTCCTGCCCTGCTGTGTTTTTCTGTGTGTCTGTTTTTCTTTTCCCCAAAGGAGGGAAGGAAATTGTCCTGTTTTGAGGTAAAACAGAACGAACTTTCTGATCAGTAATTTTACACCTCTTCTAACTCTCTGAAATTAACAGCATGTTGTGCAGAAAACAGATCATTCTCCGAGTGATAAGGCCTATGTTTATAGTTCATGCCAAGGGGTGGTACGCAGAGAGGCTCTTGCTTATACTTATTGCTATAACAACCAAGGTCAGCTAACTTCATTATTTGCCCTGTTGGAGGGTTGGAAACAGAAAAGCGTAGAGGGGTCCCACCTGCAGGGAGGAGTGGACAGGACAGGTGACCCACAGTTGACCAACAGAGGTATTCCATCCCATCTGCCCCATGCTCATTATAAAAGCTGAGGTATCAAAGGGTCAGTCTCTTTTCTTCAATGGCCGACGTCCAAGGAGGACTCTGTTCGTCTGCCTTTGATCCCGATCCTGGCATCATCCTGGGAGCTTGACACGGTTTTGTATATATTGTATCTATTTCATTATTTCCTTTTTTATTTTATTGTTAATATTCCATTAAAGTAGTTTAGTTCCTTCTAAAATCATAAATCTCTTTCTCTCTCCTCCTCCTCTCCGTGTGCAAGAGGTGGAGGGAGAGCATCTGTCGCCAAGATGCCAAGATGCTCTCTTTGCAAGATCTGAGCACCGGGCCAGTGTGTGCAGCAGAACAGATAGGAACAAGCCACAATGTGTCAGCATTGTATGTGGTGTGCTGAACAGACAGCGAGAGTCAAGCTAGGCTGACCTTGGTTCTTCCTATATCAAATCTGAGCTGATTTATTACGAGAGGGTCAGTGCTGAAGGAGACACATGAGGAGTAAAGTTTGTTCTCAGGTATTGGTGCCTCAGTAACTATCCCTCTCTGAAGAAGAGGAAAAATGAGAAAAAAAAATGAGGTGGCTTGATTATTATTCACCAAATCAGTCTGGATTCCCTTGAGCAAGAATCTGGCAAAGATCTGCCTGTTGGGAAACATCTGTTAACACAGTATGTGCAAGTCCAACAAGGTCTGATCCCTGACACTTCAAGTGAATTTCAATTTGCTAACTTTCTGGAAGATCTCAAAGTTCTTCATGGGGAAGTTTTATTTATCCAGTTTTGTAGAGCAAGGATCAGGAACACAATGCCAATAAGTTAAATATCTTGAGTTTTTTAAATCAATCCTTAATTTACAGTGTCCAGCTTGAAACACCAATTGCAGCAGGGACCCCTCACCCCAAAGTATGTACACAATGAGCATACAAAACAAGTAGGTGCTAAAAAAAGTGATAGCCAGTTTTAATTTTTCTCTAGAAATGACTTGTTCAGCATCTATGGAGTAAACCAACAGCTGAGCTAGGGAAAAAAAAAAAAACATCTCTTCTAAGTCACAGCTCTCAACAATGCCGTAATGGTGCATTAAAAGTCTAGATGGGGCTGTGAATCAAAGACTGTCCTCGTGGCAGGACCTGGGCAAGGTGGGTGGCTTTTCTGGGCTCACCCCAGCAACTCACCTGAAACAAAGAAAGAATGAGCCACCAAGACAGGTCACTTGCTTGTGAGGTTCGTTTTGTCTGCAGCTCATGAGAAGGATTTCTGTGCCTCTCTTTCTCCACCCCTTAGAGAGAGAACAGCTCCCATCAAGAAAAGAAAAAAAGGAAAACACATTTGAGTTGTATAATTTGAGTACAAAGCTGACATAAAAATAAGGGCTTCAGCATCTAGGCTTGGTGAGGGAGGGGAAGAAGGAAGAATTGGAGGGGACATAAGGAAATAACTATTTGTTGTCACCTGAAGTATTGTTTAATGCTTTACTGAAAAACACTGAAAGCTTCTGCATAGCTGTATCCACAACAGAAGCAGCCTGCTGGCACATTGATAAAGTATTAAGATGAGTGCAGATCTGGACATGATACAAAGAGATGCAGCTGAATTAAGGTAACGCGCACAAAGTAACCGTTACCTGACAAAGGATCGTTTTGATTCTGATGTCTTTTGTTTTGATTTCAGATCAAAGGGAGGCTAGGTGGTTTAGGGCTGGCGCTCCGAGCTGCATGGCTAACTTATCTGTGCCATTCAAACAGGTATCACATTGTCTGCTTGTAAGGAGACAAAGAGCTGAAACACATGAGGGAGGGATGGGGAGACAAGGGGGAAAAGCAACAACTCCATTCAGGGGAGAGGTGCAGTCTCAAGTCCTGCAGAAGTGCTTTTAAATACTTGGCTTTCTTCTTAAAAGTCTGAGTGCAAACTCTTCCTGCTGTTTGCAGTCTGGACAGTCTCACTCCAGATCTGAGGTTGTCTCTGCTCTTAGGAAGCTCTGGCTCCTGCACTGGGATACCCTCTAAGTCCACAGCCCTGAGCCAGTGTAACTCCACCTTGTTATGGAAAACATTATCCCAATAGACCCTGGAGGGTGGGGATAGCCATACTAGTATAAAAGTGCAACCATTTATATACAGGTATTGTAACACCAGCAGAAACTGACAGGGCTTAACACTTTGCAAGACTGTGTTTAGGTCTGCTGGAGAAGAAAAACTGTACTGTTTTATCTGCAGCAGCAAAGAAAGTTCAAGTTACCAAGGCGATGGGCAACCTCAGCATAGTGAAAGTAGATGTAAAAATACAGGCAGGAGCCAGACACAGCTGCTCTAAGACAGGCTCACTACATGCCCTGCGCAGTTTCCTTTTGATTTTGAGGTGGTAGATGATGCTGGCTTGCCACAAATCAGCATGATGAAGATGCTACAGTCAAGTTTTCTGATGCGCTGCTAAATGACCCACTCTCTCTAACATGTAAATATCTTGTTTGTGTTGCATTGGAGTCAAATAGATTGGCTTTTCTGCTGCCCCTGCTGGAGCCTGCACAAAGATGAGTTGTGTGGCATATGATCCCATCCCAGACTATGCACACTGCAAAGGAAAAAAGAAAACTCCGACTCTTTCTCTCCTTTCTTCCTCCCACCAGACTGGGACAAATCCTGATCTCATTTATATTACAGTAATCCTGGAAGAAATTCACGGGAGTCAATTTCTCTAGATTTACATGGTCATAACTGAGAGCAGAATTCATCACCACATCTTCATAGATGGCTCCTAAGCAGGGAAAAATACTAAGGCCTCCTTTATCTTGATGGCACAAGATGGCTCAATAAATGTAAAGCATGTGTTATATAACAGTAGAATTATCTATGGTATTAAGAGATCACAGATCCTGAAAGACTTTTCTGCTTGCAAGGGGGGGGGGAATTAAATAAGGAGAAAAATATATATTGAATAAAGTGATTGCTGCAGAATATTTTTTAAATACTGAACTGTGAAACCTAAAGTAGGGCAATACCCTCCCTTTCAACAATACTTTGACTTCCTACAGTCAGCGCATGCAATATGCATAGGATTCGGAAAGAATCCATTAAAATTCATCAAACCGTGTTTCCAGCTATTTAGTAAATTTTGAAGAAAATAAACCTATTGTCTCTTCTGCTCCATATGATGGCGTCTTTGAATGTAATTAACTCTTCATTCATAGGTCTTTCTATCCAGCTAATCTCCTACCCCATGCCTTACAATGCATTTTTAATACCACAGCTAATACTGCCACCTAAAATCCTTCAGCAGTCACTATGCAATAGAGCTCTTTGCACAGGCAAAGTACTGTAAATCTCCATAAAGAGTGCTTGGATGAACAGCAAATTCAGATAAGTGATGTGTTCTTTTTCATGCCTTCCAGTTACAAACAGGGGATGCTCTTCATCCTTCAAGGTAGATTTTTATCTGAGAATGATGTTGATTTCATACCTGCCCAGGGGATTTAGCTGCTAGGTTTGGGGACACTGGGCAAGAAGGGGTGTAAGGAGGGGCAAAAGGGCATAAATAAATAGTGAAGCAATAAAGAGAGGCCTAGTAATACGCATGCAAATAAACCTCCAAAATTAAAAGGCAAAATAATAATGGATCCAGTAAAATCAAGAGATGTTTTACGAAGTGTCAACTTTAAGGTGTAAAACTCTGGTCTCTTTATTAAATGGTTGACAGAGACTCAAGACCCAATGTGGTCTAGTCCTGAGTGCGATAAACTGTGACCAGTTTCAGATCGGAGCTCCTATTTATGGAGGTGCTATGCAGAGAGGGGGATTATATCATGCAAACCAGAAGCAACCAAAAATATTCCTGTTCTCCCCTTCCTTTTTTCCCATCTGATAAATGAGCTGGTTTGTCAAAACAGGGAGTGGAGCTGGAGGGGCCGGGGAAAAGGGTTCAGTATAAAAAAAAAACTGAAGATGAGAACTGAAAATATTCTGTGTTTCTCTTTGCTCAGAGCAAATCCCATTCCCAGGTCAAATCTAATCAGAATCTGTCCATAAAAAAAATAATGAAGGAAATATTTTGAAATATAGGAAGGATCTTAGCCCGATCCATGCTGCAAGGTATTCAGGGCACATGGTGTTTCTTTCATGATTGCAGTGTTCTGACACAGCTATGAAGGAGTGTTATTTCTGAGTCACAGAATTATGCTTTTCACTTGGCTTCTGTAACAACCCTACGCTTAATTATTTCATCTGAACTGCAGATTTCCAGGGATCCAGCAAAGCATTTAAGCACCTGCTCAACTTTAAGAACTTATTGTGTTCTGAGAGGCTTTCCACAATATGAATTAAGCACACACTTTGCTGGATGGACAGCTCTATACCATAACATTTCATCTGGAAGAGATACAGGCCTTTTCCCAAGGAGTTCGTTGTTGTTTAGTACATTGGTCTAAAATTTAACCATGAGCGTATGTGCCTTTTTTATTAAAAATGTTGTCGCATCTGATTGAACTCTGTNGATTATATCATGCAAACCAGAAGCAACCAAAAATATTCCTGTTCTCCCCTTCCTTTTTTCCCATCTGATAAATGAGCTGGTTTGTCAAAACAGGGAGTGGAGCTGGAGGGGCCGGGGAAAAGGGTTCAGTATAAAAAAAAAACTGAAGATGAGAACTGAAAATATTCTGTGTTTCTCTTTGCTCAGAGCAAATCCCATTCCCAGGTCAAATCTAATCAGAATCTGTCCATAAAAAAAATAATGAAGGAAATATTTTGAAATATAGGAAGGATCTTAGCCCGATCCATGCTGCAAGGTATTCAGGGCACATGGTGTTTCTTTCATGATTGCAGTGTTCTGACACAGCTATGAAGGAGTGTTATTTCTGAGTCACAGAATTATGCTTTTCACTTGGCTTCTGTAACAACCCTACGCTTAATTATTTCATCTGAACTGCAGATTTCCAGGGATCCAGCAAAGCATTTAAGCACCTGCTCAACTTTAAGAACTTATTGTGTTCTGAGAGGCTTTCCACAATATGAATTAAGCACACACTTTGCTGGATGGACAGCTCTATACCATAACATTTCATCTGGAAGAGATACAGGCCTTTTCCCAAGGAGTTCGTTGTTGTTTAGTACATTGGTCTAAAATTTAACCATGAGCGTATGTGCCTTTTTTATTAAAAATGTTGTCGCATCTGATTGAACTCTGTCACAGTGTTTGTGATCAGTCTTGGACAACTTGGAAAGGACTGATCCTGGCACTGCAGGATGGGACACACGCATTACAGTTTGCATATCAGATGCAAGTATCACCCTAAGACACTGGGAAGCCAATATGAAGTCTGCCTGCTTAACAGAGAGGCACTGCCATTGTCTTGTTCTGCCAAATTTTAAAGAGAAAGCAGAGTGATTCTGTTTAAAATGCACAAGACAGCTGTACAGAGTATGATAATTTCAAAGTAAGGCACAAGTCTTACTTTATGAGGAAATATTACTGTCATTCTTCTTCCAGAGCTGGAAAGGAAAGAAAAAAAATGTATAGGAGCTCAACTCTGCAAAATTTGCAGACCTAAGTGGCAGGCTAAGTGCTACACAGCAAGCTGTGGAAAAATATCAGCAATCAAAAGCCAAAAATCTGGTCTCTGAGCTTCCTGTTAAAAGACATTCGATATACTATCCTCCTACCCAAGAAAAAGTAGCAAGTACACACTACAAATTTTGAGGTTAAACACCCATATGGGGGATACGTTAACTGCTCCACACTCCACTGTCACTGGGCATGTTGCCTATAATGCCATGGAAATGTGTGTACAAGTTCAGTTGCTGCGAGAAGATGTGTATGGATTCATCTGCTTTAATTGTTTCCATGATTTAATCATTAGGCACCAGGAAATTAATCTGGGCAATAGTCAAAACAATCTGCACAAAGCTGGGTCCAACATTGCTAAAACAAGCTGGCTGAAATTAAAAAGTGCAGCTATGCCTCTCCACCTGATAGCAACACACACACGCACATAAAAATAGCCCCGATTATTATTTTTATTATTTATGGACACAGATGAAAAGCCAAAGAGGGCATGGTAATGCACACAGATGGTGATTAGCTGGGGATTATACTGATGATCTAATAAAAAATCACTTTGTCTCTTAAACTGCACCAGGACAATCAAAGAGAGATTAGATAACCATCAGAGAGAATGAATAATAGAAGGGAGAGGTAACATCGTAAACCATAACTCCCTGCAAAATGTTCTTCCTTAGAGTACCCCCAGTCAGAATAAATAAGGGATGAGGGGTGTAAATACAGTCTAAACATTTATAGGAAGGAGGCAGATGTGGCTTTGTACATGTATTGTTTATCAATAATCAGCCAGATATGTGCATCTACCTGCACAGGTTTGCAAATACACACACATACACATCTAGATACACACACCTTTCTAACTCAGTTGAACGGATTATGAGACGCAGCGAGAAAGAGAAGGCATTGTATTTGGAGAGGGACAGATGGATACAGAAAAGCGTATGGGGTGCATGATTAGATGCATTCAGGAAATAATCTGTGAGAAAGATGTGAACTTGTGGGAAAAAAACAACAGTCTCTACTTGACAGGGTAAGAGACACGTGCAAACCCCCACGTGCACATGTATTTACCTAGACATACACCAGTGTGGGTCCCTGTCTGAAAAAAGGGTCCCTCCAGCCACAAAAAATCCCAATCAGGGAGATGGAAAAAAACTTTCCCCTCTTAGAGTGCTTGCTTGAAAAGGAGCACATCCAGCGTTGGTTTAACTTTATCGACCATGTTTAATATTTGATTAAACCTTTGGCATAGCTGACTATCCTGATCTGAATAGATGATCCAATGCTTTCCCTGGTAGTAAAGCCAAGCATAAGTAATAGCCATCCTCTGACTACTGCTGCCTTATGCATACAAGTAGTATTTTGCTGTGTCTGAAAACCTGCTACATGCTTCTGGATTCTTTTCAGCTGCTCGGTATTTTCAGCTGTGCTTTATGAAATCAAACAAAAAACCCCAAAATGCTTCTCCCAGACAAGGAGGGGGCTGCAATTTATTCATAGCTGAGGGAAAAATCCCTTCCTTCCAAAGTCTTCCTTGGATTAAGTATTTTACCTGTTCTCCTCACTGTACTTTTTGCCTATGGTTTGCATTATTACTTGCTAAATACATCAGAAAATGCTCATCAGCTTGCTCTGCAGCTTGGGATGTTTGTGTGGTTGCCCACACACATGCACACACACATATACGCAGCAATTTTATAAATAAATCAGTCACAGGCGTGAGGAGAGAGCATGCAGTGCGTCATAAGGGAGCAGAACAGCAAAAAGGGAAGACATCTCCAGGATCAGAAAATAGAGGCTGTCAGAGTTTCTCTGCACCTTTTAACGCCTGTGAGATGGCCACTGCTGCTGATCACAGAAGATTACAGAAGGGGACACCAACCCAGGCTGCTTTTCCCCTCGCCACCTAGGTGAGGAAATGTCTAATCCCTCAACACAGACAAAAAACAGGCCTAAATGCCTTACAGCTCAAATGAGACCAACAGATATAGTTGGAAAAAAATAGACAAGCTTTCAGGCACATAAGAAAGTCTGTCATTTTTTTCCCAGCTATATCAGCTGGACTAATAAAAGATATTACCTCTCCTTACAAATGTTGTCTCATTTATAACCTTAGACCATCACCACTAAAGCTACAGCATGAATTCTACCTTAAATACACACAAAGCTCTTTGCAAAGCTGGATATCATAAAATCCTCTTTACACATTGCAAACTGAGGAAGAGCAAAGTCTAGGAATGGGATTTGGCAGGACGCAGAAGGGCTAGAAATAGGTTCCTAATCCCTTCCTTCCTACCTCTGAATGAAGAACACTGATGCAGCACTACCTCAAAGGCTTATTTTTCCTTCTTGCTTTAATTTGGAATTGCTAGAGAAGGGTCCTGGAGCTGAGGGGTTTCAAAACAGCAGGGAAAAATATTTTTGCTAAAAGCTGAACTATAGTCCCAAAAGGGGCTGCCAGGCATAGTTAAGAATAAGATCGCGATTTTAAGAATTCAAAGGAAAATGTATGCAGGATATTTGGTCAGGTGTAAGAAATCTGCTGCTGATTTAATGAAACAAGTAAAATTTTTAAAAAAGGTGCAATTGCCTTCGTGGAATTATAGACTTACTGCACTGTTTGGGTTTTTGTAATCTTTGAAACTGCATAATTCTAAGATTTGAACCTCAAAAGAAAAAACACCTCATCTGTGGAATTTGGATAATGAGGTGAAGTCTCTGTGCTCAAAGGTCAGGGTTCGCTGACTTGACCACGTCTGTGCAAAAGGCAGCCTGTATACAGGCAATGTACGAGCAGAGCTTGTTAAGGAAATCCCTGATGTTAGCCCCTATTCATCCATCTAGATTAATCCCCCTTATCCATGGACTCCCAGATAGTCTAAAGACATATGTGGCAAATGTGCAAGATCGCATACAAGCCACTCGCAATGTAGTGCAACAGGGTGGTATGCGGCGGAGAGACGAGGCAGAACAGGCTCGTGTAACTACTTGGGAAGATTTTGTACGGGAACTGGTAAGTTATGGATGCAGGATGGGTTGGGTTGGCTCGACCACTGAGAGGCCCCACGACCCCCTGCCTGGCCGAGTCTGTCAAGTTTATGCTCCTAAGCCAAAACCAGACGTAAACCCTAAATTTGATAAGGA
>VXBO01000908.1:0-13594 GCA_013400135.1 Rhinoptilus africanus | reverse complement strand
CAGGCTTCTGGCCTCCTTTGCCCTGGAGAACTGCATCCCAGGGGACTTTGTCAACCAGGCTCCTGAAAAGCCCAAAGTCCACCCTCCAGAAGTCCAAGGTAGCAGTTCTGCTGACCCCCTTCCTTGTTTCTCCCAGAGTAGAAAACTCTGTCTCTTCACGGTCACACTTCATCTATCCTTTTCCCTGACAGAAAAATTGACCGTGGTACCATTACTCCAATTTCTTTATCCCTTGGCAATTCGATGGAAGTTATCCTGGGACTTCCAGGTTACTGGCCTGATAGAAAGGATATCAGTGATTCGACTGCGGCACATTCTGGATGTATCTTGTTTTACATTTATATCTATAACATTTGTGGAACAAGTGATCTAACAACATTTAGATCATCTTCTCATTCACAAATCTCACATCAACTGTAATTCGTGATGTCTCAAGGAGAAACTCCTTTCTTAAATGTCCTCTCTCTTAAATGCTCTCTCTCTTAAATGCTCCTTCTAATAAGAGATCAAAAACCTTTTGTCTTTCTCTAATAACCATAATTTCTTTACAACAGCAACAAGATAGCTATTTTGCATTCCTAAGCCAAACATTTGCTTGCATACAGAACAAAAAACTGTAACAGTGTATGTGTGGCTTAAGATGGCACTTGGAAACATCTGTCACAGTGATATGTTTTACCAACTGAGACCATCAAAGACCAACTAAAAGCATTAAGTTAGCCATCAAGGCTGGCGTAAGACAGAGCTCCCTGGTGTTGTAAACTCACAGCTAATTTAGGATATGACTTTTGAGCATGGACTGCCGTGAATAACTAAGGATAATGATTGCTAACAATTGAGAATTTATTTTTGGCAATGTACACTGTTAATGAATGTCAAGCTAGTAAAGTTTTGTTTTGAAGTGCTGTTCTGCCCTGATTTACCTGTCTTCTACACACTTGTGATGCCTCCAGTGTTTCCAGATATCTCAATGAGCACAGCAACGTTGTTTCTTCTAGCAACACTGCCAACTCTGTGCCAACACTGTGAATCTGTACGTTAATTCATCTCTAACCTCTCTGAGATATTTCTGTCACAGGGATTTACTTTATCTTAGTAAAAAAAAAAAATCCCTAAAAGGGTATGTTGTGGAGCTGCATTTTCTAATTGTTATTGTAGTAATCTGTCAGAAGCTCTTAGGAACACTGAAAAACTTACAGCATAATCTCTTAAACTTCTGTTTTTATTTGTCCATGTTTTAATCACCCCGATGTTCTTGCTGAAATATGAATATTTTTTCAAAAGTGCACTTTTCTTTTCCGTCCCTTCTGCTATGTTCCTGGCACTAGTTGGTTTTGTTTTGCCACTGGCAGCCTTAACACTGAAAAGGCAACAGAAGGCTATTTTTGTTATAGATCATTAACAGTGACCTGAAGTTCGATGTGAAGGGTAAAAATGAAATTTGTTTTATCACCAGATTGCATTGGAAAGTCCCTCTCTGAGGCTGCTATACTGTCTGATTTCTTCTGGTTGTTACGAGCTATTTCTCTGCTTTCAAAATGTCAGTCCACGCAGGAAACATTTCAATATTCCCAGCCAGAAAATGTCACTCCAAGCTGGATTTCTTTGTGAAATTATGTAAACAAAAGGCCGTCATAGCTGGCAAAATTTAAAATTCTGTGAAATTAAACATGTCTCAGAGGCACATTTCCTGCCTTCTGGCACTGATCCTAAGGAGCACAAGTACTCTGTGCATATCTTCTAATACTGTGTGCTAAAATTAGTCTATAGTAATAGAAGCAGGGAGAGGTGTGCTAGTGATAAGGTTAATTTGTTTTGAACACTGTTTTTCATTAAGATGTAAATATGTCAAGCAAAGGAAGAGAAATAAATAATAATCCCTCAAGAAAAGGAAACTTTCTCTCCGTCACACAGTCTGCAGGGAACATCCATGCAGCCAGGATGTTCTTCACATAGAAATAAATGCCCCTTTAAGCAAGCAAAACTCTGACATAGCTAAGAGGAATCCTTCATAAAGAAGAATAATTAATTACGCAATATTAAAATACAAAGAAGTCAACAAAATGGATGTCTCCTTTACAATTACTTTTCATAAACACACATGAGGAATAAGCTCCCCCTTGAAACTGTATAGTGTGGTGAGTTTGTTTACTAATTTGCTTAATGATCTTTGTGTTTTTAGCAACCAGTGCTCCTTACTTTGAATCTTAACAGGAGCATGGAGATGGGGCACTCAGGAGGTTAGTGCCTTCTGAAGCAATCACCCATTTGGAAGAAGACTAATTAACAGGTTGCCTTCATGACGGTGGAGTGGGCAAGGTCTGTGGGAAAAGGTCTGAACTTAGTGGTATACTTAGAAAATAATAGGCAAGCTTTGGATTACAAATTCCCAGAAACAGCAAATTTCAAAGTCAAATATAAGATGAAAAAAACTGCTTTGAATTTAACTAGAAAATGTTAGTACAGCCACCAAAGGGAAAAGGTAGCTGTGCAATGCAGGGGGTAGGGTTGGTGGGAGAATAATAGCAGGGAAAGGTGAGAAAGAGATTGTCTCCTATAGATAAGAGAGTGAGACAGGTTATTTATCACCGGTGGTAAATGGAAGGGCTGTCAAAAGCAGAGAGGATGATTACAAGGTGCCTTAGGTCTAATACTTCTCTCCAGTTTGGGATTTTTAGTATTTTGTACAGTTGAAGTTTTCCTATGCTTGTTTTTTCAGAGGTGTTTTCTAGCTCTCCCTTGAGGATCAAGAGGAGGGACTGATTCATAAGAAACTGGTAATTCCCTGTTTTATATGCTTTATCAGCTCCTTGTAAGAGTTAATTTTGGTGGATGACAATGACATCAGTTTTTCCACACTTCTCACAAGAGCATTTGTTAGTTTACTGGAGTGCATAATGTTACAGTATATGTGCGTTAGATGCATCTGTAGGATTTTGGTAGTTCTGTACAGGCAATACTGCAGCTGAGGAATATGCCACTCTACCTGTCACCTGCAAGCCTTCACAAGGCACTGTCTTTTCTACCCTAAACAACCTCTTGGTGAGGAGAAAGTAAGGGAATACAACAGGATACACGAGAACTTGAAAAAAAAAGCTTGAGAGATCCTTTAATGAAAATAAGCTGTGAAGTGAAACTCAACTCTTTCTATGCTAGTACTGTAGTCTTTATAGGTAAATAATTTACATGGAGAAGAAACAATCTGTATTTTGCATACATAAAGACAGGATTTGCACTAACTGTTACTGCTCAAGAATGGACTATCGGAGCTAAAGTATTTTGATGAAAATGTCAACACAGTGCTCACCAGCACTGAGCAGTACAAATGAGATGTAGGAGTTGGGAAGAAAGGAGCAAAAAAACATCTTAAAACTGTATAAAGGCCCAAACATCTTGAATACTCTGTGAAGTCCTGATCTGTGCAGTCCTGGTCTATTCATCACAGAATGCGTAGAGTACAATTGTAAATGATACCAAGAAGAGCAGCAAGGATAATAGAAAGAGTGAAATACTCAACAATGACTTTTCAGCATGAAAAGGGAGACAATGAAGGAGGATAAAACAGTCACTAGTGACACGGTGGTAGGCAATAGGGGGCAGTTATTGTCTTCACAACCAGAACTAAAGTGTATGAAATATAGTTAATATTTGGCAAGTTCAAAAGGAACAAGAGGACATCTTTCTGATACTTATAGATAGTGCACAGTAGTGTCTGCTGGAGATGCTGATAGTTAACATGGTACAAAGAGCCTTTGCAGAATTCATGGAAGAAACATATTTTAAAGATAAGAATGACACATGATGTCTGAAGTTCAGGAACTCTTTGGGTTTCAGACTGCTAAAAATCAAAATACTGTCCTGGGTTCTGGACTAAATTAGACTTTTGCCTCATTCAGTAAATCTAATTTTCTGTCAAGTTATCCCTTATTCAATCAGGATGCCCAATGAATTATGTCAGGGGTTAGCAAGCACCTTGACTTCTTTTTACAGTCATACAGCAAACTGATGAGGGCATCCCTTAGGTATTCCCCTAGCGAAGACATCATGAATACCTGTTAGGTGATATTATAGTAATTGCTTTTAAGATAACAAAATATTATTGGGGTAGTCAATCATAGTTACTTTTACATCACTGATCTCCTTACCAGCTAGTATGATTATCTATTTATGCAAGAATCTGAATGTAAACTAAGACATTTTAATTTTTATCAACTTTCTGACCTTTCCTATAGCAGGAAGGCTCTTATAGGGAAAATAAATGTTTCTGGCTCTTGTATATTTACAGTGTGTCTTGAAAAAAGTAAATATTTTATGTGAAGTCCCTGCTCTGAAGTCACATGATTCTTTAAGACTCTCTGCTTTTATTTAATAAAAAATAAGTTTCTTGAAGCTTGAAAAATGTGCCAGATGATAAATAAAAAGAATGTAGTAAAAAATACCAATGACTTTCATTTTAAAATCAGATGTCGAGGAACAAAGAAATTGAGAATGTCATGGTTTGTAGTGCTGAATAAAATGTCCTTGATCCACAACACATTATTAATACAACTGGTATGTGTATTTTTCCCATATAATGAATATTCTCATCAACAACAGCAAAAAAAACGAGAGTAGAAAACAAGAGGGGACTTGGCAATGAGTTGTATCAGTGCTCCTTAAATTACATAAAAATCCTTAACTGACTCCAAAAAAAAGATATAGTAGGGACACATCAAAAAAATACTTCTGTAGGTCTTATGAGTCACTGCATAAAACACATGGTCTTTTCATTGTCACTTGGCCAGAAATGCAATGCCTACATACACCAATGTAATTTAATCTCCCTCCACATGTCTCAAGGCTTAATAGAATATTTTTAAGATGCAGATTGCATTGCACTTTGTTATATGCCATATACAAATGCATAACAAGCAATATGGAAGTACATCAAATACATAACTCCTACACTGGGCTGTATTCATGCCAGTAAAACATTTTGCTTTCAATTTCACATAAAGAAAGATATAGAAACAAAATGCTATGAAACTTTTGTAGGAGAAATAAGTCAGCTTTTTTTCCTGTCCGTGGCCCACAAGCAAAAAGATACCTACAGCATATTTAAGCAAACATGGGTTTTGGCAAAAGCATCACACCTGCTCACAAGACTGTTGAATTAGTCATAGATGCAAGATCTCACTCTTAGTTGTACAGCATGGAGTAAAAAGGCTGTAGCACCAGAATTCTTTTTTTGGTACCTGCCTAAAATTTGCATGATAAATAATGCATTGTTACCGTTTCTCCACCCAGATCTACTTATGAAATATGTGGCTTCCCCATCAAGTTGGCTTCTATGTTTCACTATGCAGAATTATATTGCACAACATCAGAAGAAAACACAACATTATTCGGTTGGTCAAGAAACTGGAACGAAAGGGTATTAATGGTCTGTTCCAATGTCCTATCTGAAAAATTGCAAAATTAAAGAGAAAGTTTATAAATCGGGCAAATTGAAAAGGGGAACTGGGACACAGACTGTGTAAACACTTTATTGAAATAAAAGTTCCAACTCTGCCTTCAAATCCAGACTTTTGTATGTTCATAATGCCAACTGGACAGAAGGAGGAGAGGGTAAGCCTGCAGATTCTCTGAAGGTAGCTTTTATTTTTTGCAGTGGTAAAAACAGGCATTGGGTAGGAAAAAAAATACCTGCTGTGGAAGGGTCTTTGGAGACAGCTAAAACAGAAAAGAGAGTGAAGGATGCAAAAGTCTACTAACCTGGGAAGGAAAGGAGCATACTGAGGGTGGGAACTGGGTTCCACAGCTGGAGGCAGGAATGCACGTATTGGGATCAAGAGCAGACGAAAAGACAGGGTCCTCCTTGGACGTCAGGGATTGAAGAGAGAGAGCTGACCCTTTGATCCATCAGCTTTTATACTGAGCATGGGACAGATGGGATGGAATACCTGTTTGTCAACTTTGGGTGACCTGTCCTGTCCGCTCCTCCCTGCAAGTGGGACCCCTCTACACTTTTCCATTTCTGATCCTCCAACGGGGCAAATAATGAAATTAGCTTAGTATAAGCAAGAGCCTCTCTGTGTACCATTCCTTGGCACAAACTGTAAACATTGGTCTTATCACTCTGAGAACAAACCGTTTTTGACACAACATGCTGTTAATTTCAGAGAGTTAGAAGAGGTCTAGCTAAGAAATAAAATTACTGAACAGAAAGTTGGTTCTGTTTTACCTCAAACCAGGACATTGACCTACATGACATTTGTGGTAAGTTTTCAAAACTAAGGAAGTGAAAAAAGGGGCACAGAGAACCGTGAGATTGGCCTACTGGTACTTATCACTCCTCTCAGTCCCCAGCAACTATGAAATATGAGGTGCAACAAGTGCTAAACTGCTGTTATCTGTAGCACCTATATAACCATTGCACTAATTTGGCAGCTTTAGCTGTAGGGTGAGACTGTGATGGTCAGCTGGTCAAGTATTCAATGACTTTCACTCTTTCATATTGGACTGTCAAGACTGTGGAAGCAGAAATCAAGTTAGCCATTCTGGTGAAACTAATTGAACAGTTGCAAGCCTCTTGGCTATTGCATTTATTTTTGATTTGGCAACAGCTGGAGAAAGTTTATGTATCACAACTGTTTGCTACACACTAATTCACTAATCATTATTGAGCTGGGAAGATTGCCAATGAAAGAAAAAGCAGTAATTTCTACAGCTGAAAACAGACCTATGTAGTTCATGTCCTAGTATTTTGTTGCAGTGTTGAATGTCGTACTGGTATGTTGGTTTTTGTAAATGTCCTGATCAAAGAAATACAATCAAGAGTATCTTCAAGGGGCATCTCCCTGTAAATTCCATTAGTCTTAAATGTGACCAACTGGTTTAACAGCAGTGACTCTTATTCTAGGAAAACTAGATCAAGCAGTTTTCTTGGTACCTTGTCTTCACGTTATTTGTACCTTGGTACTTTGTCTTTTTTCCTAAAAAAAAAGAGAGAGGACAGGGATCAAACTACGTGACTATTGGTTGAAGTATTTAATGTCATAACTAAAAAATGAAGATGTCTATTTTTAGAAAAACAAAATAAAATAATCCATAAAACTGATACGGATTATTTCCAGCCCTGATATTGCTTGCTTGTAAAAGTCAAAGTGCCAGATGCTTGACTTGATGGCAAAAGGTTGAATTTCCCTGATTCAGGCACTGGGATTGGATCCTAACTGGGAAATAAAATCTCCTGCTCCTGTAATAGCTGAATGGAGTCATCTGAACCTCCATATTCTGTTCTGAGAAGGAAACTGTTTAACACAAAACTGTATTTTAAATCAAATAACACTGAAGTAACTTTTGTTCAGTTTAAATCCTACAGCTACTTGATTTTGTTATCAAAATCTGAACACTTCTTAAAATGTCAAAAATTATAAACCCAAATCTCTTCCCAAAGGTCTTCCTTTTTGCAAAAAGAAGTGGTAAAAGCAAAGTAAGGATTGAGTCTCTTGTGGCTACCTTTCCTGTTGTAACAACCTATGAGAAGTACGTTTTTCAGGGGAACAGGAGAGCAGATGGTTCAGTCAGGCCAGTAACTTACATAAGGAGGAGTTTTCCAACTGCAGAAAAAACACCAAAGAATGTGGACTTGAGATGGTTGTGAGAAATTCAGAATTGTCAATAAGATATTCCCTAGAACTTAATAATATCATGCTGTCAGCAACAAAACAAGAGGATCATTGCAAGGATTCAGGGTGTAAAAACATTATGGCCAGATCAAGAAAATATTGATAGCTGCATTTTTAATAGCTAGGAAGGTGAATTATGCGTGCATTAGCACAGAGAAGGCACAACCTCATCAAATGCAACCATTGTAAAATATTTACTTGGTTCTTGTCCTCTTCTCACCCTAGACAATTTTGTCATCTTTTCTTCAGCTATCAGAAACGCTAGCCAAGACTGAAGGCAAAAACTAATTTATGTAGGATCAACAGGGCCCAAACAGAATAAAGAAGGAGTTGTACTTGCATCATACAGGAAAACTAAAGGAAGAAAGAAAGGACAGCTTTCTTTATAACTCTCAAGAGCAATTGTGGAATGAAAGGTGAATTGTATCCTTGCCATAAAAGCCTGGGGAGTTCCAAATTTACAGCAAAACAAAGTTTTTCTATTACTTCTGCAAGTTTTAGTGTAATTTCCACAGGTTTGGTTTTTTGGTTTTTTTTTTCTGAAGAACTATAATAATTCCTGATTTATTGGGCGTGAGCTTTTTTGTTTTGTTACACATAGATACGAAAAATAACACTATGCTTACACATAATAGAACTTTAATAGGACTAAAGCCCACAAATGTCACAGTTAGTGAATAGTAACATCAGTATTATTTACAAGACATCACAGCATAAGTATGCATCTATTTACTAGATCCTGAATATTGTCTGGTACTGACAGTAATTAATTAATCAGCCATAACATTTTCAATAAAGAGTTCAGTGCAAAAGAAAATATTTCCATGACCATTTCATATACACAAACTTATTCACAACAGACATAAACCAATATAGGTAAGATTTCTGTATTAACAGGCCAGAATTTTGTCTTTTGGAGTTAAGATCCTCCCTTATGGATATCTAACCTAGCAGCAACCCAATAAAACATCAAAGCCCTGCTTTGAGCAGCAGGCTGGAGAGATGACCTCCTGACATCCTAAATTATTCTGGTTTTCTGTTATTTTGACTGGCCTACATATATACATATCTTCAGAAAATCACAGTCTCAACATCAGGAACATTGATATAAGCTACCCCAAAAGATATTGTTTTTTAGAGATGTGATATTGCCTTACTGATGCATTCAACCAAAATAAAAAGAGAGCCCAGGGGCCTTCAAGTAGGTCAGAATATTTGATTCTCTTCCCACTGCCCCCCCTCTGTGTCATTCTGAAGTACAGCGACTTTGATCCTATCTTATGTCTTTGATTTTTCTGAATAATAAACATAACTTTGAAAAACACTCTCTATAGAAAAATTTGATGCTGTTATACATAATATTTCATCCTTCCCCAAATGGTCAATTCTAATTCATATGAAATAATTAATTCCAAATAATTAAGATGACAGTGACAGCTACAAAGACATGACTATTTGAAAAGTCTATGGACAGTTAATGAATCCCAGTGTAAGATTATGAGGTGTTTCCCATACTTCAGCACAAAACAAGCTTCAGTTTACTTACATTGCTCCATTTTGTGATGGCAGTGAAGCTGGTCTGAGTGTAGAAGGTTATTCTTCTTATGTAAATGGAAGCCCTCTTGGACAAAGAAGATGGCCAAATTCTCCAACCCCAGTCCATAGCCACTGGTGGCTTTTGTCTGTCTGCTAAACTGAAGAAACTTCTGGAGCAGATTTTCCATTTCCCAGCTTTCTCTCTGAAGGAAACTAGTCTCCTGAGTCTCACTAATAAAGCACATATTTTAGCTCAAAGGCCTTTCTCTCAACTCTTTGTACCATTTTATCAGCAGCTGTCATGGTTTGAGAAACACAGTATCAACTTCTTTTTTAGTAATTTTACTTCTCGGTAAGGTCTCTTCTAATGCTTGGGAAAAACACATTTTTTAGAAGACTTTAGTGTCTGAATTTGAAAATATTTACTTTATAGCCAGCTATGCTATGTGGTTTTCAAGGTGTCTGTGTTTTCAAGCTTGCCAGGTGCAGGGATAAGGAGGAGTGAGATCTGGGCACTTGACCCAAGCTGGCCAACAGGATTATTTCATACCATGAATGTCACATTCAATATAAATTAGAAAGTTTGTTGAGGAGTTTGCTCTCTTCCTTGATAGCTGCAATCCTGAGAACTTCTTGACCTGATGCCAGACCACTGAGGCCATCCCTTCCTCCTGAAGCCATAGCGCTCACAGTATCTGACATTTGCTGTCCACTGCTGGGAAAGCACAGCTTCTTGCTGATAGAATTGGCTGATTATCATCCTTATCTATTTTATATCGGTATTGCATAACTGCATTCTTTAAAACTGGGATTTCTATAAGCCCCAGTATCAGACTACAATAAAGATTTCAGCAGGAGAACCATCACTGCCAGTGACAGAGGAATATATGATTCTTGGTCATCCTCCCTGGCCTCTCCCTGCAAAATAGCTGCCCAAGATTAGACTAATTAAATTTTCAAGAGATTTTTACAGAAAATAATTTTTTGAGAAAAATAATTCTTTAATCTAAATCTGTTTCTATGTGAGCCTAGGAGGCTACATGCTAAATTTGATGTTATTGCTCTGTTCAACCATAACTTTAAAAAGCCACATATAGTACAGGCTTAGATCATTAGAAATATATTGATTTAGGAAGGTGCTGCTGGGCATTAATCAGTATACCAAAAAAGGAGAAGAGATGCCAACAGTTTCTCACACCTTCTCTGTCCCTTCAAAACAGGGTGACAGAGTACAGTTTCTGACTTACCTGGAACAGACCCACAACTCTTCTCCTGGTCAGCCTAAACTCCATATCTCCTAACCACAAAGCAGCATGTCTGAAGGTTTTGCTGACCACAGCTGCTTATGTCTTACTGGATAACAATATGCCTACATCATACAGCAAGTCCTCAACGGAGAAAGGAAGATAATAGTACTCATAATGAACAAGGTGTGAGTGCTGTCCTAGCAGAGAAGGGAGAACATCAGTGCTGGGGAAAGAAAGGAGGTCATGAAAAACACAGAGAACCTCAGGGTAGTGGTAGGAAGAAAGGATTTGGGGATGGAAATGCATGAACTTCAAGGCTTCAAGGGAGGAGATATGGAGCCCTACAGTTACTGGAAGAAGTCCTTGTGCTGTATGCCATTGTGGGAATGAATAAAAGCTGCCTGAGGAAGAGAGGAGTGGAAGGGAGGAGACAGAGTTACCACCTGCAGTGACTTCACTGCATAAAAAATTATCAAAAGAGATCTGAAAACAATAATCTAATTTTTGACATGCTCAAGTGGTCTTCTTGCATGAAATTTTCACAATAACACATATACGTTTCTATTAGGTGCAGATCTTTTCCCTAATAGCCATCATAAAAGACAAAACCCCACATAGCTTTTTGAGCTGTTACATTAGATCATGTTGGCTTTTGGGATTGAAATTTCCAGTCAGCCATTTTTAAAACATGCTTTATGAAATGCTGTTTAAATTAGCACACTGGATTAAAAACATATGCGTCTCTACTGTACATTTTTAAAAAATTTCATTTACTGCAAAATCATATAAGTTTCATTCCTCTTTCTGGATTATGATACAACACAGCGTGCCTCTGAAATGTTCAGTATGCAGAGCAGTGGATTCCTTAGTCTGTTTTATTCTCTCCTACATCAATTCCCAAAGAAGCGAAAAGAAATTTACTCTCTTCACTCTGCCGACATTTAGAAAGCTGATGTCACGTTAGTTTTCATATATTTCCGTGGTCATTCGTGCTGAGTGAACCTTTTATCTTTCAGAACATAGGGTGCATGAAGCCAAAGGAACAGCAGTTGATGACTCCTAAATTGCTGGTATTTAAAAGATTCGGAGCAACATCCCAAGATATTTGCCAAATTCACAGAGTAGTTTTCAGTTACTATTGTTGAATCCAGTTTTCACCTCACATATGATGAAGTTTGATACAGTAGTGTAGAACTAAGTCCCAAGAGGCAGAAGAATAAATTAATTCTTTTCCTCCACAAGAAAAGCAGACTAGTAAAAGATGTAAATTAATTTTCTCCATATTAATCCTATGCTATTTCCTTTTGTTCTAAAGAGCCTTCTACTTTCCTTTAAAATGTCACAAAATTTTAAAGTGGCTTTGAATACATTAAATAAGCTGAAGTTTGTAACATTTGAAAATAAAATAAAAGATTATTTTTTTCTGCAGGGACCCCCTTCCCCCATTTCCTGTGGAGAACAACCTTTCTTTTTGGCAACACTGTTATAAACTGTATGAAAGATACTTAATGCTCCCACTTAGGCTTCAGCTTGCTTTCTCTTTCAAAGGGCCTCCGCATGCGCTCTGGCTTCATGCTGGAACATGTTGCTAGGACTGACATAAAAGGTTAAAGTGCTATTTGTGAATAATCAATGCCACCCCCAGCAACCGCGAGAAAATGCTATTAGTCAGAAGACACTCTCCCGTAAACCCTGACCCCAGCTGCCTGCCTCTCTCCAACCAGCTCAGCAATGGCATGTCCCACCCCTACTCTACAGCAACCACCCTATGGGCTTCTCTCTTCACTGCTTAGAAAAATAAACTGGCATGAGCAGTTTTATGGTGGAGGTGTTCATGGCAGATGGCTGGGCTCCAGGTACCTAAGGCAGGGAAGAGGGCAAGCCACCCTCCATGTGGGTTAAAGAGAAAAGGAACCTTTGTCCTCTTCTGCAGCTCCCTCATGAGCCTAATGATGGTTTAATTGTTTTTAACATATGATCTGCCTCAAGCAGCAGAGGTCAAAGGTGATCCTGCTGTCTCATTTATGTGACCTGAGAAAGGCAGTGAAAACAAAATTACATTTGACTGAGCAGAGGATAATAAGATCTGTGAGTTACAAGTGGAGTGGGAATTCTCTATGCCCTGTCCTGATAAGGGCAATTAGAGAGGTATTATCACAATAAAACCAAGTGTTCTCCAATAATCAGGTGCACTTCTAGTGAATGTGCTGGTGCTGACAGATCACAGCCCAAAGAAGTCAGAGGCAGATAAGATGGTATTTGAGCATCATCTGAATAAACATTTTCCTTAAAGAAAGAGAATTTGAAAAAGAAAATGCACCAGTTAAATGAGGTCATTCAGTAAAAGAGTTAGACGCTAAGGACAAGAAAAAACAAGACCAAATGAGGAAATAATGAACAATATAATGAAAACTAAATATAAATAAAAATAAACATAAACCAAAAATATTTTGTTAAACATAGACTCATAGAATCATTTAGATTGGAAAAGACCTTTAAGATCATCAAGTACAACCATTAACCTGGTACTGCACCCACCACAAAACCATGTCCCTAAGCACCATATTTACCTGTCTTTTAAATACTTCCAGAGATGGTGGCACCACCACTTCCCTGAGCAGCATGTTCTAATGCTTGACAACCATTTTGGTGAAGAAAGCAACATTTTTTTTTTTTTTTTTTTTTTTGGGTGGGGCAGCATTATCTTTTACCATGAGATTGCCTATCCTTCTGGGGTACTGTAGTGCGCAGTGTGCCAAACACTTTGAGCTACCTGAGAAACAGTTGCTTCCTGATCAGCAAGTGCTCTTTCTGCATTCATTTACAGTTTGAGAGTTTGTTAAAACTGCTGTCTTTACAGTACCTTAAAAAGAGGGATGGAACTCATCTCTCATCTTTTAAAAAGTGTATTTGGAAAAACAAAATGGTTAAGCTGTTGATAATACCTTTCCAAGGTGTTTTGGGAAGCCATAAGAAGATTGCAGCTATCACAGCATTACCCGTATCAAGACACCAAAACAAGAGACATTTTTTGCCATCTATGACAGCTGTACAAAAGTCGGCAGATGATTTCTGCCAAAATTAGCATGCTAATAAGAGCATTATTAAATCATCTCTTTCACAGAATCATAGAAACACAGA
>VXBO01000896.1:11386-23081 GCA_013400135.1 Rhinoptilus africanus | reverse complement strand
CTCTGACAGTATTTCACTGAACAAAATGCACCCTACTATTGCCATAGGGCCCTTTTCTAAGAACCTCCTACATTCAATCCCCTTTATTTTCACTTACAGTACTCTCATTCTTTCAGAAGTATCTTTTCATATCTTGCAGGAAGAAATACTGTTAAAGCAATGTGAAACTAAAACAAAATGAGTAACCAATGGGGTTTTATTCCTCGGTTTCCTAATACTACATTTTCTCATTCTCTGCATAAATTGCAAAGAGTTCTGTGAAGGATTGTGTTACCCTATTTAACTGCAGATCACTGCTAGTATGTGGACCACAAAACAAAGATAGTAATAACAACATACTTTTGAGTTTGCAAGTTTGTATAGTACCTGACTTGAAGAAAAATAGCATTTTCACATTGCCGTGTTCATTGCTTCATTATCTTGTATAGATTTATTTTAGATCCAGGGTAGTTAATATTTTAAATGCACTCCTCTATCATTAAGTAAGATTTATTTTATTTGTTTAGACCATGTATGCAACCAGCCCATATTCTGATCCTGTTGTGTCGATGGATCTTGATCCCCAACCAATTACAGATGAGGAAGAAGGCTTGATCTGGGTTGTCGGACCAGTTCTTGCAGTGGTGTTTATTATCTGTATTGTTATTGCCATACTTCTTTATAAAAGGTAAGTTCACCTTTTAGTTTTCCTACCAGGTGTAACCTTCTGATATTGGACATTTTATAATACTGTTCCACACTATATTTTTTGTACTACAGTAGTAAATGTCATTGCTTTGGGATATTTCTATATTTATTAATAATTTCCAGAATACTTCAGAAATTTTATTAGATTGACTGGAACTTTCCAATAATTACAGGTATGTGGGTACATTTTTCTGCTGATGACTCTCTATTGACATTTCTGCATTTAAACATTTTTTACACTTTGCATATGTTTATGAAGAAAGTATGTGCTTGCATATAAATATGTATGAAATTCACACATTTGACTTTTTAAAACTTATTTTTACATTTGTAATAGTAATACATTAGGGGTTACATTCAGCTTCATGTTAAACATGACTTTCATCTCCACTCAAGTAATTTGAGTTTTTACTTTTGACAGTTGACCTCAATTTGGCAGTGTATCTATATGAATTTGAAGCTCTGTACTGAGAGATGAAAGAAACATCAGTAGCTGTTTTCTAATAATCTTGCAATGAGATCAAACTTCACTTATTCTTCTTTCACTGTCTATGACATAGATGTAGGTTTGCTATTACACTTTCTGCTGCCTTACAACATGCTAGATAAAAACTGTATATGATGCCTTAATTTATACATAGCAGCCTTTTACAGTATCAGTGAGTTCACAGAGGTCAAGATACTAATCAAAACCAAAGA
This sequence comes from Rhinoptilus africanus, assembly GCA_013400135.1. Taxonomy (NCBI): domain Eukaryota; kingdom Metazoa; phylum Chordata; class Aves; order Charadriiformes; family Glareolidae; genus Rhinoptilus; species Rhinoptilus africanus. The sequence continues at coordinate 21,695 of VXBO01000896.1, read as the reverse complement.
ATCAAACCCATGATGTTTGTTTTTAATTTTTTGAAATATATTGATAAAGTGTAATTGGGAAATACTATAAAGATGCTGTGACCTTGTTGCAAGTGGGGTGCACTAGGAATAATTCCATTAAATGCAGTTATGTCTTTTAAAGCTAATCACTATGATGGTATCATTTGAATATAAATATTTAAATTCTGCTTGGAAAGAGAATTCTCTGTTCATCAGTAAAAAAAACAGTCCAGGGTAAACCTTAGCTTTGGATTCCAAATTGATACACATTTATAGAATTTTCTTTAGGGCTATAATTGTACAGCAGCATGATACATGGTCTATTGCTTGCATATATTCTGTCTTGTGAAGGTTTCTATTAGTACCTACTGTCTTAGACAATCTAATTTATTCTCAACCAGTGAACCTCTGCTTGTGTCTGTCTGTCACTTCAAAAACTGGTCTTTAGAGATGTGCTAAAAGTGAAATACTCCTTTCTTATGATTATTTTGGAGTATTAAAAGTAAAACTTCTCCCATACTACAAAATAAATCCAAACAATGGCATATAAAGCAGATGTGTAACTGCTTCTGGAAATATTGATTACATTTATGGAACCATAATAACAATCTTCAGTTCTATTACAGGCATATTCCACAAATGAGCAGGTAAAATTTTTTCATCAGTAGTGTGAAGAGATTGTCATTCACTGAAAATGAGGGACACATTTTCCATCTGTTATTTACTATTGGTACTAGAGCTGTTCAGACAAATGTCCATATGTATTTATTTTCATATTTTCAGCTGTAAGCTGTAAGTTGTTAAACTGCACTGATCTTGCAAATTACCTCTGAGAAACTGTGACTGCAGTTTTACTGGTCTATGTTCCTCTGTGAACTTTTATTTTGTGAAAAAAAAAGTAATATATAGTTGTATATTTATTTTATAGAGTATGCAACCTGGTTGCAAGCTAATTGTTAGAGTTTGGTAGCTTTACTGTCTGTAGAACAGCAATAACTAGACAAGACAGTACAGATATTTGGCATAATGCTTTGAGAAAACAATGACATTTAATTTCTGAGTTAACTCTGTTAAAGGGAATTACCGTGGCTACAGGAGTTGAACATGGTAAAAATATACAATATAAAGTAGGAAAAAAAGACATTTTCACTGATACAGGAAATTTTACAAATATATTTTTAGAATGTATCGGGTTATAAATGCAAAAGTTGGGATAGGGAGAGAATAAAACAAAGGATAGAGAATATCTGCCTAATGCATGAAAACACCTGTTAAAAATGTTAGAAAGAGGAAGATGATGCTGAAGATGTGGAAGGGGAAGAAGACAACTGGGAAATGACTATGTCTTTTGAAGTGCAAAGAGCAGTAACTCAAGTAATGATCAACTATGTTTAAGTCCGTTTGTCCATAAAAGCCTTTATGAACAGACTTGGCTCACTAATTACGTCATTTACAGTACTACTTCTACGTTTTAATTTCAGTCATAGAAAAGGATGACTCCAGTTTCTAAAAGAATCATTTTAAGGGGAGAAGTCTTGCCCTCCTTTTAAAACAGAAGCTCTCACAGATAGTGTGGCTAAGGTGCATCAGTTGGTGTGAAGCATATTTAACAATCAAAAAGACTAGGAGTGCATATTTGACCCCTTTATTATTTGTTAGTCAGTTTGTATAAAGATTATTGCCCTTGGATTTACTTCTCTTAAAATCTGAAAGCATAGATACTGCGTAGAAAGATTTTTGGATCATATATTAGAATATACCCAAAAGACCATTGGAGCTTAGTACTTAGCAGTAATAGATGGCGAAAATACTGGAGTATCTTTTGTTGTCATCGGATGTAGCTGTAATGTAATATCTAACACAACTGAAGCCAATTAATAGACTGTGTGCAGAAGAGCTCACAGATTCACAGAACTGAAGGTCACGCTTCTGGAGACTGCCCTGTCCCAGCTTTGATCAGATCATGGCCAGCTACAGCAGGTTGCTCAGAGGTGTGTCCAGGCAAGTTTCAGTACATCCAAGAATGGAAACTCCACAGCCTCTCTGGGCATCCTGTTACAGTGTTCATCCTCACAGCAAAATGTTTTTTTCCTGAGTTACGTTTGAATTTCCTGTCTTTCTGGAGTTGACATCTGGGCAAACACAACTGACTTGGCCAGTGACCAGTTCAGTTTTCTCTGTCATTGCAGCAGAGATACCACCCTGCAGTCTAGGTGAAGGGAGAGAATTATTTTGGATCAGATCTATAATTTGTTGGACTTAAATCTAAACAATCAAATGTAGGTATCCAAGTAAAGTCACTGAACATCACTTCCTTTTTGGTCCTATTCTTGTCCTCAAGAAAATAATTTTTTTGCTGGTTCAAAGATGGAGTAAAATGTGCAGCATAGTAAGATTTATATCCAAAATCTCAAACAAAGGCAAACACCTAGATATAGAGATGGTGCAGGCTAAGTCTCCCCTAGAGAAAAATGGTTAACCATTATGAAGACTATTTGAGGCATAATTATATCTCAAGGTGGTTTTGATAAAGCCCTACCTTGCTGCAACCTACAGGTTAGGCAAACCAATAGTAAATCCTTTCGACTTGCTTTTGAATGTGTGATACATTTTTAACTACACAGGATAGTTAGGAACCCAGTGAATGTTAAAGAGCGCTAGAAACTGTTTGATGTATTTCAGAAACAGAAAAAGTAGAAAGAGAATGCATGTCCCTTTTTTTTTTTTTTTGTCTCCCCAACATATGAATTTTTGTGGTGATTCCTCCTGGTTTTTGAGAAAACACAAGTTCTCTAATTTCAGCCTTTCAATGATAATGTTAATCATTTTAGATCTTTCTAGAGTCAGATTTGTTTGTAGAATGGGTTTCTGTTTGTAGGGAAAATAAGTGAGACACATCTTGACAGACTTTGTTCTTTGCTCTAATAAAGCACAGCTTCTTGATTTAGTTCAAAAGAGAGGAACCTAAGCTTGAATCTTTTGAACATACTGAACTTTGGCACTCTGAATCATAGAATGGTTTGGCTTGAAAGGAACCTTTAACCCTTAAAGGTCAGCTAGTCCAACACCCCTGCAATAAGCAGGGACATCTTCAACTTGATCAGGTTGGTCAGAGCCCTGTCCAACCTGACCTTGAATGTCTCCAGGGACGGGGCCTCCACCACCTCTCTGGGCAATCTGTTCCAGTGTTTCACCCCACTTATAGTAAAAAATATCTTCTTTATATCTAGTCTGAGTCTATGCTTTTTTAGTTTAAAATCATTAACTCCCTTGACCCTGCTGGCCACCTGCTGAATCTTGAGCTATAAGAAGAAATAGGCTTCTAAGGGAAAAAAACCCAGATGTTAAAGCATAAAAATGAAAATGGGGGAATCTTAAGTGATGACGAAGGTTTCCGTAAAGACTTTTTCATAACATGAAATTTTGTATAAGACCTATTTATTATCATCAGCAGATAGACAGAAAGATAGATAAACAGAGTATTTGAGTATTTACAGTGTGTATATAGTAGAACATGTTGGTGGGAGGTAATAATTTATATTCCCTGGCTAGCTGATCTCTATGGGTCATAGATCACTACAGATCTATATAGAACACTGTAGACTTCAGATATGTGGCATTCCTTCTAAATCTAAAAAGGTGTGTAATACTTCATTGGAGAAAGATTATACTTACCTTATGCTTACCGTACTTTCTAGAGTACTGTTAAAATTTTCTTGCCATTTAATTACCTGTTTTTGTAAAATAGTTTTCAAAGTTTTCTTTTTTCTTTTTTTTTTTTTAGTACAAGTATAATGTATCTCTTGTATTCAAGCTTGTTCTTTGCCTGCCTTCCTCTTCTCCCTTTCTCTCCTTCCCTATCTGCTCTGCCCTTCACTTTCATCTTTGATCTTTCCTCTCCTATTTTCTTTCTTGAATGTAAGAGGGAACTATAGCTTAGTGAGGTGTCATTTGTCATTGTAATGTTAACATTACTTTGATAGCTCAAATTAAACACCCATTCTCCATTATCTCATTGGCTAAAATGTAAGATGGCACTACTTTGCATATAATATCTAAAAGAGAAGGATTTTTTCACCAGAAGAAGATTCTCTTTGGATTTAACCTTGTGTCCTTCTTTTATTCTATGATTCCCAAGCATTAAATATTTTTATGAACTGTCATTCCTTTATTTAGTTTGTCTTTATTGTAAGTCAACATGTCTTACATCTCATGGTATCATGGTTACACTGTTTGCTGCTGGCCAACTAACATTTCACCTTTTCTCCCCTCTTTGCTGCATTAAAATGGAGCAGTAAACCAGACAGGTGAGAAGTGAAAAGTAATCACTCTTCATTTAATCCAGAAAAGGAGGATAACAAAAGTTATCATGATAATGATCTATGAGAAAGTATCTGTCAATCTACATGAATGTAGACAGTAATCTATTGATATGACAGCAACTGAAAGATTTGTTGTGTTGTTTACCGCACTCAAAAGTAATGTAGCATATGCAGCCAAGTCTCACTTCTTTTCTTTTGTGTCTCCATAAGGTACATTTTCAAGAGACAACACAGATATACAATGCCCATATGGTGTTATTTGTGAAGTTAAAACAGTGGTTCTTTGCTCTAACTAGAGCTTTTGAAGGAATATATGGTTATGGTTGAAGTGTTAGCTGCTCTAAATCTCCATAATGCTCCGTACATTTACGTTCAATGCTGATTTAGTGTTCTACGAGTGAAAATGATATGGTGATCTCATTTGTCTCATGTATTTTTTTACACTTCTCTCAAAACCATTGCATAATCTGAAAGAATTTTCACATCTTGTGTAGTCTGGAAAGATACAAAAAAGCCAGAATGATCCTGACAATAATAAGAAATAATAAACCATTCTATTGTCCTGTAAGTATTCAAAATATTGAGAAATATGATTAGAAGAGATTTTAGTGCTTTTAGTAGGTTAATATGAAGTTGTGTTGCCCATTACTGACTTGCAAGTGGAAAAAAGGTAAATGAAGCTTGCCTCTGAAGAGTTCCACTGATCCCTAGACTTCAGGAGAAAGAAATATAGATAAAAGTACTTCTTGAAATCTGCATCACACACCTGTACTTAAGAAGAAAGAACACTGTGGCAATGTTATAATGTGGTAAAAGTTTGAGATAGTCGGAATCAGAAGTAAAAAGGGAATTTCAACTGAGTTTCTCTATAATAATTAAAAAAAAGACACCATAGAGTAAAACCAGAAGAATGAGATTTAAATCTTCATCACTTCACTAAAGAGAAGTTATTATGTGTGTTGAGGTATTTACCAGAGAATAGATGGAGTGCTTTTGCAGCAAAACACTTCCTGCTCCTCCACCACAAAAAATAATAATAAAAAAAAAGGACTAGTAACTTTCAAATAATTCCCGCAATGATGTTGCCGTTCGGCTTTTTCACATAGTCTTTGAAATATTGCTGTATGCACCTTTTGTGAATTCCACCAGGTGTTCATCATTTCAAGAACTGCAAGAATCATCAATCATAACATTTTTTAAGATGGGAGCCTAGCAGAATAACAGATTTAGCATTGTCACATTGTGAGTCAATTAGGAAAAAAAAAAAAAAAAAAAAAAAAAAAAAGAAGAAAGAAACCCCCAACAACAGTGGTATGTCAGAGGAAACATTGGACACCTGGAAAAGATTTTGCTATCATTAGCAAACCTTAAAATAATCACAGTTCTTTTTTCACAAAGTGACTCTTTGCGGCTGTTTGCATCTTCATTTTATATTACATGAAGAATATCAACCAGTTTGCATTTTAATTCAGGAACTCACAGAGGACTACTGAAGAAGAATTACACTTCAAATTAAAGCATTAAATTTTCATATTCCTGAACAAAAATGCAGAGTGGTTGATATTCTGCATGCTTTGAATCAGAAAAAGATACTCTGAAATGACGGGAGTTCTTTGTACCAAAAAACTCAGAGTCAGAACACACTCTGCTTCTCTCTAGAGGAAGTGAAGCATACACAAGCTTGCTTGCTTTCCTTCCTTGCTTCTTTCTTTCTCTCTTTCTCTCTTTCCTCCTTTCTTTCTGTCTTTCTTTCTTGCCTTCTTTCCCGCTGGCATTATTATACTTAGATTCATTTTGCCATTGCAAATTGTAGCTGCCCTACTCACCATGCATAATTCTTTTACCTTTGCACTGGATGAAATAATACTCTTTCAGAAATAAACATCTCACCTTTAGAACATGATAATTAAACACTCAGGCACCTTTATTTGTCAAGCTAACACCTTAGTCTTATGTTTATTTGTATTCACCTTCTCCATGCAGGAAGAGGGCTGAATCTGATTCTAGAAAGAGCAGCATACCCAACAGCAAGGAGGTCCCCTCTCACCATCCCACAGACCCAGTGGAGCTGCGACGTCTTAATTTTCAAACTCCGGGTAAGAGATAATAATACCTCACTGAGAACTTTATGATCACAAACTGATAAGTGGTGGTATTACAGAACAGAACAATTGATTGCGTATGAAGTTTTTGCACAATGTATGTCTGTTAAGTTTTGTAAATAATTCTGTAATTTCTTTATTTAAAGAAAAATCCTGCATGAAACAAGATTAAAGTTCTGTAAAGAGGACCCTAAAGTCACACATGTTGTATGGATGTGTTTTATGTGCTAAAATTCCAAGTTAAACCTAACAATGCTAGAAAAGATCAGGAAATGTACATCCCTCTATTCATTAATGATCTTCTTACAGCTACCTCTTTGTAAATAAGCTTCCCTCCTATCTACTGCATTATCAGATAATCCATTAACATCATTGGAATTTCCACTACGTTGTAAATCTACAATACATATGTTGTGGTTTGGCCTCAGACAGCAACAAAGAACCACGCGCTGCTCGCCCGGGCTTTCCCTGAGTGGGAAGCACAAGGAAAGGGCAGAACTCATGGGTTGAGGCAACGCCCCCCACCACCACCACACAGTCCCAGTCTGGTGCTAATTCCTTACTGGATCTTCCTGAGCCTTCTGTTTGTCAAGTTTATTGCATTTTGCACACAAAAAGTAATTAATACAAGCTTATACAAGGCAGGACGTTATGTACTTGAGACGCTGAGAGATTAGCTGTAGAAGCTGACATACTAAATAGTCAAAAGGGTTAAATGAATTTATAAATCTCATTTCTGATCTTCTAAATAGTGGCTATATTGAGATAGTGTTGCCCCAGCATGAGTGGATCTGAAAAGCAATTAATTTGGGGATAAAGACTCACCATCTACACTGCATTCATATGGTGGAGGTAGAAAGGGAAGAGTCTGGAGGCTTGAGTTTCACCCCAGCGTTGCTTTTCTAGTCTGTTCCAGTACACTGAATGCTCTTTAGCAGGTGGGGAAAATTAGGTATGTTTCAGGAGTGCATATTCTAGTTAAGGTTTCATCTGAATATGGGAATCTTGTTGATGTGGTCTGGGACCTCTCTACAATATGAACCTAAGTGCAGTAAATGGGAATGACTTAGTTTTGGTTCACAATTGTGCTTCTGAGACTGCAACATTACTGTAGACTCATCCTTACTGAGCAAAGATTTTGTATATTATCCAGCACTTTCATGCAAAGTTTTAAAGGTTGTTACAAAGATAGAAGTATACATACAAATCTTTGAAACATCAAAAGAAAAATTATGGTTCTTACAGTTTAGCTTATGCCTAAAACAAGTCATTTTCTCTGTCCATGTATATACTGAGTAGAGTGGCTGGCTTAACAACTAGGTATATAAGCATAATTTTCTGCTGTTCATATGTTTATATGCAGAGTCTTACCTATCCATTTAGTATTCATCATAAATTAAAATAAAATGTGGGCAGAAAAAAATATGCTGCCAAGTCTTAACAACTTTACATATAAAATTATTGTAATTAATTCTGTATTTACATTTAGAATGTAAAGTCATTAAAAAGTTGCAGAGTTTGTAGTACTTGTAGACACCGTAATTCCACCTCACTGATCTGAAAAGAATTGGAGAGGAGAGGACTGTACTTTTCCTCACAGTGCTATAGTTTATCTGGGAAGTTTAGTTTTCTGTGAAGCTAGTTGAGCAGAACATATGCAATCCATTTCTGCTATGAGGTCTTTTTCTTTGCTGTAAATGTTTTAATAAAATGGAGGATTAAAATTATTATTAAAAATATAGTACAGAAATCAAATTATGATCTTTTTTCCTACTATTGTACCACCTAAGACAGGTCAGGCCATTATGTTACTCAGCGTGCAACGAAATATCAAGGAGAAAATTCCTACTCTAGGAGACTTGCCATGCCATGTAGCACTTGCTAATGGTCTTGCAAAGCACTTGCAAAGGTCTGATCAGATGTAACTACCCAAATAATTTGAAAGCAAAACCCGTGTTGTGGTAAGTTGAATTTCTAAACACAGGTACAAAATACCTCCAATACAGGCATAATTTTTTGAAAGAAACTATGGGAAAGCAATATTTTATCTTTGGTGATTTTTAGGCTATGATTTAGGCACAGTTATGTTGTATTTGTCATAAAATTATCAATTCAGCGTGAAGATGCCATAAAGATCTAATGTCTAAACTACAAGCCCAGCAAATGACTTGCTTTCATAGAATCATAGGATCATAGAATGATTTGGGTTGGAAGGGACTATAAATATCATCTAGTTCAAACCCCCCTGCCATGGGAAGGGACACGTCCCACTAGACCAGGCTGCTCCAAGCCTCATCCAGCCTGGCCTTGAACACTTCCAGGGATAGGGCATCCACAACTTCCCTGGGCAACCTGTTCCAGTGCCTCACCACCCTCATAGTAAAGAATTTCTTCTTAATATACAATCTAAATCTACTCTCTTTCAGTTTGAAAACATTACCACATGTCCTATTATTACACTCCCTGATAAATAGTGCCTCCCCATCCTTCCTGTAGGCCCCCTTTAGGTACTGGAAGGCCACTATAAGGTCTACCCGGAGCCTTCTCCTCTCCAGGCTGAACAATCCCAACTCTCTCAGCTTGTCCTCATAGCACAGGTGCTCCAGCCCTCTGATAATCTTTGTGGCCTGTGATCCTTTCACTTCATCTTGTCCTTTTAGTACAGAACTTCATTCTTACCAATCTTGTACTTACTTACAGCTTTTCCTATCATACCTTGTCCAGGAATGATCAAATTCCTCTCTGGCTTCACTCCTCACTGGATGGAGGAAATCCATAGTTAAATTTGACATTTTGTCTGACATTTGGAATAGCCCACAGTTCTGCATCTGAGAACAAGATCCCATGTCCGTATGTATTATCAAAAAATGTATATTTGTTAGATAAGCCCATATGCCAGCAAGAGGGTCATAACTGTGCCGAGTTGGGTTTTTTTGATTAAATAAGAAAATAGCTAGTCTCTCAGTACCATATAGGATTTAATTTATAAGTCTGTTATTCTTCTGTAACTGGGGTAGCTAAGGGAAGGTCAGTCACATTCTTGCCATTCTACAAGTTTCCTGTGAAATACAGGATTAAAATCATTAACATGGTGTGCAAATTTTAAAAATCTCTTTGCTACATGGCAGAGTAAAGGTAGGGAAGGTGTAATAATTAAGCCCTCACAAAAGGTTTCATCAAATGAGGAAACCTGGTTTTGCATAGGGGAAAATAACTTATGTTAAGTGGTTTGAGTGGGTTATGAGAGACCCAAGGCTCAGACAAAGACTTCAATCTGCCAATCAGCCAAAGAACTGAATTGTGGCATGCCTCAAAAGTGACTGTTTTTTTCCTCATTTAAGTATAACATGTGTCACACTTACAAGTAATTTGTGTAATTGGATGCCAATTAAACAATTATCTCATTATCTCTTATGAACTAAATAAGATGCTTTGAAATACAAGAAAAATAAATAGAATTATTACAGCTCTGGATTAAAGACTCTGCTTTTTTATTAGAAAAGTAAGTGCTCACAAAACATTCCCTGAGTTGTGAAGGAAGTTCCACTAACTTGTTTCCAAGATAAGTGTTGTGGATATTTATTACAGATCACCTCATCAGGATGAGGAAGCTGATGAGTCTTTCTACGGACAGCTGAAGGTAGCCTCCCAATCGCAGGCCTTGGTTCTTAAGGGGGACTTCAATCACACAGGTATCTGCTGGGTAGACCATATAGCCAGGCACACATATTTCAGGAGGCTCCTCTAGTGTACTGATGATACCTTTTTGACGCAGATAATGCAGGAACCAACAAGGACAGGAGCACTCCTGACCTAGTATTAACAAACACAGAGGGACTGGTGGAGGACATTAAGGTTGGGGGCACCCTAGGCTGTAGCGATCAT
>VXBO01000877.1:0-28773 GCA_013400135.1 Rhinoptilus africanus | reverse complement strand
TTGAATTTCATGAGGTTCCTTAATGTCAATTAACTGCACTAATTAAATAATTAAACCATGGTTTAAACTGGTGAAGCGATGGCTTCCGAAGTTTACTCTTGCCTTCTGCAAGGCTGCCATGGTGCTTTCCTCGCAGGATCTGCCCTTCGCACGCTCCCTGTGCGGCGCGGGGTTGGGAAAGGCCCCTCCGGGAGGACGTGGAGCATCCTCCACTGCAGGCTGCTGCCTCCAGGGCCAAGGGCGGTGGGTGGCCACCTGGCTACCACTGGCCATTCGGCATGCGGGCACGTGCAGGAATCCTACAGCATCAGAGGCACCAGAGCAGTGCTGAAAATCTACGAGAAGTTGGCTCTGCAGCTCTAAAATTTTATGAGGTAACTGTGGTGGGTATGGGCTTTCTTTGTAAACCACACTGCAGCTAGTAACACCTCTGCAGGAGATCTGCTTCTGGCCAGACAAAATGCCTTATGCCAGCAGTTACTTTGTCTGATGAGATCAGATTTGCCATGGTACTTCGGTACCGCACAATCACACCATGGCCCAGGCTGGAAGGGACCTTTCAGATCATCGAGTCCAACCATCAACCCAGCACTGACAAAAAACATTGCCAAACCAGCTCTCGAAGCACTTCATCTACCCATCTGTTAAATGCCTCCAGAGATGGTGACTCCACCACCAAAACACTTTCACCAGACATTCACCAGACTTTACATCATGACTTTTTTCTTTCTTTTAAAGCAGTACGTACACCTGTAGCAGGGAAATTTGCTATCCATCTATATTTTAATATAGTCAGAACACGAGTGTAGGCAGTGCCTCACTATGCAAAATCCATTTACCTTATGTTTTCCTCTCTCTCCTGAAAATATGCCAATGATTATTTCTTTTCTTTCTGGTTAATTCTTTGTCAGACTTCAGAAACCTTCTTCAGTAGACGTCAAGTTTGGATAAATATTTTTTCAGAAAAAAACCAACTGTTAAATATTTTATGTGAAACCCTCCCACACAGGAATAACTTTATTCTTTTGTGTATCTCCCCTGACTGGAATGAATAAGGCACATTAACGGTCACTTTAAGGTAGCTGGGTACACGTTTCAGGGTTGGCAGGGTAACTTCACTACGACAGCAGTGAGCAGCTGCTGTTAAACACCATTACTAGTCTCTGATCACCATTACTGGTGTCGGTGACATTTAGAGACTTGGGCCACGTCAACTCAAGCACCTGTGACATTTTAGGTGGGTGGCTGAGGTAAATAACTCTGTCTTCATCAAAGAGGACATTGCCCTGAACTTGTTCAAGCTGTAACGCTCCTGTGACACCGACTCGCCCTTATCCCCCGGCTAAGATGGAAACATTGGGGAAGGACTGCCGCACTCCACAAACAATATTCAAAAGGTTTTGTTTTCATCGCAATGCAGAGACAACACAACTTTGGACCCTGCTCGTCTGCAGCAAGGGTGCAGAGCCCATCTCTGGGCCAGTGCTCTGAAAGGAGCTGCTTTCACAGTCCTCATACAAGATAAAAGAATCATTTTTTTTTTTTAATTTAAAATTTCTCAGGCCTCATTTTATCAAAAGTGAGACACCGTCTCGCTTTGAAACCAGCCAGTGAAAATCCTGTGCTGAGGGGTAAGTAGGTTTTGAAATGCTTCATCAGATGGGAAGCCCAGAGAGCTCCAGCCCTGGAACAGCGTACGCAGGGACCAGCGGACACTGCTGGATGGCACTGGGTCGTGTTCAAGCGAGAACAGCATGCCCATCTATAGGAGCTTACTGAAAGAAAAATGTACTGTTACTCGCCCAAGTCTCNGGATGGAGGTGAGGCTGACCGGTCAGCCTTTAAAATAATGCCGCTACTAATATTCGGAAAAGTCATATATCTAGCATTCAGAATTATGATGACAAATATGAACTACTTCAAAACACTACATTTGCCAAAACTTCTTCAGGTGCTCCTCGCTGCCTTTAACGACTGCTCTAGCTACAGCTTCTAATTTAAAAGTCCTCTGAAGTATTTAGGAACGAGCAGCAGTTTCCATTACAATTTGGCTGAAGACAAATTGCTGATGACTAGAAGATAAGCAGCGTGTCACACTTGTTAGTCCTTAATGCTCAGAAAACATACTTTTTCAAATATAAAATGCAGTATTTAATTAACAAATTTAGATAAGCCTAAAACGTGGAACATACTTCACTATCGCTGGAGATGACTGTGCTGATAGTGTTGCATTAGCGTGCATAGCTAATGTATCTGCTGCATGCAAAACTCGTGTTCTCCTCTGGGATACAGATTATGGCTTGCAGAGATTTTATTTTCCCCCCTTCTCTCCAAACATGAAGGTTAGATCTTTAATTTTTATTGAAAACACTATGGAATTGTCTCTTCTCTGGTCTTCTCTAAAAACCTGTAAATATTAGCCACCAGAAATTAGGAACGAAGTTCTTACTGGGATTGCCATCCAGATCTCTCACTGACCATCAAGTCAACTTAGAAGCTTCAAGACATTTTTGGCAATGAGCAGATCAAATTTATGGATTACAGTTTCAGAACTCTGTTCCTTTACTAGAAGCATGTCGGCTATTGTCTGCCTGGGTTTTCATTGGTTTGGTTCTGCAATCTGTGCAACATTACAGGTATCTCCAATTCAAACAATGAAGAGTTCATATTCTCACAGAATTGCTCCAGCATCTGCATGCAGAAAAAAGCACACACTTGTGTGCTTGTGTATGAATGAGCCTTCTAAAGAAGGTATAGAAAGCACAGCCCATTTCAAACCGAAAAATAGCCTTTCACTTAAAAAAAAAATAATAAAGTAGCCTTTACTTACTAAACAGGCTTCAGTTAAGTATATCTGCTCAGGGGGGCGGAGAAGAGGGAAAACACAGCAAAATTACCTAAATATTGTGTGTTAGCTTATAACCTTTAAATATTTGTATCTTTGCTCAGGATAGCTTCATTGCACCAGGTGCCTGTCTCCCTCAGTCATCATCCTAGTCTCAGACAGAAATGACCTGACTACGGAAAGATCAAGAGGGAAAGGACAGAATGCTATCAATTGCACAAAACTGCAGGGATGATATTCACAATAAAACTGTTGAGGCATCACAGCTGATGTCTTCCTAAAACCCAGAACCAAACCCTTACTCATTGTCCTCAAGAACAGCAAATGCAGCCCCAATCAGAAGTCCTACATCTGGGGGAATTTAAGTTAAGGCGCTTTTTTTTTGCCATTCTCTCTCCTTCGGTACTCATTAATGCACCGCCGTTACTCCTCTCCTGCGGAGCTTCTTTTATTATCATAGCATCAAAGTAATTGCCTTTTCTGCAAAGTCCTCTTTTTTTTTTTTCCTTCTTTCTTCATCTGACAATTTTTTATATACTTCTGCAATTTGCAAGATTTTACTACGAGTACCGTAGATTCACTTCTAACTATCTATAAAGAACATCTTATTTCCTCACTGGAGCTTCTACATAATCCAGATTACAAATTACAAATGCATAAATCTGATTGTTTCTTTCTTTCCTCTGTTGACTATCAGACCTAATCCTGTTCAGGATAAGTTAAATCGCTCTAAAGGCTCCAGGGACTATATTGCTTATTGACGAAATTGACTAATAGTCTAATTGACTACATTGACGAAAAATGGCAAAATTGCATGAAGGTCTCTTCATGCAGACAGACCACATTTTTTGTTTAGGCCAGACCTTCTATTTCAGTGTTTTCACCTGTAAATGTATTTTGGCTTTTTTTCTTTTACTATGAAAGCAAAAATCTTTATTCTTATTGATGTAGTCCTCTTTCCAGCCTGAAAGTTCTGCATATTCCACTGACCTTTTTTTATGCCCTTGCTTTCTTTACCAAGTCTTCTGCACACAGCAGCTTCTACCAGACAGCATCGCTGGTTAATGGGAGAAAAGCCCTTCTCGCTGGCTCTGCTTTCAGTTTGGAAGGATTCCCACAAAAGATTCCAGTGCTACAAATACACCTGCTCTAAGTCCAGCGACTCTCCAGCATTTACGTCCTTGGAAGGCAGCAATCAGCATCACATCTGTCACTTACTTGAATTTGAGGGAAGAGAAAGAGAAGTTTTATAATGGTATTCATGCTGATGATTTGCTTCAGCGATAGGACTGACTACCATCGCTTTTTAAATAAGGTGTATCAAAAATTACATTGCAACAGCAGAAAAATCATTAGAGCAGCTGCTACTGAAAGACCAAACATTGAAGAATTTCTTCTCCTAAGAAGATTCACCAGAAGCTGTTCAGTGTCTCCTCAAGCAGCTTCTGAAGCCCTTCTGAGTTTCCATTATAGAAACTGCACCAATAAACATTTTTGCTCACAAACAGGATGTCAAACATCAATTATTGCAAACATTCGTTTCAATTCCACCCCTTCACCCCCTCCCGCAACGGTTTTTGTGTTTTCTTTTAGGTTTGTGGAATCTAACAGCAACTTTCCTTGAGCTCAGCTACCATGATAAATTACTGAAGATCCAAAGTGAAGAGAGAGTTTCTGAACGCATTAGAATTAATCCTGAAGTCAGTAAAATTACAACACTTTATAACACTTAAAATCTGGTACAGGTGTTTTAAGTGTTTACTTGCAATTTTGGATGTCTTTGGAATACTATTTTTTTTAAATTGGAAGTGAATAGTATAAAATTGTTAAGGCAGTCAAAATTTTTTAAGTGGCTGGAACTTGCAACTCTACAACCAAACTGCAACCGGTAGATTATTGGAGAAATAGAAAACTAAGAATTCAAGATGAGATAGTTTTATGACATGCTTCCTATTACCACTTATTTCTCTCTCTCCGCTAACATAAAGTGCATTTATAAACAAAGAAATTAGTAGTCTTAGAAACAGCAAACATTAATGTCTGTCCCAGACAACCTATACATTAAATATTTCTATCTTCTGGGTTTCAATTCTACAACAGCCACAGCCATCTCTGACTCTGTTCCTCCTCTCTGGCATTAAACATTACAGTCTCTTGTGTGCAGTGCTGAACAATGCTTCAAAATATGAGATGTACCATGCTTTTCCCCAGAAAGATAAACAGAGAAAAGGGAAATGGAGAAAAGGGAATGAAAGACTGCAATTACTTCTAATATAAACTGGCACATGCTCAAAGTACCACTCTGAGGTTTCAGATACACTATCAGAATCTAACGATACAATAAATTTTCTGCAATAAGAAGAATGCCATTTAAAAAGCATGATTTTGATTGCATAACAAACGTAGTTGTAAGCCGAGGTCTTGAAAATGCACAATACTGCTCTTTCACACAGGCATACATTTCTCCGTGTGTTATTACTTGCCGTTAGTTTTCCAGCGAGATGTCTCACCAGGCGCAATTGTATACGTTTAGATTTTGCTACAAAAAGCGACTCTTGTTTTTCCCTTCATCAGCCTGGGAGCGACCTGCTTGCGGCAAAACAGCAAAGACAGATGCTGCACTTCCAATGGCTGATTATGCCCGCAGTCATTCAATGCCTGATCCCTCCTTCATGGGCAGGAAAGCTCCCTCTGACCCTCTGGATGGCGCTGGACACCTTCCCCGGGGAGCAGGATGAAGCCCGGGAGAGCCACCACGGGGAAGCGCCAGGCTGGGCCGTGTCCGCCGCAGGGGCTCCCAGCAGCGGCCATTGCCTGCCGGCCTCAGTGCTGCTCCGCTCTCCGGCGGCGGTGTGCTCCCCTGCCCAGCCGCCGGCCTGCCCTGCACCCCCAGGAACTCTGCCCGGGCCATGGCCACCCGTGGTGGTCCCAGCGGGTGCAGGTAGGCGTGATGGCTGCAGCGGGCTCAACGTGGTTTCCAGCAGACAGATAACGACACAATAGCCGAGGGCTCACTAGAGCAGTGTCGGCACTGTGGTCAACATGCAAATGTAACTGTAGGCCAATTACCTCAGCCCCATAAATAGTGAACAGCCCAAAAGCCCTTTGAGCTCTCCTGCACGGCAGCGGCTGCACGCCAGGATCTCCCCTCAAGCAGGAACACTGCTCACGGTTACGCTTACTTCTCAGGACAGGGAGACTCCTTGCCGCAACAGATCCTCGGTAAGTGACTAACAGCATGTGAACTTTGAAATCTTAGCTAACTGATATAAAGGATTGGTTGCGCATATATAATCCTTTAGACATAAGCCGTTGGCCAAGTCCGGGACTGGGATTGGGTCCAGCCGCACCCAGACTCCTCTCCGAGGAGTTCAGAAAGCCGGGGGTACTCTGAACCTCCCGACTCAGCGGGCAGGTCTCCCTGACAGCGCTGTCGGACCCTGGCCTCCGTGCAGTACATAACCGAGTGTGTCTCACCATCTCGAATCTTGTTAAAGCACTGTCGCATCAACCACCAAACCTTGTTAAATCTCTCTTTTGCATCAATAGATGTATTGCTGCTTCTCTCTACGAGTGAAGTGCATCGCTGCCATCCGCGACACCTACGAAATGTCAAGCTGCTCCCATTTACGCTGCCTGCTGCCCTCTTCTAGCTGGATGGGAGCAGATGGACCATGCTCGTCCAGCCAGGCACTGCTGGCAGCTGGGAGACCAGCAGACCCTTCCCCCTGTCTCCGCTCTGCCGGTGGTTTCCACCTCCATGCCAACCACCAGACAATTCTCCACTCCACTTCAGCATACAATCAAATAGCTTACATCACGGATTATTTTTTTTTTTGAGGTTTACCTACCTCGTTTTCACACTCGGCACCCATCTCTGGTACTCAGAAAGTGGCTTCTCCGGCCAAGGTGGCTGAGGTGCCCACTGCCCCCAGAGGGACCTTCCCGGTACGGTACGTGGCCCAGCCTGGAGCCTTCCAGCGCCCAAGACATCACATAGTGGTTTGCAATTCCATGTTCTTCAGGCACTGAGAAGCTGTGATGCAACTCATCAGCACGTTTGTTACACAGCGCTGAGGACTTCCATTGCATGCCAGAGGGGCATGCGGAGAAACTTCAGGACAGAAGACACTTACTCAGAAAAGACTGAAAGACCAGGGCATAGAAACAGACTCGTAAATCTGAGAGCATGATTTCATAGCACTTAATACTAATTTCTTAGTTAAACAACTTATCCCAACATTTATCAAGTTTTTATTCCCTCCAAATCGGTGCTGTTCTGCTGTTCCCAAGACGGACTAAACCACAAATATTAATAACACAAACCCTTTCCTTCTTTTGTCTGTCTTTGCATTGAACAAACTTAAATGCCTCCAAACTCCCTATCATTTACCACATACGAAACAGCTTTAAGGCTATAGAATTACAGGACTCAATAAGGTACTCACAGTATGTCTTCTGTAAGTAAAGCTCCTATCGTATGCAAACAGTATGGCAAATATTCCTGTAATTTAAGAATAATCCAACAATTTTTAGGAAAGAGCATGCACTCTAGTTTGCTTGAGCTGAGGTTAAATAAAAAATATCAATGTGTGATATATTCAGTTCAAAATAAATTGGCTTGGAAATTATATCTGCTTTGATATATTTTGTAAAATATTTTGTTTATTAATTCTTAAATGCCTGTTTCTCCCCTACCACCTTCCCAAATTGTTGGTGTGGAAGAAACACAACT
The DNA here is from genome assembly GCA_013400135.1 of Rhinoptilus africanus. Classification (NCBI taxonomy): domain Eukaryota; kingdom Metazoa; phylum Chordata; class Aves; order Charadriiformes; family Glareolidae; genus Rhinoptilus; species Rhinoptilus africanus. The sequence goes on along the minus strand of VXBO01000877.1, from coordinate 21,193 downwards.
CAGAAACCTCCTTCTTGATTTTCATTGTTTTTAACAATACTTGTAGCAGTGCAACAAATGCATTTAGTGTGTATTTTACAACACTAAACAGAAACAAGCCAAGCAATCCTGAGAGAAAATTGCTTCACCTCCCTTTTGCTTCCTCTTTCTTTGTCCATGTCCTGTGCTGAAGGTCCCGTCACCTCCTTTGTAGCGGAAAAACTCAAAGGCACTGTCATTTTCTTTCTTTTACACTCTTTATCAGCCCCAGGCACCTTGGGCTTTCCATTGGTAATAAACAGGTTTTCTTTTTTTCGGGAGGCTTATTTCCTGCAATTGCCACATCATCTTTCTCCTGAAGTCTCCTGCCCCACTGCTTTTACTTTTCGTTCCTTCCCCACTGCATCTTTTCTCTTTCTAAGACGCCCTAACTGCACCAGAAGATGAGCTCCCATGCGTAATAAATCGCAGTAGATAACCAGGTGACTTTGTATACAAACATGCAAACCACATACAGTCTTAGGGAAGTATCAAGCTCAGCTCCAAGCAGTTCATTCTTAATAAATGCCACACGGTTCTTAGATCTTTACAGTAAAGCAGGAATAAAGGGATGGAGACACCAGTTTGTGCCTCCAGGTACTGAGTTTAAACTAGAGTCTCTTTGAATATTTCTTATATTTTGTTCTTATAAGTACAGTGTTAAATGTAAGTCCGCCAATATCTCTGTCTCTGTCACACACAAACACCAGAAATAAATCAGTCCCTCCCCCAGCAGTTTGCCAGCAGCTCCTCTATTCAATCCTTAAGACACACTGCAAGATTTTCCTTTTCTCTCTATTTATTGCTACCCATATTCTGCTTTTTCACATTTTCTGGTACTAGAACTGTAAAGATGCAATGATTTCTCAAGTACCTTGAGAAAACAATATACATTCAGGTAGTGTCCCTTCCATAATCTATCTTACATCGGACAATAACACAGACATATTTAATGCATAAATCAATAGCAGACTACAATGACTTTAGTAAGAGAGGTTTTCTGTAGTGCTGACCTTTGCCACGGAGAGAAACAGAAGAGGGCACAAGTCAAGATGAATGCAAGTTACCAAGGAGAACGCAGTACAAATAAGCCTATCTCATTAATTTAAGCCCAGAAAATCAAAAAGTCTGGCTACCTTTTAAGTTACATCTATAAAAATCAGCAATATCAAACTTGGCTTCTATGCTCTCAACAGTAATTCATAGCTTCTGAAAGGAGGGCTTACCTACTTCTTTCTTAATACAAAATATACCTTTCTAATACCAAAAATGGGAAAGAAGAGGCACTGGTCAACCCAGCTTTTCAGTATGAAATTCTCTCTTTACAAAGCTGACCACACATCTGGATTTATACCTCTATTACTTTATATGGGATCACCCAGGAAAAGGGTACCAAAAGGGCACCGCTCCATTTATGTCAAGTATCTTTTCAACATACTAAATCATCAAAATCCAAAGAAGAATCCTACAGAATTCAAAGGAGAGGGAAAAAAACAAAACAAAGAACCCAAAAAACCTTTTGAAAATCAGTAACTTCCAGGAGTTACAACATGCACAAAAAGATGGATGTTGTTCTTGTTGGGCAGGTCAGAGAAGTGTTTCCCTTCAGAGCTCTCCCCGTAGAGACCTATCAGTGTATCGTAACCCCTCTCGCTCCAGTCCCACCACTGCTCTGCTCCCTGACTTTTGCACAGGCAAGGCCAAAATGACTGAACTTGCAGCTCTGGAGCCAGCCCTGTTACTGACTTCACTGACAGCACGCGCAGGAACAGAAGCAAATGCCCTCAGGAAGGAAAATTCACTTTTTGATGCTTTCATTTCTGGCTGACAGTGCTCCAGAGCAGGCAACATCAAGGTATACCTCATGAAGTTCTCCAGCCACCAGCCTGAGAAGTCAGGAGACAACACTGCTATGCCTGAGCTTCACCAGAAATACCTTCTTGGGGCCGTATTTCTTCTGGTGTGCGAGACCTTTGCGTAACAACATCTTGTATAGTAAGTCCCAGCTAAGAATTTGCATTTAGGTCTGAATTAATGTTCCCTGGGGAAAAAAAAAGCCATGTAATTTGTTCCAAATGTAGTCAGTTTGTTCCAGGATCTTTGAGGACACTTTATTAAGGTACTAATGCTACAGCAGATGAATGAGAACAACAGCGGTAACTCCTCATGGAGAAAAAGTTCTTGGAAATACCACTGGGCTCTAGACCTGTCCACTTACTATCTGTATTTTGTACAACAGCTAGCACTTGAGCCCAAGTCATGGTAACGCCAAATCACTTTGTGATATAAAGGATTACACTTTCTGCCAAAAATGACAACATTTGCTCAGACTCTGATTTGCAACTAGCTTTTGTAAACTGTGAAAAACACTTCTTTCCTTGCAGGCTCTTGAGAGGTTGCGACCTTCGAGCGAGCCGGTCACAGCAAGTCCTGCAGAGCTCGAACCTACTGGTTTACAGCTGATGTTGTATGTTTGTCATTTGTGTATGAACATCTGCTGTGATAATTTACCGGGAAAGGCAGTTAATGTGCTTAGAATGTGGAATTAATGTCACCTTTTTTAATTTCTCTGCAGCCGTTCAGATGAGTTTGATTTGTTGTCAGATTTTTGTCGTTGAAGGGGATCTAAAAAGACCCAGGGGAGAAAAATCCCTGTACCACACAGGGATCTTCCCACCCTTCACGACGTGAAACCAAGGCTACCTGCAGAAAAGCAAGCAACCAGAATGCATGCCTGCCTTGTTTTCAGGGAGCTCACCCGAATATGGCAGAATGCGATTCACAGAGCAAAGACACAAGCCAAGCCGATACAAAGGCACAAACCTCATTTCATCCCAACTGGAAGGGTTTCTGCCCACAGGCTTTTCTGAACCTCCTCCAGTAGTGCCAAGCAGGACACACCTTTCCAAAGTTTGGTTACAGAGAGAAGTACGTTACCAATTCACTGACACCCTATCCACTTCACATGATCTGGCAAACCATTCAAATACACCAGGGTCCCACCACCTCACCTAAGGACTGTTTGTATGTAATCATAATAATGCTTTTGTCTTCTACAGCAAGACCCCCTCCCTTGTATAAAAGGCTACTGCTAAAGCCACTCCAAGGCGCCCACAAATGCTTAACGTGCTACCGACATACACAGGCAATTCTTCCTCCCTACAATACCACCTCTTTCAAAACCATAATTTTCTTGTAGTGCAAGATATAAAAAAAAAAACCAAGACCCAGTTAAATCATAATACATTTTTCTTCTATACTTCCAACAAGATGTATTTGTAAAACAAAATGTTTTGCTGATTTTAAGGACCGTGAAAGCTTGTGTTTTAACATAGCAGTCACGGCTGGACTCTTTTTATGGTATTTTTCCTTCTCGCTTTGTCCTTTAGCTACAGGCAGCTATAGATGTGAGCTCAAGGAAGAAGTGAGCTGTTGGTGAACTGTTAGGGAACTACCGAACGTCATCCACTCACACAGATGCTGTCCTGAAGATCTGGCACCTCCAGCAACTGAGTGAGTCATGAACAACGTGTCCATGAAATGTAGATAATTAATCAAGGATTGAATCTGCCCACCCTTTTTTTTTTTTTTTTTTTACATGAGGAGATGGAAGAACTGTGGATTATAGGATTGAAGATTGTGAATATCTCACAACAGTGGAAGTTCCTTCCGGATGCAGGAACGGTCTACCTTAACCACCTCTCGTGACCACAACTACTGCATCACCCCCCGGGCCGAGAACGCTGCTCTTGCGGCCAGCGCACCCCGGAGTTCAGGCAGCTGCTTCCAGACACTGGAGCAGAGCAAGTACCCACGGAACAAACTGGTCAACCTCACTCCACCACTGCTGGTATAGTTTCCCTAGAAACAGCTAACTATAGCTAATGAGGAGAATGACTGACTCATTTAGCTCATTGTATGGGAATTTCTTCCTCCTTTTCCCCTCAACAAAAATCTCCAGCATTATACTTTCACAGTTATTTTCTATAATGCTATTTTACTCATTGGAAAGAAAAGGCAAGATGAGTAAAAATGGAAGCATCCAAAACCAGTGAATGAACCAAAATACTAACTAGTGAATATTTGATATTACCCATGATACTTAAGGGACTGTATTTTTCTCAATCCAATGGCAATAGTGTTTCACCTAACTTACATTTGGTGAGGTTCATTTAGCGGCATTTAACCTCACTTCTTCATATTCTGACATTCCAAAGCTCCCAATTTTAGACAATGACTAAGGAAAATATAAAATAAACAGATTCATCTTCCTTCCTTCCTTCAAAAAGAAAAAAAAGCCTGAAGGTATTAAACCAAGTTTTATTTTATAAAAACACCCAGTTATCCATCACTGTGTCTGACCCAAGTATTCTTTCTGTCTAAAGTTTTGCTATTGTATTGCTTAACATTTTAGAAAACAAACAAGAAATATGAATCATTGTTTCAGTAGCAGGCAGCGACTATCTTTCAATCCTTGCTAACACATGGGAAATGAATTCATTCTGTACGGAAAGCACTGTCTTACTCCACTGGGGCTGTTTGTCAGTTCCTCCAGAGTGACACTAAATCAAGTTGCAAAGCACTGTAATGTAAATCAGAGCCTAATTTACTTGTCACTGTGTTGTGACACTTGGTTAAAAATGCTTTTTAATTGCAAGGATAAATTATACATTAACAATTCTTAGTGGCAGTTTCAATACTATATCAGATTATTTCACTCTAGAGAAAGGAGCGGAACAACTATGCAACCTCAAGCTATGACAGAATATTTTTGTTGTTCGGATTGATGGCGTTGGTCGTGCTGCGATGATGAGTTCTGTCCCCCACAAAAACAAAAGACATAATCAGTCTTTTATATTCAGTAACTCATAAAGAAAAAGTACTCTCTTTTCCTGAACCTTTCAGATCACTCCAGGTTCTCACTCACGACTTATTAGTCAGACTCCCGACAGTAGTATGAACTGGTTCTCAGTCATGCTGAAAAATACGCCTCTCTTTCTTCTGTAATCTAGGACGGGGAAATGATGGAAGATAGAACAAACTATGTCTATATAAAAAAAAAAAAAAAAGGTTGTTGAATAATTGTTAGTGATTTTGAGCATCTCCACCTCTGGGATTGCAATTCTTCCTACACAAACAAGGTTTTATTTGTTGGAGGCTGGACCTGGCATCTCCTGCAGCTAGTGGCCAGCGAGCAATGACCAGTGGTCAATGTGAGCTTGTGCTCTACAGGTAAAGGGCTCCACACTGCAATTACTCCTGTCAGTCCAGAACAAAGCACTTCGCAGAATTTAAAAGTCTATCCTATGGCTCACCTGTATATTGCATTTTGTCTACGCTATTCCTTCCTCTCTGGGGAGACCTTCCAGCCCCTTCCAGGCCCTCAAGGGGCTCCAGGAAAGCTGGGGAGGGACTCTGGAGCAGGGAGGGGAGCCGTGGGATGAGGGGGAAGGGTTTCACACTGGAAGAGCGGAGATGGAGGTGAGATGTGAGGCAGAAATCCTTTGCTGTGAGGGGGGTGATCCCCTGTCCCAGGGTGCCCAGAGAAGCTGTGGCTGCCCCATCCCTGGAGGGGTTCAAGGCCAGGTTGGACGGGGCTTGGAGCAGCCTGGGCTGGTGGGAGGTGTCCCTGCCCAGGGCAGGGGGGGGCACTGGGGGGGCTTTAAGGTCCCTTCCCACCCAAACCAGTCTGTGATTCTATTTCTTATAAATTAATTTCTGTGATTTATACTGCTAGCAAGCTGCCCTCCTCTTTACTGACTTTTTTAATGATACCGAACAGATTTAAAAATCAAGAGGCAGACTTCCTATAATAATTAGGTACCTAAATAGCATGTAGGAGCTTAGAAGACTTCTTAAAAAGTACATAACCATCACTGAAATATGTAAGTGCTGACACCTAATTCACTAATTGTGTCCTGAAACACAGTTGGTCGGTATTAGGTTGTAAATTATTGTTCCTGGCACGCATAGTAAATCTGCTTATTAAAATTCCCTTTCTGAATATTTATGCAAAGTCTGCAACCCCCTATGCATAAAAGATCCGTATTATCACACAGAGTAACTTGGCAGTTTCAAAGAAACTTAACATAATTAAATCAAACCCAATCAGAAATGAAAGAAAGTGCAACCGCACGAGGGGCTGACGCCCCGAACTTCCACAAAGCTGTGGCGATAGAAGCATCCAGCGTAGTACAATGCCAAGCTCCAAAATACTGATTTAGAAAGTCTTTTAAAAACACAACTCATGTTTGTAGTTTTAATTATGTTTTCCAACTAAAATCTTTAATATTAAACAGATTAGCCCTTGGGCATTTCTGTGGCATCTCTACTTTTTGGAGTGTATTTCAAGTGTGCCTTCAATACAATTCAGTATTTTGTAGGGTAGAAACAGCATGGGAACCCCCAGGACACGTACTCTAGCTGCCTTTTTCCTGAAAAACTGCTTAATCCACTCATTAACTGGTCAAACATCATCTTCAAGGATTCTTTACCCCTTTCTTGCTGCTCTGACGGGCTATTTTTGCATGATTTTTACTTCTAAAGACCTCTTTCACATTTCCAACCTGACGGATTCCTGAGCAGTTTGTAATTCTGGGGGCTCTTTTCTGCAGTTGTGCTGGATGGCTGAAGGTTGGGGTTCTTCTTTTCTGAGTGGCAAAACGTCCCATGGCCTGCGGCGTGCTCGCCCTCCCGCACCTCTGCAGGGCTTGGGAAGAGGGTACCAGGGCACAGTGCTGCTGGCAAGCCGTGGGGCTGAGCTGCCACCTCCCTTTCTCTCTTTCCTCATCAAATTACAGTCACACACGGCTTTTTGTGCTGAATCGCATTAGCAGATTGCAATTATTTAATGATCTGATGAGACTAGGTGTTTATATTCAGCTGTCACTTCCAGGCGATGAGCTTCCTTTACAGAGAAGAAATTCTTAAGTGCTACATAAAACACCTTGTGTATTTTTGTATAATATGATTTCGTATCAATTCCTAGCTCCTTACTTCAAGAAAATTCAGGTCTTTGTAGTGATGAACATCCCAACTTTGCAATGAAATTATTGGTACGATGCAGCTGTAGTGGCTTCTGGGTACCACGAGTAGAAAATCTGCGCACGTCACTTTCAGACGTACTTCCACATTGTCAATTCTGCAAACAGTTGTGATTGCAAGGTACAGATGTAATGGAGCTTGTGTCACATGACGGAAGGAAAAAAAACTTGGAAAATTAGAACAATACTTGTAGAAATCAGATAACTCCTCCCCCACGACAATTCTGAGGCCAGCAACAGAATTTACAATATAATCAGAATATGCTATAGCTGAGTTCTATACAGGAGTCAAATCTCTTAACACCGATTTGACAGTATTAAAGGAGTCTGTAAATGGCTGCATATCCTTATCGATAATGGCTTCACAGCCCTTCATAATGAAACAGAGAGAGATAAAACTTAAATTAAAAACTGTAATAATTTAATCTCATTGGGAATTTTCAAAATACCTTCCAAATAACTGACTTTTTTTTGCCCTTGGGGAAAATTTCAGGTTGATGTCATAGAAAGTGGAAAATTTACATTTTTTTTAAAGAGTTGTTTTAAATTAAACACAGGTATTTTAGATCACCGAAGAACCTGAAACATATTGTTTGAAGTCACAGCAACTTCAATCTCTTCCTTGCAAGTCTGGCAGTATTGCCAGATGCCATATTCCATTAGCTGATGCTTTAAACTCACTTTTTTAATTCCTTCTATTTTGAATGCAAAAAAGTATCTTTTTTTGCATTATGAGTTTTGTGGGGATGTTTCTACTTACGTTGTTAAGTATTGTTAGCAAGCTGCTGCCACTTTCTTTTTCTTCCCCTCCTCAGTTTTTTTAAATCTTTGAATGCCTCATGTCTCATTGGCATATGTAAAATGCTGTATACAGTAATTCTGATGTTCTAGTAAGAATTCAGTAAGAAATTCTAACACAGTTTTCAATCTCTACTTCAAAACATCTATTTCTGCATATATATGGATATATTATTTACAGATATAGTCTGACAATTTTAAGTTTGCAAAATGCAAACGATGAAATTTGGGTAGAATACTGTAGTGAGACTGATGCAACTGAATTTAATGAGAGAGAAAGGGAGAAATATATATCCTTAACATAAATACATATGTGTGTATATGTATGTTAAGAAACATAGCCAAAATATTTGAATTTTATGCCTGAAGTGCATAATTTTTTTTTAATTTATTCTAAAGTGCTCATCAAATTCAGAATTCACACCAAAAATGTTTCACTTGTTCATTACAGAAAATCAACTTCAACTGATCTTATTCCTGGCTGCTGATGTACTTTAAAACCTAAGGAGTTTCTCAGACAGTGTAAACTTTTATAGCTCCAATGGCCTGAAATTAAAAACTACAACAACTTACACCAACTGAAGATCAGTCACGGCATGTGTTCTTCGCCTTTTGGTCCTTAACCTCAACCAAATTTCTTCTGACATTAGCCATGTACCAGTAGTTCAACTTTTTTTTTTTTTAATGATTTATGTTGCTAAATCTCACAAATCTGAAATTTTCTAAAAATTTAGTTTTGCAGAGTTGACAGCCATAATCATAGAGAATGTTAATAATGGCCTCCTTGAACTGCTTTGAATAGACAGTGACAAAGATAAATAATGTACAAAAACCATTCGCAGGAGGTACAGGTTTAGTGACTCTCTAGCTTAGTAAAACTACTTCAGTTTTTAAGTTTAGAACTGGCCGGATGAATCAGCCTTCTAAACGTTCCCATCACAGCGATCTCTAATGATAATGAGCTGATATATATACTTAAACTCAGTTACGCCAGTCTATTAATTGCAGTATTTTACCCAAATCCCATGGTTTGCATTTTTGCTTACCTGAAATTGTCAGTGCACTGACACATTCTCTTCAGTTAGTGACCAGAATAACAAAGAACAAACTAGAGCCAGTGCTCAGCAGATATCCAAGAACACAGTCCAAAGGCCAAGAATCAGTACAGAGGTAATAGAAGAACATCACTGTGCTGCTGGAAAAGTCAAGGTGTATCTACATTTTGAGGGATGCACAAAATTGTGGTCCTTCCTAACTGAAGAAGCCTTAGTAGCACTAGGAATAGCTGATCACGAGTACAAAACCTGGCTCCTTACAAGGCAAGATTAAATAGACAGGGATTCTCCAGCTTGGGAAGATGAGGACTGAGGAGAAAACAGGACAGATGTCTGAAAATCTCTATAAATCAATAATGATATGGAGAACAAGAAGGGTAATGATTACTCACTATATATTTTAAAACTCTTTCCCAGTCTCACTTTTTCAATTACTAACAAAATGAAGAAAAACATTCTCTACAAAGCTCTCAGTACAGCAGATTTCTGTAAAATAAGATCAATCTCACCAACTGAGAGAAATAAAGCGAACAGAAGAGTCATCCCACTATTGCATGGCAAAAAGGATCCAGAGTGAAAGTGACTCTAAAAAGCACAAATTAAGCTCAGTTTTCTGTAACAAAAAGGCCAGCACAAGAAATAATGACAGCAGTGGCCAGAGACAGCACATTTTTCAGACCAGGATGGCCATGATCAGCTCCTAAAGGAAGAGCACCATTGAGATTTGCCCATGTGCCTGATCTCAAGGCCATTGTGTCCGATAGGTGACCTTTGCTTCATTACTCACAAAATACATATGAAAGCGCACACCCCTGCATATGCTAATGAAGATTATAGAGATCATGTTAAACATTATGACTATAGTTCTCATCTCCCCACCCAAATCATGCTACAGGTCACCTGGGAGAAGGGAGAAACCTGAGAGGAGGCTGTCCTCAGCAAGGGGGGTGCACCGTGCTCATTCGGCAACCATAAAAGGGGAAAATAAGTGCCCCAGGGAGAACAAAAGAAGAAATAAAAGAAGAAGACCGTGCCCGGGAGGATTCTTCCCAAGAAAGAAGATTATGCCTGGGAAGATTCCCTGAACAAGACGCTGGAACCAGGACCAGTGATCTCTTTCTCTCTGTCTTTTTCTTTCTCTATCCTTCAGTTTCTCTTTTCTCTTAGAATTGTTAAGTAATGGTTGGAGTTGTTAAGTAATGACCTTAAGTACGACCTTAGTACTGTTTGTCCTAAATTACTGCTTGTATAATTATTGTTAACTAACACCATGTATACCCCGCCACTTGCCATAATTTGTTATATACCTAACCAATTATTGTGGACTTATTAAGGCCTATACTAACCATTTTGGTAAGCTAATAAATGTTTCTATATGGACCTTAAGATTTATCTCACCTTAGTCCGCACCGTTGCGAATTTACGAATCTGAAGTCACTTACCCCCCTCTTTCCTGAGAGTGGGACGTGACACCACCCGGGAGTGAGGCAGGGCCAGCATTTGCAGTGGCACTTCAGCTCACAGAGCAGGAGATGATGGTTTCGGGTGGGGGAGAGAGAGACAACAGCAGCTCACATTGAGTCGATGGGAAAACAAGTTGCCAACGGGGAGGGAAATAAAGAATTTCCCCACGGTTCAGAGAAATGCCACAGAAGCACTGAAACTGGTAAAATACATACCAAGGGTAGGGCAGGAGGTGGTGGTGAGTTGAGCAAAGGAGAGAAGGAGGCGCCGAGCTGTCAGGCACAGGGGACTGAGGAGAACAGGGAAGGGGAGGGGGGAAGAATAAAAATCACAATTATATCGTAAATGCTTTATTTAAGCTGGAGGCAGAGGTGGGATGAATCAGAGCTCTCTTCAAAGAAGTAACCTTAAACCCAGCCTTCCCACAGCTTCACTTCTCACAAGGAGAACCAGGAGAAAGAAGGAAATTGAATGAGGAGTAAACGTGAAAGAGAAGGCTAACACCAGGTGTGCGAACCGGTGCACAGGACCACTGCAGAACACATGGACTAAAAGCATCGTCTCGCATCTGTTTGTTGTTATCTGTTAACAACATCTGTTATCTTGCAGTAACAACCAGCAATGCTTATGGTTCCTTCCCAGCCAAGTTCCCTTCTATTACGTGTTCAGCTGGCTTTCTTTTTCTTTCCAAATCTCCCCTTCTAATCCAAACACCACATATATTTCAAACGGGCACACAGCCTTAAGTTGTTAATTAGAAAGCACAATGATTCTGCCTCATCCCTACATGAACAGGAACATCTATTAGTCAAATGATCAAATTTAGACAGGTTAATTAAATCTGTTTAAATACACGTCACCCTTTATGCTACAGTAAGAAAAAAAGTCGTATTTCTGAGTCACAGGAGTTAAATGAGTTCATTAGCCAGGCTTTGAGTCAAATGCTCACTTGATGTATAATAAAACAGGTCCGTTGAAGTCAATGGTGCTGCCACTATCTACACTGACTCATTATTCTACCCTAACTGCATTTGCATCTTCAAATCACAGCGCGTTATTCTGTTGTCGGTGATCGGATTGCCACTCTGTGGCAGGTGAGGGCCACGCTGGTGAGGAGCTCGTGAACAGCAATGTACAATCACAGCGAAGAAACTCCCAAGGGTCCAGTTCAGGCAACTTAAAAATCACTTTCTAGTGCCAGGATGATTCCAAGCAATAGACCAAAGTTAAAGACTCAGTCCACAACATTGAGTAATTTCAGGGGAAAAGATTCTGTTTAAAAAGTAAATGTGCAGTGACAGCATGTCGATAGCTATGCAAAACGCATTCATCGCTGTCATTCTTAAAATGGGAGAAACCTGTAAAAAGTGTTAAGAACCACTGCAAACTTAACCCACTCAATACACGGTTCATTTAATGAAATACTTCTATACAAATAATTATTGCCTTTCAACAGAAGTGCACTTACGGACTAATTCAAGCTCTTGCATTTTAGAGAAAGGGTTTGTTTATTTGAAATGGGTTTCATGTATCACCGAGTGCCTGCAGAAAGGCAATCCACAACTTGCTGATTACTCAAGTTGGTTTTACTGTTTCACACCCAATTTAAATGACCTTCCCTGGTCTGGGCAACAATGGCTGTATCCCATGCCTGGTGCACCATCGCACACAGTCCAAACAGCTCCACAGACAGCACTGGGCACAGATCCTGCTTTTGACCAGTTCTGCATGGTTGGTGGCACGCTACCGATCAGTGCCCCTTAGCACCATCCCTCCCTGTCACCCCGAGCTGGCAGCATGGTGACACGGAGGGCACACGGCTCACACTCCTGCTGTGCTTCCCCAGGAACCAGACAGTTCCCAAGGTACTCACTCAGCACTTTCTCACCAAACCCAGTCCCTGACAGCTCACTTTCTGCTTGTAAAACACACGTTCTACCTTCAGCACAGCCCACAGCTATGGGCTTGACTGAGAACCATAGAATCACAGACTGGTTTGGGTTGGAAGGGACCTCAAAGCCCCCCCAGTGCCCCCCCTGCCCTGGGCAGGGACACCTCCCACCAGCCCAGGCTGCTCCAAGCCCCGTCCAACCTGGCCTTGAACCCCTCCAGGGATGGGGCAGCCACAGCTTCTCTGGGCAACCTGGGACAGGGGCTCACCCCCCTCACAGCAAAGGATTTCTGCCTCACATCTCACCTCCATCTCCGCTCTTTCAGTGTGAAACCCTTTCCCCTTATCCCACGGCTCCCCTCCCTGATCCAGAGTCCCTCCCCAGCTTTCCTGGAGCCCCTTGAGGGCCTGGAAGGGGCTGGAAGGTCTCCCCGGAGCCTTCTCTTCTCCAGGCTGACCCCCCCCAGCTCTCTCAGCCTGTCCCCACAGCAGAGGGGCTCCAGCCCCCCCAGCATCTCCGGGGCCTCCTCTGGCCCCGCTCCAACAGCTCCGTGTCCTTCCTGCACTGGGACTCAAACACTGTCAGCACAACTGTTCCCACTAGGACAGTACAGGAAGTCACCCCAGAAACTACCACCACTCCTCTCTTCCCACACCCTCAGCACTGGCTTCACAACCCTATCAGACTGACAGAACTGCTCTCTGGCTGATTTGCCTCCTGTTATTTGAAAAGCAAACTGAAACCTGCCAAAGTAGAGTCTCCCTTGCATGTGCCACGTGTCCAGCCGTTGGCTGCAGCCCGGCACCACCACACGGCGACCTTAGGGACAGTTCTGTCCTGCACACAACCCCTCCTCTCCCACAGCTTCCACGGTGAAACATCACCATTTCACTCCTAAACTAAGCCAAAAATATGTTAACAGTCTCTTAACCAAGCAATACCTCATACTGGTTCTCTTTCAGTGTACAAAATCAAAGTACAGATGAAAAAAAAAGAAAAAAAGACTAATACTTAAAAATCTCAGTGATTACACAAGTTGTCAGACACCGACCAGATTAATTCATTCCCATCTAAACACCAGAAGCCAGACAATTAAATCTGGGATTCAGCGCCGGCGAGTCACTCTGTTAACACAGGGAGAGATGCAAACAGAAGAGGAGGGAGGGGTGAAGCGGTGCAGGGATCCATCTGTGCAGATCCTGTGAAACTCACTGCTTTTCTCACAAACTCAGCGCAACATCACCACTGAAAATTAATCTAAAGTGGTTTTGATTTTGTTCTAGATGCAACTGTGAAGTCCTCTCAACAATTTTTTAAGAATACCGTTCCCCTCCCCAATGCAACAGGAAACAATTTTTTATTTTGAGGCAAGCAGAACATATCAAAACATGGGCAAGAGAGAAAAAATTAAACACTCTACATGAAAGCAATGAAAAATTTGTATAAATTATACAAATTGATAATAGTAATTTTAATCAGTTAATCATTATATATCATCATTATTTTAACTCCAGTTATTTTCCAAAGTATATAGTAACTCTGAACTATAAATGCAATAAGGAGCCTGCAACTTCATAAAGATGACCAGCCCCCCCTACAATGCAGGACAGCAAACTGCAGTTCACCTGGGTTAATTCCAAACTGCCCTACTGAGACCTACCAAGTGCTTTTCATGTTTCCCAGAGCTGTAATGCCCAGTGAGACAGGCTGAGCAAACAGACCTTGAGTTCAGAAATTTGGGCTAGACTGAAAGGAGGCAAAGACAGACCTCTTAATTGCTTTTTTATTAGTATTATTTTAAACTGAGGAAAAGTGGAAGAAAATGGCTCCACAGAGTAGTGTTGGAACCAACTTTCAGCAAGGTTTATGGGTCTTTGTACTCCTTTTGACCAAACTTTCCTTCGAGTCACAGATTCGGCATAAGAAGTCCTTTAGAGGGATCATAAGGAAACACGTGTATATGGTTAAGTGTTTGTACAGAGCCACTGAATTCCCATTTCCAATAGGAATTCATGCCTATATTTCTGAGTTAAAGGAGCAGATGAGCAGCTGTCATGCTGACCACTCTTTCTCCTGCTGTAGTATGCTATTGCATTAAAAAATATTTTTTATCTCTGAAATATTACTATAATTAAATATTCCAGGAGAGAATAACATGGAAATGCTCTTACAAATAAGTTAAAGGTTTAAAACAAAAGAAGATCTGCAAGAAAATACATTTTATGTGTCAGTCTTAATTAATCTAGGGTTGCTAAGATAAAGGACACTAAATTCTTTAAGTACACAGTAATAATAACACTAATAATATAAAAACAGAGGTTTGAAAGACAAAAAAAAATATTTGAACCTTGTGTGCTAAATAGCGGTGTACCTTTCTTTAAAGGTGCCAAGTTCATTGCAAAATTAGAAGAGAAAAAAACAAAACAAAAAACAAGTATAGGAAATCGCTAAGGATAAGCAAAACTTTAGTCACTGACTCCAGTTGCATAAATTCTGCCTTCATATTCAAACAGGACGCTATAAAATAAGTGAACCTAATATGTGGGGGTTTTATTTAATGTCATATCCAGCTCAACAAACATTGACTTACTTTTTTATATGAGAATTCAGTATACTAAGCTGCTTCGGAAACACAGAATTACGTGAGAAAATACATTCCAAAAAAAAAGTAAGTGCAGGTCTCGGACATTCCTCAGGATTATTTTGATTAATTTATTGGCTTGCATTGCATGGTGATACAAAAAGCCTAAAATAATGAGGTTTCTGTATCCTTCAAACTGTTCCTAGTCAATCAGCAATAGTGACAGAGCGAATTCACTTAGGTTTCCTGAAATACATGAATTTTGTTTAGGATTTCTACAAGCCATGGACTTGCATACAGCTCAGAAGCTGCCCTCCAAAGCAGGAAAGGACTATTACCTTCTCTACTCTAGCCCTGTGTGAAGGAGGTTTATGGGATCATACATTTTTTAAACCAAGGAGTGCATTTGGCTGCAGACACAGAGATGGCTTTCCCACGCACACAAGCGCACTTGTTTGGGTTGGGTTTTTTTTGCAAACTATCAAATGGTGGGGACAAAACTGAAAACCTGCCCAAAGGTTCATCTATCGATGGAAGCTCTTGGCCATCACCTCCCCTTCCGTGTTCTTTCAACAGCGTCCTTTTCCTCCTGCTCTTCTCCCCCAGAGGTTTCTTGAGCAAGTAAGAGTTTTTCCTTTTACCGGTCATTGGTGAATTCCACTGAATCCAACTTGCTATTTGGTCTCCTTTCCACTTCAACCTCTGAATAACCTCTCACTTCTGCCCAGATGGGAGCAGATGAATTGCTGCAGCAGAACAGTGAGCGACACCAGTGCTGGGAGCTCCTGAACCAGCCCCATCTGCCTGAGAGCCAGAGAGGATTAAAAAATTTAAACCCAACACTACTGCAAACTATTGCAATCTGTACCCAAATAGTTTGGGTTCAGAATGCAGTATCTCAACTTACTGAATTCCTCAAATTTGATAAAATCCCTGCGTGTGCAGTCTATGCGTTAGTTACGATCTGTGTAAAAGAAACATTTACCCTTAATAGCTCTGGTTTTGTTATCACGCCATGCAAGCAGGCACTCCGTCCATAGATCAGATCAGGGCATGGATTGTGTGTACTTCCACATCATGTTTATTTTGTTTACAGAAACAAACATGACAAACTATGCTTAGATCAGACTGGATTTTATTTATTTTAAAACCATATGAAGTTCCAGGCAAGCAAAAGCAAAGCCATGTCTTAAAAAGGTTTCCTACTATAGCCACACACAAGATTTATCTGGCAACCACCTAGAGCAACAAACAAACAGAAAAATATTCTAAGTTGCTCTATTTTCCATAAAAAATAAAAAAATCTTTTCTCTTTATCAAGAACGAAGAATAAGAGCATGACGCGTACAGTGTGTTAAGATCTGTAGCTTCTGAACCAGGTGCAAAGCAGATGTGAAACACTGCTGTTCTGTTTTGATAGCATTTTATTTCCCTCTTTAGAAGTACACAGGTGACAATACCCCGTTTAAAAACCAAACTAAAACTAAACCCAAACAACACACAGGAAAATTGGTCCCTTATGTTTAAAATGCGGATTAAAACAAAAATTAAATACAACAAAGAAAAAGTCTCAAAGAACCCCACAGAGCAACAATATTGAGCCCTTTAGTCCTTGAAAAATAGGTAGAGAACTTTCAATAATGTAAAAACACCTTGAAAACAGAACTTGGAAGCACTAAAAAACCCCAAGATCAATCACCTTCTCTGCAATACACTTACCTCCATTTGCTAGATGAATCTCATGTTTCATTGTTCTACATAATTTTCCAAACAACCGCATTGCTTTATTGCGTGTTACTCAGATGCTGAGCAGAGAACAGCAAACTTAAACAGTCACCTTGATGAGACATGAGCTTTCCCTACCGTCTGAAACTCTACTGCATTTCAGCATATGTATTGGTAGAAATTATGACACTTAAAGGTTATTCCTTCAAGTACTACCAAAATAGTTATGTAAAAGACAGGAAACACTATTCCACTCCCAATAACGTTCATTGCGGGTTAACGATTTCGGCACATTAACGGGGGCCCAGGGATTCCCCTGCCTCACAGGGCAGCAGGCTCAGCTGCAGCCGGGAGCCCAGCTCCTCCCTAACAGACACGCTCGCCCACTCTTCCCTTCATCTAAACATCAACAAGAACACACAAAATTTCAATGGCAAGTTGTGGGGTTTTTTTTTCCAAACACTGTGCTTCCAAGCTTCTTCGGAAGGACAGGACCTTGTGTTTTAGAACCAGCCAAACTTCTTGAATCATTCTGCACATTGCAAGTGAAGCAGTTACAAATTTACAGTTTGGTTTTTTCTATCATCAGAAAAATAATAATAATTATGAATCAAATCTTCTTTGAAAGCCAGCGGAAGAAACAGAGGCCTCTAAAATATTTTGGACAGAGATTTGAAGGCCTGTGACTACATTTGAGTTAAGTTTTTTTACTCCATTGTGAAAATCTGATCACCCAGATACATTTATCAATTGTCTTCTTCACTAAATTTTAATCGTACAGTCAAATAGTGCTATTTGCTATTAATTCAGGATTTCATTCCCTCTCTCATTCCTTTATTGCTTGCAAGGAAACCATGGTAAATTTTTATATCTCTTCTCAGTGGAAAATTCATCCTCCAAGACTATGCATGTATGCATGTACTATGTATGCAAAGAAGAACTAGAGATCCAGTGAGTTTTAGGGAGCAGAGTGAAAAGACAGAGGGATGAGTGAACAGAACTCCGTTACTCTTGGTTGCTTGGGGAATCACAGGAATAACCCCCTGAGAGATGGCCAGGCTGATGGGAAGTCAAATATCCCTGTATTTGCAGTACCACACATACCAAAGTGGAACAGGAGGTTGCCCAGGAGAATTCTGCCGAGAGCAAGGGCTGCTGAAGTCCACGGCCATGACTCTCCATGTAGGCATGGCTACCTCACAGTAGGCATTTTGCCAGCTAGAGACTTCTGCGTAAGCAGTCAGAAAACACTGCTATTCTACCTGTGTAGCCTACTGCTGAAATTTTCCTTCCATACCACATTTACTTGAACACTTATTTTTAAAATATATGTATTTTAACAGATTTCTGTCATTGCCTTTGGAAGAAATTTAGTTCTAACAATCTCTAATTGGGGGGGAGGGGAAGGTGTAGGGGGGCTACAGTACATATATTTCTGAACCTCTTGGTATTACTTACATGTTTGCTGTAATCTCTTTACAACTTAGTTGATTTACTGTTGAATCCACTGAAGCTCATTGCTTCCACTGCCCTCTCATAATGTATTCTGAGTTCTTATTACTCTTTTAAACTGTCTTTTCCATTCTGCAAAAACTAATTGCATGACCACGTAGACATGGCTGTGTAGACCTGTGCTCTTGGGAAGACATCCTGCAGCATTACTGCCATTTTTCCTCCATTTTAAAAACCCTCAGAAAACGCACAACTTCATGGTGGGTCTATTAACAAGAAGAAGGCAAAACTACTCATTTTTTCCGCAGCACAACTGGAGATGTCTAAGACCAGTGTTCTTCTGGTTACCAATAATTCTTCATACCTATGTGATATCTTACTAACGATTCTTTGAATTGCTGTGAAAAACTGCAACTGAAATTTCAGGCTTTTACGCAGCACTATCCTCCCTGTTGCACGCCTTGGTTTGCCTGGATTCCCTTTAGCAAGCAGGAGGCTGTGGGCACTCCCCAGGTGGCTCTTCACATGTGGCAGCACACAAACACTCACCCCAGAGTCTAAAGGACTTTGCTCATTCACCTTCTCTCTGGCGCACATCTACCCTCACTCTCCAGCATTTGGGTCGGAAAAGACCCTTAAGATCATTGAGTCCAACCGTTAACCCAGCACTGCCCAAACCCCCACTACTCCATGTCCCTCAGCACCGCGTCTGCCCGGCTTTTACATCCCTCCAGGGATGGCGACTCCACCACTGCCCTGGGCAGCCTCTGCCAAGGCTTCACAACCCTTTCTGTAGACAAATTTTTCCCAATACCCATCCTAAGCCTCCCCTGGCACAACTTGAGGCTGTTTCCCCTTGTCCCATGGCCTGTTCCTTGGGAGCAGAGCCCGACCCCCCCTGGCTGCCCCCTCCTTTCAGGGAGCTGCAGAGAGCGAGAAGGTCTCCCCTCAGCCCCCTTTTCTCCAGGCTGGACACCCCCAGCTCCCTCAGCCGCTCCTCACAGACTCCTGCTCCAGACCCCTCACCGGCTCCGTTCCCCTTCTCTGGACACGCTCCAGCCCCTCAGGGTCTGTCTTGGGGTGAGGGGCCCAAAACCAGACAGCCCTCGAGGGGGGGCCTCCCCAGTGCCCTTCTAATTTTCTCCTTGCATAAGCTCACAACGATCTCCATGGGGTCCAAGTTACCCAGGCCTCAGGGAGCATCAAGGTCCAGTGACAGGACCTTGCACCAGCCCCAAGGGAAGCAAACCCACAGGAACAAGAGGCAATAAATTCCACATAGTTCAGACCGTCTCTCCTCTTGGAGAAGCAGAGTTATTTCCTGGTAGCACTGCAAACAGCCAAGCTACAGCTTGGTACTAGACACTCTTAAGTACCCTACACCATCATGCTCGTTCACTTTTTGAGGGGTTTTGCACATATAAAATACAGACCTCCAAGGTTTAAAGAATTCTTCTAGTCCAAAAACCATCAGCTTTCATTTTCATGGAACAACTCAGGAGATACAAAGATTCAGCTTGTCTTCCTTTAACATGAGTGCCTAGTGACTTTAGGGAATAATTTTTCTTTGCACTTGTAAAATATCTGTCCATAAAAAACCAGAAGTCCTATATCGATACAAATTTGTCTAATAACTTGATATCAGAACCCAGCTCTTCCCTGTCCCTTGTAAACATTTCAAATATTTCTAACCTAATAAACCATATTTTTCCAGTTTCCGAGCTTCAACGTGACAGATGTATACACTGAAAAAGCCCCAAACCCCAAATTAATTATCCCCGATAAGTCTTATCAGAGAGCAGCACATGAGTTCTGCCAGTTGTCATTTCACCAGGAAAAAAAAAAAATGCATAGCGTTGCAAATTTTCCATCTCAACTGCTGCATCCTTAAATCAACCGAAAACCCCACAACTGTTTGTTTACATACTCTTTAACAATTAAAAAAAAAGCATTGCCATTAGAGTTGCCTGTATACGACTTCTGGTTTTACGTATTCTGGCTCACGTTATTCTCAGCCACAGCGGTGTGCCTCTGTGAGCACCAGTGAGGATTACACAGAGGAAACAAAGACCCCACATTTGGCTAATGACGCTGCTCTGCTGGCAGAATATACTAGCCTACCACGGAGACTGCCTAATCTTTAAATAACTTAACAATTACTAAATTTATTCTTTTCCTAAACCACGAGGAGATCTGACAAGCCAATTTTGTTAATGGATAAGTCTCAAAAACCCTGACAAAATACGCTGCAGAAAGAGAACAAAGCAGGATCTCTGCCACAAGAAGATGTCTCAGTAAACGCAGGAAGGGTGTTTTAAGAGAGGCTTTGCTGATACCTCTCTTCACAAAAGCCTAGAAGCTCATTTTCTTTGTTGCTGAACTAAGCCAAGAGGTTTGATACTGTATTTCCTGAACTCATGCTAAATAGGCTGAGCTCATATGACCGAAATAACATCATTTCCCTAGACAGTCACCAACAAGTGCCAAATTTACTTCAGGTCTGTCTTCATCAGGGAGCAAGGAGAGCTTTCTGGTCTTAAAATCGCCTGAAAAGGGGTAAGTTCTCTCTCCAGAGAGATGAAAACTGGCCCTTAGCTCCCTTCAGGCAAAGAAGGGAGTGAACCTACACGTGCACTCCCCACCACGCTGGCGTCAGAGAGAAAAGTGCTGCGATAAAGCCTACCTCCACTGCCTCTCCCTTAGGGAAATACAGCTCCGGGGGCACTGCCGATGGAAGCAGGCCGCACCTGCCCCAGCCGGGCTTCTCAAGAAGGATGCGGCAAAGGAAGCGCATTGTGAGGGTTTTATCCCAGGCACTTCCACGCAGGCCTGTTCCCCATCCTGAAGCGGGCAGGCTGCAGTAAGCACGGGCTGGAGACACGGGACCCTCAGGGACAGCGGCTTCTGAGACACCCCGCAGTGGTCCTAAGTGTTAAGCGCTGGAAATCATAGAACTGTCTGGGTTTGAAGGGACCTTCCAGATCACTGAGTCCAGCCATCACCCTGACTGACAAACCCCCACCACCCCGTGTCCCTCAGCACCGCGTCTGCCCGGCTTTTACATCCCTCCAGGGATGGCGACTCCACCACTGCCCTGGGCAGCCTCTGCCAAGGCTTCACCACCCTTTCCGGGAAGAAATCTTTCCTAATACCTAATCTGAACCT